>CM035152.1:83673464-84283770 GCA_020205615.1 Panax quinquefolius
AATTATATTAAAGGTTACTAATCACATTAAAGTATACTAATCACTTTAGAGCTTAATAATTAGGATTAGGGTTTAGGATTCCCGAATTAAAAATTAGGGTTTCCCGGCTTTCGATTAGGGTTCCTAACTACGCGTTAGGGTTTTAAATCTTGAGATTAGAGTTTCCAATCCCTTATTAGGGTTTACCAATATTGTACCCTACCCGACCAATCATTGATCAACATTCTATACAGTACAAACACGTACTCATCAGTATAATTATTTTAATAATATTTTCAATCGAATCCCTATCCAGACTTAGGGTTAGGGTTACTATTCTCCGTTAAGCACAACTCTACTCTAATTTATCAGTCAATACACAAATTGACTACTTCTCGATACTCATATCACAGATACACAGTACAATATTAACAGTCAATATATATATATATATAATTTATTCGTGAAATTTGGATTATTAAAAATCTCGAGTTATCACGTCCACCCCTCCTTAAAAGGATTCCATCCTCGGAATCACCGCTTTCTTATTCTCTACAATCTTTTAAAGTTGTATCATCAATTCATTTTTAACAACACAATTTTAGTTTGTGTTTCAAATTCTAACCTGTGACTTGAATCTATAATAGAAAACAATTCACAGCAATAACTAACCAAGATTACTCGCTTAATTAAATTTCTAAACGAAATCGTTACCTGCCACCTCCTGAGTAGTCACTACATCTTGCGTCGTCATGTTGAAAGTACGGGCCGATGATCTTCCTAGTTGTGCAGGTCCTCAAATTGCCAAGGTTCCACCATCAGGTCCGTTGTTGACACTTTCCTTCTCCGCATTCCTTTTCGGACATTTCCGTACTATATGATCAGTTGATCCACAAGCAAAACAACCTTGAATTTTCTTCGAACTGGGATAATTGGGTGACATGTGCCCCTCTTGCCCGCAGTTGTAACAGACTCCTTTCTTCTTTAAACAAACTATAGAATGGTTCTTTCCGCAGGTCGCGCATGGTTCCCTTCCTTTCCTATTCTCTTTAGTCTTGCTACCGGATTCGGTATTCTCACTCCAGTTCCTCTTTATCTGATTACTAGCACCACTGCTTCCACCATCATTAGTCTTCTTCTTCTTCTCCTGATGAAATCGAGATGCAGCCTCGCTTCCTCCTTCAACAACTAATGCTTTCTCCAACAAAGCCGCGAACGTGTTGATCTGCAATACTGCTACCGTATTTAATATCCCCGGCTTCGGTCCGTTCTCAAATCTTCTCACTTTTCTTGCTTCTGTGTCCACCTGATGAGGTGCAAATCTTGCTAATTCGTTGAATTCGGCAGCATACTCGGATACCGACATGTTCTCATGCTTATGTTCCAAGAACTTAACTTCTATCCGAGCTTGCATACTCGGTGAGAAGTAATTCTCAAAGAATAACTCCTTAAATCTTGTCCATGCTACCACCGCTATACCAGCTCTTGCCTGATTAGTCTCCCACCAGTAGTTAGCTTCTCCCTTCATTAAGTATGTTGCAAAAGTCATTTTTTGCTCTTCTTCCACTCGCGCAATGACGAACGCTTTCTCCATCTCCTTTACCCAAGTTTGGGCTTCAATCGGATCCGTGGTTCCCTTGAATTCAGGAGGTCCTACCGCCTTAAAGTTCTTGAAGTTAGCCAATCTGTCAGCTTGCTGATTCCTCGCTCTTCCTCTTGCAGAAGAAGCTCTATTCTCCATAGCCTCGGCTATCATATTTACAAAGTTTTGTATTGGGTCAGCTTGACCTCCTTCGTTATTTACCGACGGCTCTTCTCGTTGGTTTCGATTGTGTCGTCTAGGCGGCATGATCTGATAAAAATCTTATATTAATTTCCTTTCTCCATACAAATTCTTAACACAATAAGAATTCAACACATAGTTCTCATGTAATCGCATATTTATTCAAATAGCACTTAGTACATATAATACTTAACACATATTACTATCCCTTTTAAAATAATTCTAGGATTAACGTACTCAACTTTATATTGGAAGCTACAATTTCTCTAACTTTACAAAAAGTTGCCATTTACCAAACTCACATATCTAATCCTCGTTCATCAAACTTACCACATTTAGGAGTTCAATAACTTGCCACAATTATATGAGTGTATGAACTTATCCTAGTCAGACCTTTGGCGTCCATTGGCTGAGGGGTTCAAAATATTTCATATAATCATGAGTTATGAACTTACCATAAGTATGAGTTTTAAGAACACACAACTTAATCTTAATCTTATATTCATATAGAAAATAAGATTTCATTCATTCAAATATATATACTTACATATGCTTAAACATCATTCTCGATATTATAACACTTACTATCATAAGCTTCTACCAAAAGATACTATTACATATATCTAAGTTGTCTACCCACCACTCCCTTCACCAGTCTTCTCCTTGTTGGGACACTTGTTAAATCTATGACCCGTTCTTCCACATGAGAAACACTTCCTCATATTTGGCTTAGGACAATGCAAAGAAATATGTCCTTCCTGCTTACAGTTGAAGTAGACGTTCTTCCACATCATACATTCTCCCACATGAGTCTTCCCACACTTGCTACATGCTAGCCTCTTCTTCGGGTTTGAATTTTTAGAGTTGTCATTGTCGTTGGCCCTCTTTCTCTTCTTCTTGTCTTTCTTGCTGGTTCCTTCAAATGATCTACCACCTTCAGTCTTCATCCTCTCCTCCTGTGCCTTCAGCTAATTCCGTTCTTCAGTCAATTCTCGTAACGCCAACTTTGTCTTCCATAACTCCTCCAAGAGAAATACATTACTTCGGAGTTCCTGGACTTCTAGAGTTAGCTGATCTTGTTCTCCATCTTTGATCTTATTCTTCAACTCCACCTTAGCTTCTTCCGCCTCTTCATCACCACTTAGATACATCTCGGGATAATCATCATGATCACTCCCGAGATTGATCATTGGTTCATCTTTCTCCACTTCTTCCATCGACTCGCTTCTGCTACCGCACCTTGGCTATCGATCTCAAAAGTATGACGATTACCGGCATCTCCATACTCATCTTATCTTCTCCCGACATCCTATAATCAGTTTAAACAACTTGATTAATACTTCACCAGTACACACTCCTCACACTATGTGTCTACTTATCTCACTATCGATATGCTTCAAAGAATCCTCACTTAGTACTTTAAATGAGTATTCTCTATCTCGCTTCAGGTTATAATCCTGGGTTTTTCCCCACAACAATTAAGGTTTATAACCTACAGCTTTGATACCAACCTGTGACACCCCCAAATTCGAGTTACCTGACTCTCGAGTTTGGTGTTCACGATCCACAATATAATACCATCTAACTACCCATTTTAATATAAATAGGAATACATAACTCATTAACATAGATTGTTAATACATAAGTCCTGTGTCTACTAACCTTAACATTACGTACATACCCTTTAGATATACAAAAAGGGTTTACAATACAATACAACATAATAATAATATTGTTCATCATAACTAATTCATAACTATTCCTTTTCCTTTGTTCTTCTTCGCAGCACCTTCTGCAACTTCATCCCTAGCTGAAAAGTTTTTTTTATAGTAAGGGTGAGCAACAAGTTTTCTCCGCAAGTTAAGAGATATAATAAAGATATAGAAATCAATATCAAACCTTCTCACATTCTACGCAACAATAATTCGATAATGAAAGAGTACAACGCTTTCAAGGTTTTCTACGATATTCAAATGAATAATCAAAATTAATTCTACTTAAATAGCAAAGTGGAATTTTTCCAGATTTATCTTAGCGATCCATTAGATCTTGAACTTCTCTTCTCGAGTAACTATCAAAGTTAAACTTTGATATACCCAGGTGTATCAGATAACCATAAAGATTAAATCATACCCCTCTACAAGTATATAAAGTGATCAGCTTTAGTATACCCTATATTATGCATAATACTTAATCGCGCGCAAAGGCCGAATACTCGACCGATAAAATATTCCCTTTATATAAAAGGTTGTTCTTCTCAGTCTTAGAATCAAGATTTTGATTTTACAACGAAATACTGTGATTTCAAATTCTATTTACTTCTCGATCTAGCCAAAATAATTGGCATCGATCTGTCAATAATAATTTAATTCTTTTCTCGAACCTATCAAGTTCTAGCAAATGTTCATCTAACCAGAACAATTGTCTAAAACATTTCTTAACATAATTCGATAATAAAAAAGGAATTATCTCAGATCACATCAATTCTAGCTTCTACGATATATGTATATCCAACAAATGTTATTCTACGAATGTATATATATTTCGAATCAATAATTCAATTTGAATTATTAAGCATGCACTAACTGCGAATAATCAACAATAAATCCCTGGACGTGGTCTAATTAGCAATAATGAACCACCAATAATAATTAAACAATATTAACTCAAGGTTGAGTTAGGGAACTTGCCTCTTTCGCTGATTATAGCTACACAATAATAAACTTATCTGCGTTCAGAAGACCTATAACCAATAATATCTGGCCTCACAATTAGCACAATAATTTATAACACATAACACTATAATTCACAGTCAAACTTCTCCTAGGCACATTACTACATAGCCACATCAGTGTTTATAACCTAGATAACCACTTATCAAGTCTAACTATTTCGGTCTGGTTGGACTTCTATTATTCTCGGTGATCTGGTCACCCTATCCGATAATTACCACATCTACTGTCAATTACACTTGGTCTCTAAGCTTCAATATTATTTTAGATAAGTCAAATATCATTTATAATATTTTTTAGAAGCTTTTAATAATTTATAAGCAATTATAATAATTTTTCAAACATCGAAATCACTTTTAAATGATTTAATTATCAAATAATCTTATCATTATTAATATTTAATAATATAAAAATATTAATAACATACTTGTCAAAATATTAAAGTTATTTTTAATAACTTAAAATATTTTTAAATCATCAATATTCTACTTAAATGATTTTTAAAGTAATTAAAATCATTTTTAAATCATCACCATTAATAATCAAATATTAATGAAATTATTATTAAAATATTAAAAGTCATTAATTATAACTTCAAATATTTTTAAATCATTTTTCTCATTTTTAAATGATTTTTAAATCAATAAAATCATTTTTAATTCATTTCTTTAATATAATAATTAAATAAATCTAATATCATTAATATTAAATTATTAATAAAAATTCTCTAAAAATATTAAAAATTTTATTTTATAATTCAAAATATTTTCTAACACATTATTCTTATTTAAAATGATTTTTTAATAATATTAAATCATTTTCTCTAATTTATTTAATACACTAATTAAATAAATTAAATAAATTTAATATTTAAATAATTATAAATATTAAAGAAAAATATTACAAATAGTCGTAAATTATTTTTCATACTTTAAAATAATTTTTAAAACCATTTTGGTAATTTTTATAATTTATTTCTAATTTTTAATGATTTTCCGGAAATTCAGAAAATAAATAAATAAGAACCGTCACTAAAGCCTTTAGCGTCACAAATCTGTCATATTAGGTGTTCTTGAACTTCAAGAACACTGTCAGACATGTTTCAAGGGTCTATGTTTGACCGTGATTAATTCCCAATATATTTAGTTTCTGGGCTATCTTGAAGTGTGATCGTGTAGTGTTTATGTAACACTATAACATGCAACCAACATCCGAGTCATAATACACTCAAACAGGTAGATCAAGCCTCTTAAAATCACTATCAGATCACATCTCGGTTTCCCCAGAAACCCAGAACTTCGACTGACTACTTTTATTCTCAATTTGCTTTATGTTCTGGTCATGGTTTAAGTGATATTAATGTTCCAACATGTAGCCCATATGTCAATAAACAACTATACATCAATAGATCAATACAACTACAACGTAATCACAAGATTTGCCTTGGTCAAACTCTGTCAGAGGCTTGTTCCTTACTGTTTCTGGAATCTCCTGAATTTCTCAATCATAGCCGAATAGCCTATTTTGACCAACTGTTAAGTTTTAACTGTTGATTTCTTACACGATATAAGGCCACCTATAAGAAATAAACATGACAAACTATCAATGGATCACAATAAAATCAACAAAAACCTAAAAACGATAGATTAAAGCTTAGTAAAAACTTGTCAGATGATAGTTTGGCCTTTCTGGGTTACCCAGATTGTGCTTGGTCAACATCGGTTAACTGGTTTTGACCGTGTATAACTAGAAATCTAGCTATCCAATGACACTGATTCCACTTTCTAATTAAAGACCACATATCAGGCTATAGATTCAACACATAAAACATAAAAAACATTAATAGACAAAGATCAGTGGCCAATCGACATTTCTTGTCGACGACTTTATTCAAACTCTCGAAGCGCTTTTGAAAAACTTCATTTTTTACCCACTTTGATGCTATGGATCCATCATGGATCAACATAGATCAACTAAAAACAGCATATAACACATATATATAATATATAAACACTTAAACACAATTATTTTCTTAGCATACAAGATCTAGGTTGAGTTTGGGTTTTACCTTCTCTTGTCCAATCTTTGATCCTTGCTCTCCAAATCTGATCTAGGTGTTCTAAGAGGTTAAAGAGTGACTGAATCACTTAAAAAATTCGTTGTTTTGGATGAGAGAGAGAGTTGGGTAGTGTTAGATAGCCAATAAGCTTGATATGTGAACTTTATCTCTCCTAGATCTTTTATATCAAAGATGTAATGAATCCAAGTGTGCAAGTTGGCAAGATATGGATAAGATTTGATATATAATTTAAGCACATGGGATAATCTTAAGTGTTGACTCACTAGATCTTGCAAATCTTCTAACTAAATATCTAAGTAAAGGGTATTTTGGACTTTGTACGTGAAATTTTAATGGCATACAAAGAATTTACCAAACCCTTAGGGTTTAACCCTAAGGCTCTAACCCTAAAGTTTTACAACTTTAGCTTCTAGGATTTTCTAAATTAGGATCTTTAAAATAGAAAATTAAGATGTTTAAAAATATAATTAGTGTTCCCTAATTATATTAAAGGTTAGTAATCACATTAAAGTATATTAATCAATTTAGAGCTTAATAATTAGGATTAGGGTTTCTTAATTAGGGTTTAGGATTCCTGAATTAAAAATTAGGGTTTCCCGACTTTCAATTAAGGTTCCTAACTACGCGTTAGGCTTTTAAATCATGAGATTAGAGTTTCCAATCCCTTATTAAGGTTTACCAATATTGTACCCTACCCGACCAATCATTGATCAACATTCTATACAGTACAAACACGTATTCATCAGTATAATTATTTTAATTATATTTTTAATCGAATCCCTATCTAGACTTAGGGTTAGGGTTTCTATTCTCCGTTAAGCACAACTCTACTCTAATTTATCAGTCAATACACAAATTGACTACTTCTCGATACTCATATCACAGATACACAGTACAATATTAACAATCAATATATATATATATATAAAATTTATTCGTGAAATTTGGATTATTCAAAATCTCTGGTTATCACGTCCACCCCTCCTTAAAAGGATTCCATCCTCGGAATCACCGCTTTCTTATTCTCAACAATCTTTTAAAGTTGTATCATCAATTCATTTTTAACAACACAATATTAGTTTGTGTTTCAAATTCTAACCCGTGACTTGAATCTATAAAAGAAAACAATTCACAGCAATAACTAACCAAGATTACTCGCGTAATTAAATTTTTAAACGAAATCGTTACCTGCCACCTCCTGAGTAGTCACTACATCTTGCGTCGTCATGTTGAAAGTACGGGCCGTTGGTCTTCCTGGTTGTGCAGGTCCTCGAATCGCCAAGGTTCCACCATCGGGTCCGTTGTTGACACTTTCCTTCTCCGCATTCCTTTTCTGATAGTTCGATTCATGATCTATATGATCATTGATCCCACAAGCAAAAACAACCTTGAATTTTCTTTGGACTGGGACAATTGGGTGACATGTGCCCCTCTTGCCCGCAGTTGTAACAGACTCCTTTCTTCTTTAAACAAACTATAGAATGGTTCTTTCCGCAGGTCGCGCATGGTTCCCTTCCTTTCCTATTCTCTTCAATCTTGCTACCCGATTAGGTATTCTCACTCCACTTCCTCTTTGTCTGATTACTACCACCACTGCTTCCACCATCATTGGTCTTCTTCTTCTTCTCCAGATGAAATCGAGATGCAACCTCGCTTCCTCCTTCAACAATTAACGCTTTCTCCAATAAAGTCGCGAACGTGTTTATCTGCAATACCGCTACCTTATTGAATATCCCCTTATTAAATATCCCCGGCTTCAGTCCATTCTCAAATCTTCTCACTTTTCTTGCTTCTGTGTCCACTTGATGAGGTGCAAATCTTGCTAATTCGTTGAATTTGGCAGCATACTCGGATACCGACATGTTCTCCTGCTTAAGTTCCAAGAACTTAACTTCCATCCGAGCTTGCATACTCGGTGAGAAGTAATTCTCAAAGAACAACTCCTTAAATCTTGTCCACGCTACCACCGCTGTACCAGCTCTCGCCTGATTAGTCTCCCACTAGTAGTTAGCTTCTGCCTTCATTAAGTATATTGCAAAAGTCATCTTTTGCTCTTCTGCCACTCGCGCAATGACGAACGCTTTCTCCATCTCCTTTACCCAAGTTTGGGCTTCAATCGAATCCGTGGTTCCCTTGAACTCAGGAGGTCCTACCGCTTTAAAGTCCTTGAAGTTAGCCAATCTGACAACTGGCTGATTCCTTGCTCTTCCTCTTGTAGAAGAAGTTCTATTCTCCATAGCCTCGGCTATCATATTTGCAAAGTTTTGCATTGGGTCAACTTGACCTCCTTTGTTATTTATCGATGGCTCTTCTCGTTGGTTTCAATTCTGTCATCTAGGTGGCATGATCTGATAAAAATCTTATATTAATTTCTTTTCTCCATACAAATTCTTAACACAATAAGAATTCAATACATAGTTCTCATGTAATTGCATATTTATTCAAATAGCACTTAGTACATATAGTACTTAACACATATTACTATACCTTTTAAAATAATTCTAGGATTAACATACTCAACTTTATATAGGAAGCTACAATTTCTCCAACTTTACAAAAAGTTTCCATTTACCAAACTCACATATCTAATCCCCGTTCATCAAACTTACCACACTTAGGAGTTCAGTAACTTGCCACAATTATATGAGTGTATGAACTTATCCTAGTCAGACCTTTGGCATCCATTGACTGAGGGGTTCAAAATATTTCATATAATCATGAGTCATGGACTTACCATAAGTATGAGTTTTAAGAACACACAACTTAATCTTAATCTTATATTCATATAGAAAATAAGATTTCATTCATTCAAACATATATACTTACATATGCTTAAACATCATTCTCGATATTATAACACTTACTATCATAAGCTTCTACCAAAAGATACTATTACATATATCTAAGTTGTCTACCGACCACTCCCTTCACCAGTCTTCTCCTTGTTGGGACACTTGTTAAATCCGTGATCCGTTCTTCCACATGAGAAACACTTCCTCATATTTGGCTTAGGACAATGCAAAGAAATATGTCCTTCCTGCTTACAGTTGAAGCAGACATTTTTCCACATCATACATTCTCCCACATGAGTCTTCCCACACTTGCTACAGGCTAGCCTCTTCTTCGGGTTTGAATTTTCAAAGTTGTCATTGTCGTTAGCCCTCTTTCTCTTCTTCTTGTCTTTCTTGTTGGTTCCTTCAGATGATCTACCACCTTAAGTCTTCATCCTCTCCTCCTACGCCTTCAGCTCGTTCCGTTCTTCAGTCAATTCGCGTAACGCCCGCTCTATCTTCCACAACTCCTCCAAGAGAAATACCCTACTACGGAGTTCCTGGACTTCTAGAGTTTGCTGATCTTGTTCTCCATCTTTGATCTTATTCTTCAACTCCACCTTAGCTTCTTCAGACTCCACCTCCTCATCACCACTTATTAGATACATCTCGGGATAATCATCATGATCACTCCTGAGATTGATCATTGGTTCATCTTTCTCCACTTCTTCCACTGACTCGCTCTCATACCGGCACCTCGGCTCTCGACATCAAAAAGCGCGACAGCGTGGCCGCATCTCCGTACTCATCTTATCTTCTCCCGACATCCTACAATCAGTTTAAACAACTTGATTAATACTTCACCAGTACACACTCCTCACACTATGTGTCTACTTATCTCACTATCGATATGCTTCAGCAATCCCTCACTTAGTACTCTAAATGAGTATTCTCTATCTCGCTCAGGGTTATAATCCTAGGGTTTTTCCCTGCCATACTTAAGGTTTATAACCTACAGCTTTAATACCAACCTGTGACACCCCCAAATTTGGGTTACCTAACCCCCGAGTTTGGTGTTCACGATCCACAATATAATACCATCTAACTACACATTTTAATATAAATAGGAATACATAACTCATTAACATAGATTGTTAATACATAAGTCCCAGGTCTACTAACCTTAACATTACGTATATACCCTTTAGATATACAAAAGGGTTTACAATACAATACAACATAATAATAATATTTTTCATCATAACTAATTCATAACTATTCCTTTTCCTTTGTTCTTCTTCGCAGCACCTTCTGCAACTTCATCCCTAGCTGAAAAGTTTTATTTATAGCAAGGGCGAGCAACAAGTTTTCTCCACAAGTTAAGAGATACAATAAAGATATAAAAATCAATATCAAACCTTCTCACATTCTACGCAACAATAATTCATTAATGAAAGAGTACAACGCTTTCAAGGTTTTCTACGATATTCAAATGAATAATCAAAAATTAATTCTAAGAAATAGCAAAGTGGAATGTTTTCCAGATTTATGCTGAGCGGTCCATTGGATCTTGAACTTCTCTTCTCGAGTAACTATCAAAGTTAAACTTTGATATACCCGGGTGTATCAGATAATCATAAACATTAAATTATACCCCTCTGCAAGTATATAAAGTGATAAGCTTTAGTATACCCTATATTATGCATAATACTTAATCGCGCGCAAAGGCCAAATACTCGACCGATAAAATATTCCCTTTATATAAAAGGTTGTTCTTCTCAGTCTTAGAATCAAGATTTTGATTTTACAACGAAATACTGCAATTTCAAATTCTATTTACTTCTCGATCTAGCCAAAATAATTGGCATCGATCTATCAATAATAATTTAATTCTCTTCTCGAACCTATTAAGTTCTAGCTAATGTTCGTCTAACCAGAATAATTGGCTAAGACATTTCTCAACATAATTCGACAATAAACAGGAATTATTTGTACTGTCAATTCTAGCTTCTACTCATATGTATATCCAACAATAGTTATTCTACGAATGTATATATATTCCGAATTAGTAATTCAATTTGAATTATTAAGCATGCACTAACTCGCTAATAATCATCAATAAAAATCCTCGGACGTGGTCTAATTAGCAATAATGAACCACCAATAATAATTAAACAATATTAACTCAAGGTTGAGTTAGGGAACTTGCCTCTTTCACGACATTACAGCTACACAATAAACTTATCTGCGTTCGTAAGACCTATAACCAATAATATCGGTCTCACAATTAGCACAATAATTTATAACACATAACACTATAATTCACAGTCAAACTTCTCCTAGGCACATTACCACATAGCCACATCAGTGTTTATAACCTAGATAACCACTTATCAAGTCTAACTATTTCTGGCCCGTTGGACTTTCTATTCATTCTCGGTGATCTGGTCACCCTATCCGATAATTACCACATCTACTGTCAATTACACTTGGTCTCTAAGCTTCAATATTATTTTAGATAAGTCAAATATCATTTATAATATTTTTCGGAAGCCTTTAATAATTTATAAGCAATTATTATAATTTATAATAATTTTTCAAACATCGAAATCACTTTTAAATGATTTAATTATCAAATAATCTTATCATTATTAATATTTAATAATATAAAATATTAATAATATACTTGTCAAAATATTAAAGTTATTTTTAATAACTTACAATATTTTTTAAATCATCAATATTCTACTTAAATGATTTTTAAAGTAATTAAAATCATTTTTAAATCATCACCATTAATAATCAAATATTAATAAAATTATTATTAAAATATTAAAAGTCATTAATTATAACTTAAAATATTTTTAAATCATTTTTCTCATTTTAAATAATTTTAAACCAATAAAATCATTTTTAATTCATTTATTTAATATAATAATTAAATAAATCTAATTTCATTAATATTAAATTATTAATAAAAATTCTCTAAAAATATTAAAATTATATTTTATAATTCAAAATATTTTCTAACACATTATTCTTATTCAAAATGATTTTTAATAATATTAAATCATTTTCTCTAATTTATTTAATACACTAATTAAATAAATTAAATATTTAAACAATTATAAATATTAAAGAAAAATATTCCAAACAGTCAGAAATTATTTTTCATAATTTAAAATAATTTTTAAAACCATTTTTGGTAATTTTTATAATTTATTTCTAATTTTTAATCATTTTCCAAAAATTCTGAAAATAAATAAATAGGAACCGTCGCTAAAGCCTTTAGCGACACAAAACTGTCATATTAGGTGTTCTTGAGCTTCAAGAACACTGTCAGACATGTTTCAAGGGTCTATGTTTGACCGTGATTAATTCTCAATATATTTAGTTTCTGGGCTATCTTGAAGTGTGATCGTGTAGTGTTTATGTAACACTACAACACACAACCAACATCCGAGTCATAACACACTCAAACAAGTAGATCAAGCCTCTTAAAATCACTGTCAGATCACATCTGGGTTTCCCCAGAAACCCAGAACTTCGACTGACAACTTTTATGCTCAATTTGCTTTATGTTCTGGTCATGGTTTAAGTGATATTAATGTTCCAACATGTAGCCCATATGTCAATGAACAACTATACATCAACAGATCAATACAACTACAACGTAATCACAAGATTTGCCTTGGTCAAACTCTGTCAGAGGCTTGTTCCTTATTATTTCTGGAATTTCCAGAATTTCTCGACCATCGTAGAATCTAATTATTTTCACCAATCATTAAGTTTTAACTGTTGATTTCTTACACGATATAAGGCCACCTATAAGAAGTAAACATGACAGACTATCAATGGATCACAACAAAATCAACAAAAAACCTAAAAACTGACAGATCAAAGCTTAGTAAAAACTTGTCAGATGATAGTTTGGCCTTTCTGGGTTACCTAAATTGTGCTTGGTCAACATCAGTCAACTAGTTTTGACCGTGTATAACTTGCAATCTAGCTATCCAATGACACTGATTCCACTTTCTAATTAAAGTCCACATATCAGGCTATAGATTCAACACATAAAACATAAAAAACATTAATAGACAAAGATTAGTGGCGTCTGACATTTGCTTGTCAGACGACTTTGACTATTCTTGAGCAGTTTTTGAAAACTTCATTTTTACCCACTTTGATGCTATGGATCCATCACGGATCAACATAGATCAACTAAAAACACCATATAACACAAATATAAACACTTAAACACAATTATTTTCTTAGCATACAAGATCTAGGTTGAGTTTGGGTTTTACCTTCTCTTGTCCAATCTTTGATCCTTGCTCTCCAAATTTGATCTAGGTGTTCTAAGAGGTTAAAGAGTGACTGAATCACTTAACAAATTCGTAGCTTTGGATGAGAGAGAGAGAGAGAGAGAGAGAGTTGGGTAGTGTTAGATAGACAATAAGCTTGATATGTGAACTTTCTCTCTCCTAGATCTTTTATATCAAAGATGTAATGAATCCAAGTGTGCAAGTTGGCAAGATATGGATAAGATTTGATATATAATTTAAGCACATGGGATAATCTTAAGTGATGACTCACTAGATCTTGTTAATCTTCTAACTAAATATCTAAGTAAAGGGGTATTTTGGACTTTGTACATGAAATTTAATGGCATACAAAGAATTTACCAAACCCTTAGGGTTTAACCCTGAGACTCTAACCCTAAAGTTTTACAACTTTAGCTTCTATGATTTTCTAAATTAGGATCTTTAAAATAGAAAATTAAGATGTTCAAAAATATAATTAGTGTTCCCTAATTATATTAAAGGTTACTAATCACATTAAAGTATACTAATCACTTTAGAGCTTAATAATTAGGATCAGGGTTTCCTAATTAGGATTAGGGTTTAGGATTCCTGAATTAAAAATTAGGGTTTCCCGGCTTTCATTTAGGGTTCCTAACTACGCGTTAGGGTTTTAAATCTTGAGATTAGAATTTTCAATCCCTTATTAGGGTTTACCAATATTGTACCCTACCCGACCAATCATTGATCAACATTCTATACAGTACAAACATGTACTCATTAGTATAATTATTTTAATTATATTTTCAATCGAATCCCTATCTGGACTTAGGGTTAGGGTTTCTATTCTCCGTTAAGCACAACTTTACTCTAATTTATCAGTCAATACACAAATTGACTACTTCTCGATACTCATATCACAGATACACAGTACAATATTAACAGTCAATGTCAATATATATATATATATATAAATTATTCGTGAAATTTGGATTATTCAAAATCCCAGGTTATCACATATTGTCACATAGATAATGTATTTATAACATATGGTCCCAATATATTTAGTCACAATGCTCATACAATATAGTTTTATAAGACTTAATATATAGTCACACTCCACTTATATGGTATAGTTGTATTATTACTCATGTGCACATAATCATCAATATAATATTATTATATTACTAACTTACTCATTTATGTGAAATAATTAAATCATGCACTTCCTTAATTAATTAACACCAATATTAATTAATCATTGATCAATATATTTATGGATTTCCATTGTCATTACTTATCTATTTAATAATCACCTATTATTAATTACCAAGAATTTAATACTCCACCACAACCATTATCATTTAAATAACAATTAATAATAACATATTAATCGACCTCATTAATATCAATTAAAAATCCATAATATACTACATCAACACTTAACAATTAATATCACTTAATTGCTTACTTTATAATTCCTTTGTTAACTAATTTTACTGTTAATATTTCCCATCACCATGCCACATAAGGCTTTAATGAGTTCATCACAAGACTCCACATATCCTCATTTATTCAGTTATTTAATATAATTGAGTTAACTAATTTCATAACACGAAATCGTTCATATTCAAATAAACATTTATTTCCATTAATATATTTATTTATTAAGACGTGGAAATTCTCGGGTATTACATCCTCCCCCCTTATAAAAATTCTATCCCTGAATTACTACAAGGTTATAAAAACAGATGGGGATAATCCCTCTTCATCCTATCTTCTAACTCCCACGTTGCCTCCTCGACATCGTGGTTACGCCAAAGCACTTTTACAGAAGAAATAACTTTATTCCTTAAGTTTTGCTCTTTCCTATCTAGAATTTGGACAGGAATTTCTTTGTATGCTAAATTCTTCTCTACTTGAATAGGTTCATAGGAAATCACGTGTTTGTAGTCGGACTTTTACGGACGCAACGCTGATATGTGAAACACGTTATGGATGTGCTCCAACTCAGGTGGTAGTGCAACTTTGTATGCTACTTCGCCCACTCGTTGTAATATCTCGAACGGTCCTATGAATCTTGGACTCAGTTTTTGTAACGCCCCCATATCTATACTCCCACAGTATCTGATATGGTGTTTACAGAAAATCAACATAATGCTTTTAAATCTATACACCCATGGTATTTGATTATAAGATTACATTAAATAGAGGGACTATCAGATACGATTCTCATATATTCAAGATTCACAGTATCCCATAACAATTGGTCATTCTCAAGAGAACTATTATTGTGTTTGGATACCCTCACTTGAATATATGAACTGTATCTGTGACTAGAGTCTATTTATCCAAAATTCAGAGTATCAATAATAACATGAACAGTCTATATTACTAATACCCTCACCCAGATGTATAGTTTAAGCCAGCGAATTTATACTATCGTATCGATAATAACTAATTATCTGAAATCCAGATTATTAATAACAACATGAACAGTCCATGCTATTAATACCCTCACTCAGCTAAATAGTTGCCAAGGATCTCAACTAGATTCGAAGAAGTCTAATTTTACATCTATATATGTAAGAACACACGGTTGCGGAAATAAAAGATGTTATATATATCATAATATTAAGATTTGATTACATGATTCTCATAACGAGTTCTTATTACAAGGTATTCAAACAAATAAGAATTTAATCTAATCTGTGTAGGGACGCTTCCCTTTATCTACTCCAGAAGTTCTAGGATTATCAGCTAAAACTGCAAAGGGAATAATTTGCAAGGGTGAACTATGACATGCTCAGTAAGTTGTGTATTTATAACAATATAGGATTTGAAGAAATATAACAATTCAAATTTCAACTGATAGTTGTTACCATTTCTGGATTTCTCTAATTTCAACCATTTCTGGAATTTTTCTTATTTCTATCAGTCACAAAGACTTAGAAATTTTGTTCAGATGTGAGATAGGGGATCAGCCTATTCAACATCCTAGGAGTATGCATATCACCTACAGTGCTCGAGAGACACTAAAATTATTGTCAATATATGAATTTACTAAATTTCGCTCCCTTACGGGATACTCAACCTCAGTATAAGATTGTCTTACCAAAACAATTTGGTTTGACACAACAGTTTATGCTCAATAAACAATATCATATGGATAAACAATTTATTTCTTAGTTATGATGGAACTATAGCAATAACTTTTCAATAATAAGGTAATTCAATTGTAGGTGTAGGATATTATATCAACATCATATCAAAATAAAAAAAATCTTGTCAAACAATAAGCAGGGTTTAAGAAATTTGTTTTATAAGAGATTTAAGGATAGAGAACTTGCTTGAGCGTAGATTAGTCAAGTTATGCTATTCAAACGTTAATAAGTACCTACGATGTTCATATATATAAATCTAACACGCTAATATTGATAACAATATCCAATTATAACATTTATATAATATCGTGTTAGATTTAATAGGGTTTAGTATTTAATACCTTTGTTATATGGACTACATTTTATTTATAACATTTATTTATCCATTATAATAAATTTTAAAATATTTAAAATATTTATTTATCCTTTAAATGATTTTTAAATCATTTATTTCTATTTATAAGTAACTAATATTTACCTAAAATTTTACAAAAACATTGATTATTATTAATAAATAATTTATATTCATTTATTATAATTTTTATATCATTAATAATATTTTTCCATAATTATTTAGTATTTATAAATAATTATTCTAATTTCTTTATTAATAAGTTAATTATTAATAATATCAAAATAATATAAAATAATTATTAAATTTATGTAAAAATATCGTAATTTATTTATAATAATTTAATATAATTTTTAAAACTATTTTTATAATTATTTATATTTATTTATTAATTATTTCTAATTTTTTTTATAATTTATTTTTAAAGAAAATAATTTATGTCTCTCGCTAAAGCCCTATAAAGACGTAAAGTGTCACCAGTAGGTGTTCTTGAAGTTTTTAGGCAAATGATTTGGTCGTGGTCGAAAGTGATCACTTTGACCATTAAATAACTAGCTACTTGGTAATGATTTTCAATTTGTCAAGATTATGTCAGTAGTACTCATACAATAGTACAACATGAAACAAATCATAGACTCTAACTTACACATAACAAGAAGTTATAGAAGCTCAAAGTCATTGTCGAGTTGTTTTGGGTTTCGGTAACCTGTAATGTAAGTCACGGCCAGGTCAACTGGTTTTGTGGCTTAAATATCTTTGATTCTGTGTATTAGATGTGTATTTTGCTTGTTATAATATGTAGTATATATGTCAGGGTACATATATATAACATTACCAGGAACAGATCATAACTCTAAGGTCTCTAAATTGGCTGGTCAAAGTACATCTAGATGTTGTTCGTCATGTTCTTCAGTTTTCTGGAAAACCCATAAAACTCGGTCATGCTTAGTCAACGGATTTTGACCAATAATTCCAGTAAACCTATACATTGTTTGTTTAATTAAAGATCATAGATATGTAGTATGTATAACAGGGTACTATTCTATAACAAAAACTTAAACAATTAAAAATCAGAAGACGATTAAACAGGTCGGTCAAAGTAGCCGATTTGACTATTCTTGAGTTTTCTGGGCAACCCAGAAAACCAACATCCATGAACGGTCAACCCACTTTGACTTCTTATAACTTGAAATCTATGATTCAACAGAACCTATTTTCTTTTCCAGATTAAAGACCTACTAACAGGCTACAAATACCAATCGATTAATGCACAAAAACATAAACACACATTTAATCTACAAGCCCGACATTCTACCGTCGGACCAAGTTTTACAAAATTTCCAGATTTCATAAAACACTTAATTAAGCCATCTAGATGTTATGAAAACGTGTTCTACCAATCTAACATACTTTCTAACATCCTAATACATAATTCTAAACATCTAAACAACAAATCTAACATAAGATCAAAGAGCAAATTATGAACTAGGGTTTCAGACTTTTTTCTTGAGCAATTTGTGATTCTAGCTTCGATGTTGTTGTTGCTATCACCCAGCTTGATTTGGTAGGTTTATAAGTGTATCCAGGCTTTGAGAATTCGTGAGTTTGCTCAGCCCTAAGGTTCCTATTTATAGAATTCTTCAACTTGGCTTTTTGGTCATTTTTCCACCTACTTGCCTTTATAAAGATTTGATTTGTGACTCTTCTGCTGCTTGGGAGTTTAAAAGCATGTCATTTGATGTTTTAGAACTTGAAATGGTAACTCCCAACCTACTTGTGAGCTAGTTGATCAAATTAGTAGCTTAATTAGGTTTAAATCTTCACCAATCTTGATTAGGGTTTTGTTTCTAATGATTAGGAATGTTAATTAATGTTAATTAGTACCTAATTGAAGTTTACTAACCATGATTAGGTGTTAAGTTAAGCTAATTAGGGTTAGATTAGATAATTAGGGTTTAATTTATAAATTAGGGTTAGGGTTTTGCTAATTAGAGTTAGGGTTTGTTAATCTAGGATTGTTAACCTAAATTTCTTGCTAATCCTTACAAGCATGACAAAGCTTTTTGTCAGTGTAAGCACGACAAAGTAACTTGCCAAAATAATTTTACCGAAAAGTTCGAATATAGAAAAAAATTTAAGCATGAGGTGTCAAACACGACATTTTTCGGACAAAAATTTATTTGGTCAAATTTGTAAAACCAAGTATATATTAACACAACACATTCAGAACAGAGAAATTTTATTTATATAATGGGATTTTACACTTACGAGTCTTATTAGGGTTTTGGGTTTTTACATTCACCCCCACTAATAAGAATTTCGTCCTCGAAATTACAGTATATGTTAAGTAAATAATTGAGGATAATTCTCGCGCATTTTATCTTCAAGCTCCTATGTAGCTTCTTCAATTTTCTGATTTCTCCAGATTACTTTGACCGATGCTATAACTTTATTTCTCAGGACCTGCTCTTTACGGTTGACGATCTGCATAGGTTCCTCTACATAAGAAAGATCTTCCTCTATTTGGATTGGCTCATATTGTATAACGTGTTTATAATCAGGTTTATATGGTCGTAATACGGACACGTGAAACACATTATGAATATGATTTAACTCAAGAGGTAGTGCTATTTCATAAGCAACTTCACCAACCCTTCTCAAAATTTCAAAAGGTCCAATGAATCTCGGACTTAATTTTCCCTTCTTGCCAAAATGTATCTTGCCTTTCCAAGGAGATACTTTCAAGAATACGTGACTTCCTACATTAAAGTTTAGTTGTTTGATTTATGTGGATCTGCGTATTTTCTTTGTCGATCTCTTGAGATGCTTGTAATCGCTGATTTAATAATTTTGATAGTTTCAGTTGTTTGTTGAATTATCTCAGTCCTAACATTTGTCTTTCCCTGACTTCATCCCAACATAAAGGTTTTCTACATTTACATCCATATTAAGCTTCATAGGGTGGCATACCTATGCTAGCATGATAACTATTGTTATAGGCAAATTCGACTAAGGGTAATCGATCTTCCCAACTTCCTTTGAAGTCTATAATACAAGTTCTCAAAGATATCTTCTAATGTTTGTATAGTTCTCTCACTCGCTCTATCACCAGAATGATAAGTTATACTTAATCTTAGTTGTGTTCCTAAGTGTTTCAAGGCTTTTCCAAAAATTAGAAGTAAATCTTGGATCTCGATCTGATACTATGGACACAGGTACTCCATGCCTAGAGATAATTTCATTGATGTGAAGTTTGGCAAGGTAATCTAGGTTATGAGTAATCTTAATAGGTAAAAAGTGAGTGATTTTGTTAAATCTACAACTATTACCCAAATGGCATTATGGCCCTTTTGTGTAGCCGAAGACCAACAACAAAATCCATAGTTATATGTTCCCACTTCCACTCGGGAATTGGTAAGGGTTAAAAGTAAACCACTCTTTTGATGTTCAAATTTTAACCCTTTGACAAGTGAGACATTTACTTACCCGTTCAGCTATTTCTCTTTTCATGTTCGACCACCAAAAGTGTCGACTTAAATCATTATACATTTTTGTACTACCTGGATGTATGGCAAATTTAGAATTATGAGCTTCGTTTAAAATTTTGTCTTTTAAAGCTTGGTTTAACGGAACCCAGATTCTATTTTCATATCTTATTATTCCATCCGCATCTATTCAAAATTTATTATACTTATCATGTGTTGAATTAGATTTAAACTTCTGACATTCTTCATCCTTCTCCTGTATCTCTTTTACTTTATAAAGCAGAGATGAAACTCCTTCTAAAATATACAATTTTTGGGTAGAGGTAGTTGGACATTCCACCTCAATTTCTAACTTTTCAAAGTCTTTTATTAACCTATTATTGGTGGTTAATACATTCAATTTTTCCTGATTCTTTCTACTTAACACATCAACTACAACATTGGCCTTACCGGGATGATATAAGATTTCACAACAAAAAATCCTTTATCGCTTCTAACCATCATCGCTCTCTGTCTTAAATTTAATTCATTTTATGTAAAAATATATTTCGACTTTTATGATCTCAGATATATCTCACACTTCTCCCCGCATAAGTAATGTCTCCAAATTTTTAGAGCAAAAACTATCATGGCTAACTCTAAATCATGAGTAGGATACCTCTTCTCATAATCTTTGAGTTGTCGTGATGCATAAGCTATCACTTTCCCATGTTGCATCAACACACACCCTAAACCTCTCCAGTGATGCGTCACTATATACTACAATGCCTCCTGATCATCCGGTAAGGATAACATCGAGCCATGCTCTTCCGCCGTTTCTTCAACTCTTGGAAGCTTTCCTCACATTTATCTGTCCAGATGTATTTCACCATCTTTCGAGTTAAATTGGTTAATGGGGTTGCTATTTTTGAAAAATCTTTTATAAACCGTCGATAATAACCCGCTAAACTGAGAAAACTTCGTACTTCTATTGGAGTTGTTGGTTGTTCCCAATTCACAATCGTTTCGATCTTAGCTGGATCTACAGATATTCCATTCTTATCAATTACATGACATAAAAATTGAACTCTCTTCAACCAGAATTCACACTTGGAAAATTTTGCATAAAGTTGTTTCTTTCGTAATATTTCCAAAACGACTCTCAAGTGTTCAGTATGCTCTTCCCGTGTTTTCTAGTATACCAGAATATCATCAATAAACACTACAACAAATTTGTCCAAGCATGGTTTAAACACTCGATTCATTAAATCCATAAATGCTGCTGGTGCATTTGTTAATCCAAAAGACATTACAAGAAATTCATATTGTCCATAGCGTGTCCTAAACGCTATTTTCGGCACATCCTCCTTTCTTACCTTTAATTGATGATAACCTGTTCTAAGGTCAATTTTTGAAAATGTTCACCCTTTTTAATTGGTCAAACAAATCATCAATCCTTGGTAAAGGATATTTATTTTTAATAGTTAACTTATTTAGCTCCCTATAGTCTATACATAATCTCATAGTTCCATCCTTCTTCTTTACAAACAGAACTGGTGCTCCCCAAGGTGAAACACTAGGTTGTATGTACTTTTTATCTAAGAGTTCCTGTAATTGAATAAGTAACTATTTCAGTTCTATAGGTGCCATTCTGTACGGTGCCTTAGAAACTGGCCCCGTTCCTGGTGCAAGATTAATGACGAACTCAATTTCCCTATCTGGAGGCAAACCTGGTAAGTCATCCGGAAATACATCGGGAAAATCTTTAACTATATGTATTTGATCTAGTTTTACTCCTTCCTGTCGAGTATCAACTATATAGGCCAAATATCCTAAACAACCCTTTTTAAGTAATCTTTCTGCTTGAACTATAGTCGAACATCGAGATTGCTTAGGTGAACAACTACCGTTGAACACTACCTTTGACTTCGAAGCAGTCAAAAGGTTTATACGTTTTTGATGACAATCAATCATCGCGTTATGATTAACTGACCAATCTATTCCTAGAATTACATCAAATTCTCCCAACTGAATTGGTATCAAATCTACCTTAAAATTATGTCCTTTTATTACCACACTACAGTTTCTGAAAATAGTCTTAATCGAAATATTTTCAATATTAGCAATTTCTACACAAAATGGTTTGTCTAAATTTTCACAAGGCGTATTCAAGTTAATAGAGAAATTTCTAGACACAAACGAACATGTAGCACCAGAATCGAATAACACATATGCATTTAAAGTGTTGATAGGGATGATACCACACCACCACGCCCCGTGAAGCAACAACATCCTCACCGACATATTAAATGTTCTCGCATGAGAGTCGATTCTCGAACTCCAACTCGCAGCCATCGTTGATTGATTATTCTCTGGTATTCTAACACCTTTTCCTCCTTGATACTTAGGTTTAGAACAGTTCTTAGAAAAATGGTCCAATGAACCACAATTAAAATATTTATTTTTCCTTGAAAAAGGACACTGTGGAAAATAATGTCCCGACTGTCCACAATTAAAACATTTGTTAAGAAGACATTCTCCTCTATGTTTCTTACCACAATTAGGACAAGGTTTAATAATATTATAACTAAAGGTGTTATTAGTATTTCCTATCTTTTTCCGCGAGTTATTAGAAAAAGAATTATCCCATTTACGCTTGTTATTAAACCCACCTAAACTGGGTTTTATCCTAATTTTCCCTTTTTCATTCTGACTTCTCTTGTCCTAATGAAATTTAGTAAGACTTTCATTCTAACTTTCGGCTATAGTGGCCTTCTCTAGCATTTCAGAGAAAGTTTTTATTTGAAGTACTGACAATCTACTCCAAATCTGAGGTTTTAAACCCTCCTGAAAACTATGAGTCTTTCTAAGTTCAGTGGTTACTTGATGTGGAGCAAACCTGGACAATTCATTAAACTTAGTTGTATCTTTGAGTTACAATAAAGATCTCCTTGTTTTAAGTCCGTAAATTTTATTTCCATTCGGTCTTTCAGGGATTGGGAAAAATAGTTTTCAAAGAACAACTCTTTAAATCTATCCCAAAGAACAATTTCAGTTTCTACCCGACCTTTGGTTGATTCCCACCAATAATTAGCCTTACTCTTCAAGAAAAAGGTTGCAAAAGTTGTCTTTTGGTTATTACTAACATTGGTCACTAGAAAGAATTTCTCTATGTAATATCGTAGATTTTTCCATGTAATTAAACAATTTCAATAAACAAACTTATGTGAAATTCTTATGTGACAATTATTTTTAGATGAATTATTTATTTTATTATATGTTATGTGATAAGATGCATATTAATGGTTGTTACTAAGTAGCCAATTATTTAAATTGGTTAAGGATGGAATTAATTATAATTAATTTCGTGGGATGACTTACAAATATAAGTTTGAGTTTGAGCGAATTTAGAGACGCCATTTGCGTTTTTGAGTCCCAAACGTCGAAATTAGGCGAGATAGATCAGAACCACGGAAAAATGTGTCACGAAAATAAGACATGTCTCATAATATTTTTAAATGTGTCACGAAAATGAGACATGCCTCATAATATTTTTATATATCCACCATTCTCTTTTTTACAATGCTCTTATTTATAGATATATGGACTTGGAAGTTTCATGACGTAAAATATCACATACAACAAATCTCTTCTCTTGGAACTTTATTAGATATAATATTATCTTAAATTTAGCCCAAACACACTTTGGAGCGATTTAATTGTCAACTACGAATTTTGAAGTTGAGTTTGACTTAAACGGAGAGTTCCATGACGTCCGGGGACGTCGACTTTAGTAGGAATCGATATAAGTATCGACATATGTGGCTACGGAGGAGGGCAAAACGGTCAAAATCGGTATTTAAATGATTAAAATAACATTATAATGCATTTGTTTAATTGGACAAAGAATTGGTGGGGTCTTGTGACACATAATATGGGAGAATGAGGAGAGATATTCAGATATAGCAATAAGGAGGAAGAAATGTGATAACTCCTTATTAAACCATACATAATAAGCAAACCTTTTCATGTTCCTAACTTCCTCCACCCCATAACTATATTAAAGTATGATAAT
This sequence comes from Panax quinquefolius, assembly GCA_020205615.1. NCBI lineage: Eukaryota > Viridiplantae > Streptophyta > Magnoliopsida > Apiales > Araliaceae > Panax > Panax quinquefolius. Next base: position 83,698,166 of record CM035152.1, read on the forward strand.
TATGCATGTAATCGATGATGGGAGATGAAAAAGACCGAGAGAGAAGCTCTATCAAGTTATATATATATACACCCAACAAAAAATGTTTCACTTTGCAAAAATTCAACCAAGATACAAAAAGAAAGAGAAATTGAGAGTAATAGATGTTGTGAGTGATTTCTACTGAGATTTTGGAGAGTCTAATCAAGCAAGGAGTGAGTCTCTATCAAGATTAAATCAAGAGGAATTCGCCAAAGAGGTAAGCTATGAACCCATTCTCTATGTTCTTCCAAAACTATGAGAGAAATATGCATAGAGACCTTTATAAATGGTTTGTTTTGGAGTATGTGATGTTGTGTAATTGTGGCCTGATTGTTATGGTGTAATAAGAACATAAGTTCTGGACAAATCATGTCATGTATGCTTTAAAAATCCAAAGAGTTATGCCTTGCATGCTAAGTGTTTGATATTATGCCTCTTAGTTGCTAATTTGATCAAAACATAAAAAGTTAGAGAAATGAATTGTTGTAACATGTATATATATGTTATTAGAAGTGGTCTGGATAATAGGAATCAAACCCATGCATGCTAGAATCAAAATCATGATTTTCTCAAAAGTTGGGTTAAACTAGTTTGCATGATTTTTCAGGATTTTTGGTCACTTGAAATCATGTCTTAGAAAATCCATTTGTTGCATGTAATAATTCTGTAAAATAGTATGTAGCATGAGGTATAACATGTCCAAATTTCATTCGGATCGAAGCTATATTGAGCGAGATATGAAAATCGTAAGGTCGCGAAATAAACATGTTAAAACCGAAAAAAATTGTGAACTGCTGACCCTAAGGACAAATTCGGGGCTAGCTACAGTTTCCAGAAAATTTTGGGCTTTTGGGTTATTATATTGCACTGAATAAGCTTTCCATAGACTCCGAAACGGACTAATTCCGACTTCGGAGCAAAGAGTTATGACTTTTCAAAGTAGTTGTGTCAAATCTGTCCAACAAATTCGGAGCAGTCTCCTTGCACGGATTTTCTGGAATTTTGTGCTTGGAATTTGAAGATGGTCCATGAACAAAAGTTGTAGCCCCAGAAGTTAGCTTCAGGTAAGGCAAAGAATCGCTCAAAAATGTTTTAAAACGAATTAGTTATGACTGTTTTAGCGAGGTATGGTAAAGCTGAGAAAAAAATGTAAAACTGCTATGTTTGGGCATTTTTAAGTTCTCGCTTTTAATGCTGCCTATGATATCTAAAATGGGTGGCATATATTTTCTAAATATATTCTATTATGATGTTTATAGCATATCCAATAGGAGACCCTTTTACTTCAAACTAGATTGTGTATGAATGGTGATTAACGAGACACATGTGATTAGGTTATGTGAAGGTTAATCGCTAGCGTTAATTGTAAGGGGCTTATCGTGCAAGTTTCCTAACCCTAATTTCTTTTGGGTATTTATTAAATCCTTACTAATATTATCGCAAAGTAAGGGTAAGTATTGGACTTGTGTTAGTTATTTATTCGCGCAAGTTTCTTCGCTGAAAAGTCATACAAACTCCAATTATCTTGTAAGCTTTTCAATGGTTATTCGATTATTATTCTAACTACTATGCTTTTAAGTTTCATGTCATCATAGAACTGTTTATGTATGTTCCTAGCCTTTGGTTCCGCTAGTTATTATTGATGAAAATGATTTAAAACACATCTTTCAAGCTATTGAATGTTTACCAATCCAAGTTGCCTTTGTGAGGTCTCGCATGATTACTAAGATGAACAACCCGAATGAACGGAAAAATGATGTCGGCAAACAGTCCCATTTATGCTTATGCATTTTAAACTTAATACATGTGCACAATGTAGGGTACAATGGGCTGATCACCTGGCGTACTTGCAGAGACCGTTTACAGTCTATTGGATTGTTAAACCGTCTGATGATTTTTGATGAAAGAAAATATGTTCAGGGTATTTTACACCCCTTAGTATGATATTGAAAATTCTTAAATTCTTATTCCTGATGTTCTTCTTTAACACTTGATAATCTTTCAACTGTTGAGATCTAGTAATTCAAATGCCCTTATCCTGATGTATATTTCCCATTTATTCCGTATACTTGCTGGGCAATTTGTGCTCATTCTTGTTTAAACCTTTCAGTTAAGGATGAGAAGTCTGAGGGTTCGGGCAAGGACAAGGGAAAGTCCAAGATGAAGTGATGTTAATGGTTATGTAATAAAATAATTATTTCTGCATATGTGTATTGTAGCGATAAACGCTAAGACTAAGTTCCAAATATGTTTTAAGGTTGTTAAGACTTGGGATTTTATTTTGAATAATTATGTAATAGTTAATATTATTATTCCTTATTGTTAAGGTTTACTTAGTTAGATGATGGTGTATGTTGATCGTGAGCACCAAGTTCGTAATCGATGATTACACCTGATTTGGGGGCGCCACAAAGTTGGTATCAAAGCATTAGGCTATAAACCTTAGGTGGGGAAACCTCGGGCTATAACCTTAGAGAGAGTTAGTGGAGATGATAGGGAGATGAACTCACATAGATTTCTAAGTGTAGTGTCAAATATATTTTTTCTAAAAACAAAATCAATATCTATTTTTCTAATCGAGTTGATTTGTGTTTTGATTATAGGATGTCAGGAGAAGTGGAAGTTAGAGATATTCGTGTAGTAAGTGAGTCAGTTAGTGACAAATTGCACTCGAGCCTATAGCCGAGGCAAAGAATTGGAGTCGAATCTTTGAGGAGTATCCTAAGAGGAAGAGGAGCCCGAGGAGGACTCCGAGGAGGTACCAAGACACTATGTCGGATGAGTTGATGGACATGATCGTCGAATCGGACGACAAGGTCCACGAAGTTAGAGGAGTCAGATCGGGGAACAACAAGTCGCAGACTTTGCTTGGGGCATTGGTGCACCACCCGTAATTAGGAATGGGGATCCGGGCCGATAAGTCATGGGTTGAAGGCCGTAAGCCTGCTAGGTCAAGGATGAGAGGGATGCTATCGTAACCCACTTGGGACATACCATTAATGGGTTGGAGTCGAGGATTCAGAGTCTCCAACTTGACAAGCAGATTATTACCACTTTCCGGGGAGATGAGAGAAGAGACCGTGTTAGTGCTGAGAAGCTAACCGAGAGTTGGAGGGAGAAGTTAGAGACAAGAAGGTTAAGATAGACAAGATGAAATACGTGTTTAAGTCGGCACATGGAAGGTTCCAAAGATAGGTGCGCCACTTTCCACGTGAGGAGCGCCTTTGCCCGCCGCCGTGTGTTATAAGCCGAGAGTCGGTGAAGAGAGATAGCAGATGAGGAGCATGAGGACGCCATTAAAGTGGGTCTTTAGTTATTATGATAAACTTTTTCCTAGTAGTGAATAAAATGCTTATCTATGTAATAAAAAGTTTGGTTTCTGCTTTTTACCAAGTGATTGATGCCACGTGATGTAAATGGCGAATGCCATAAGACGATGAAATACTTTGAGTATTATGTTTATAAATAAATATGTTTTTATTTAAGTAGGGATGTGATGGTTCGCTTTGTACAAATTCTATATGTCAGAGGGTAGGTTATGAGATAATAATATTTAGTTCATTTTGAATGATAGATGGCTAGAGGAAGACGCCCCAAGCACCCGAGGGGTCGACGAGTAATGTCAGATCCACCAACCCTATGCAGCAGCTTTGTAGACATGTTAGTGGGGGCATTTCAAAATCGAACCCCGAATGTCAACAACCTCCAAAGGGCCCCCCAAGGGCACACTTTAAAAACTTCAAAAGCGCGGGACCACCCGAAAGTTCAAAGGAACTACTAACCCATCGAAGCCTGCACTTGGGTTAAAGAAATCGAAAAGGCGTTCGCTATCGCCTTGAGTAGAGACTTCACCGTAAAACTATCTTCGCCACGTATATGCTGAAAGGTGAAGCCAACTACTAGTGGGAGGCAAATCAGACCCGAGCTGGAGAAGGTGTGATACCTTGGGAAGGGTTCAAGAAAATCTTTTTCGAGAACTATTTTCCTATTAGTATGCAGAGTCGCATGGAGATGCGATTCTCGAGTCAAACAAGAAGATATGATTTGCATCAAGAAGACGCCGCAAAGTTTAACGAGCAAGCGAGGTTCGCACCTCATCAGGTCGACACTGAGGAGAGAAAGACGAGGAGGTTTGAGCAAGGCCTCAAACCATGGCTATACAAACAGACTTTTTTGTGCTCAGCAGACGACAGGCCGAGACTCTCCTGGAGAAAGCTATAATCGCTGAGGGTGGAAGTGAAGCCCTAATGAAGTTCAACAAGGAGAAAAAGAAGAAGACTGAAGGAGGAAACCGTGGAGAAGGCAGCAGCAGCAATGGTGCAAATAAGAGGAAGTGGAACAGCAACAACAATAACAACAACAACAATAATGTCAACTCGGGAAACCCTGGGGGCAAATCAGGGGAAGCAAAGAAGAGGACTGAGGCGTGCAAGGAGTGTGGAAGGAATCACTCGGGGGCATGTCTAAAGGGGAAGAATGTCTGTTTCAATTGTGGGCAGGAGGGGCACATCTCTCCCAACTGCTCTGCACCGAAGAGAAATGGATGTTTCAACTGTGGAGCATTAGATCATCAGGCGAGGAGCTGCCCAAAGAAGAACTTAGCAGGAGGAAATGGAGGGAGGGGACCAAGCGGTGGAACTCTCACAATTGGTGGACCACCAACTCAGAATCGACCAACAGCAAGGACTTTCAACATGATGGTTCAGGATGCGGTTGCATCCAGGGACGTGGTTTCAGGTATCATTCCGATCAATGATATATCTGCTTACATATTATTTGATTCGAGTGCTACTTGTTCCTTCGTTTCGCATGAATTCTCCCAACGACTAAACTTACCTCAAGAAGAATTAGAATATCCTATGAACATAGAAGTTTCTAATAAGGAAGTCATTCCCGTGAACCATGTCCATAGGAATTGCGTTGTGGATATCAGAGGATATAAGTTAGCTGTGGACTTAATCCCAATTCAATTAGGAGAATTTGATGTAATTTTAGGGATGGATTAGTTATTTAACCATGGAGCAATGATAGATTGCCAGAAAAAGTGTATAAACCGTAAGACTCCCGAGCAGTCTAAAGTAGTGTTCTATGGGAGTAGGTCGCCGAGACACTCGAGCTGTCTGACGATGATGCAAGCGAGGAAGTTGCTAAAAAAGGGATATGTAGGTTATTTGGCCAATATCGTCGATACTCAGAAAGTAGGGTTAAAATGGGACAAATACCAGTAGTGAATGAATTTCCAGATGTATTCCCGTAAGAATTTCCAGGTCTTCCGCCGGATAGAGAGGTCGAATTCGTTATAGATTTAGTACCGGGAACGAACCCGATTTCGAAAGCCCCGTACAGAATGGCACCGGCAGAGATGAAGGAGCTGATGGTACAAATATTGCAGAATTATTGATAGAAGTATATTCAACCGAGTGTGTCTCCTCGGGGAGCACCAAAGATTGTTTCAAAAAAAGAAGGACGGGTCGATGAGACTGCGCATCGATTATCGAGAGTCGAATAAGGTGACGATCAAGAACAAGTACCAAGCACTCAGATAGATGACCGTTTGATCGGTTGAAGGGAGCGAAATATTTTTCCAAAATCGATTTGAGGACGGGTATCACCAAATTGAAGGTGAGAAAGGAGGATGTACCTAAGATAACGTTTAGAACTCGTTACTGGTCACTACGAAGCTCGTAATGTCGTTCGGGTTAACAAACGCCAAAGCAAAGAAGCTTATGGACATGATGAATCGGTTTCAAACAAGATTTAGATAAATTCAGTAGTTGTGTTCATAGATGATATCCTAATCTATTCCAAGACTCAGAAGATCATGTCAACATTTAAGGTCAGGTATTGAGGCGCTGAGAAGGGATAAATTATACGCAAAATTTTGAAGTGTGAGTTCGGTTGAAAAGGTTCGGGCTTTCTAGTCACGAATCGATAAGGACGGAATATCCGTGGATCCAAAGAAAAGGTGGAAGCAGATGCAATTGGGAGCAACCAAGAACACCGACTAAGTAAGAAGTTTCTTAGATCAAGGCGCTACTACATGCATTTGCTCATTCAAGATTTTTCAAGATAAAGCAGGAACATCGACGAATTTAACGAAGAAGTTTGTGAAGTTTGTCCGACCGAGAAGTGTGAAGAGAGTTTTCGAGAACTCAAGAAGAGATTGAGTGAGGCACCTGTGGTTGTCGCTACTGATATATAGGTGACTTCGTGATTTTCAATGATGTGTCACACAAAGGGCTTGGTGTGTGCTTATGCAACACGGTAAAGTCATCAAGACGATCGCGCCAAATTGAAAGATTATGAGAAGGGATATCCTACCCATAACCTAGAATTGGCAAATGTAGTATTTGCCCTCAAGATTTGGAGGCACTATTTATATGGTGTGAAGTGTGAAATATACACGACCATAATAAAAGTCTCAAGTATATTTTCACGCAAAAGGAGTTAAATATGAGGCAGAGGAGATGGTTGGAGCTAATAAAGGATTACGATTGCGATATTTTGTATCATCCGGGGAGCACAAAAATGTATCAGGATCTTCGTCAACATTATTGGTGGCCCAATATGAAAAGAGAAGTAGCAGAGTGCGTCAGCAAGTGTTTAACGTGCCAGCGGGTCAAGGAGGAACATCAGAAATCAAGCTGGTTACTTCAACCGTTAGAAATTCTGGAATGGAAGTGGGAGCATATCACGATGGATTTTATGGTAGGACTTCCAACTACGCAGAAGGGTTACGATGCGCAGTGGGTAATCGCTGAATCGATCGACCAAGTCACAGATTTCTTGCCAATCAAGATCGATATACCTCGATCACCAAGGCAAAGCTTTATATCAAAGAGATCGCTTCGTGCATGGTGTACCAAAGATCAATTGTGTTAGATCGCGATCCGCGGTTCACAAATAAATTTCTAGAGAAGTTTTCAAGAACGCATGGGAACGCGAATCGAGGTCGAGCACCGCGATCATCCTCAAACAGATGGGCAGAGCGAGAGAACTATTCAACGTTAGAGGACATGCCGAGAGCATGTGTGATGGATTTCAAAGGAGTTGGATGACCACCTACCGCTGGTGGAATTTGCATACAACAACAAATACTACCATGCGAGCATCGGATGCCACCTTATGAAGCTTTATATGGAAGGAAATGCAACGCTAACGCCATTATGCCGGGATGAAGTAGGAGAACGCCAACTACTAGGGCCGTAATTGGTACAAAGAGAGATCGCGATGTGATCAAAACTATTCGAGCGAGGTTAGTGGTGGCTCAGATCGATGTAAGAAATATGCCGATCAACACCGACAACAACGAGACTTCGACGCCTAAGACTTATGTGTTTTTTGAAAGTGTCACCTTGAAAAGGAAAAATGAGATTTGGGAAGAAGGGAAAACTTAGTCCCAGATTCATAGGACCCTTTAAAGTTCTGAGACGAGTCGGTGAGGTAGCTTATGAAATAGCTTTACCTCCGTAGCTAGAACATATACACAACGTATTCCACATTTCAGTCTTAAGACCATATAAGTAGGACTACAAGAATGTTATAGAGTTTGAACCTATTCAATTCGAAAAAAACTTAACTTACGAAGAGGTTCCAAAGGCGTATAATTGATAGAAAAGAACAAGTGTTAAGAAATAAAATAATACCTTCATTAAGGTAGTATGGAGGAACCACAACGCCGAGGAGGCTACGTGGGAACTCGAGGAGAAAATGATGAAAACTACCCTAATCTGCTTGTTTGATGTGTAATGATTCCGGACTAATCCTTATAAGGAGGGTGAATGTAATATCCTAGATTTTTCCATGTAATTAAACAATTTCAATAAACAAACTTATGTGAAATTTTTATGTGACAATTATTTTTAGATGAATTATTTATTTTATTATATGTTATGTGATAAGATGCATATTAATGGTTGTTACTTACAGTTAGGCCAATTATTTAAATTGGTTAAGGATGGAATTAATTATAATTAATTTTGTGGGATGACTTACAAATATGAGTTTGAGTTTGAGCGAAATTTAGAGACGCTATTCCTGCAGATTTGAGTCCAAACGCCGAAATTAGGCAGATGATAGATCAGAACCACAAAATGTGTCACGAAAATGAGACATGTCTCATAATATTTTTAAATGTGTCACGAAAATGAGACATGCCTCATAATATTTTTATATATCCACCATTCTCTTTTACAATGCTCTTATTTATAGATATATGGACTTGGAAGTTTCATGACGAAAATATCACATACAACAAATCCTTCTTGAACTTTATTAGATATAATATTATCTTAAATTTAGCCCAAACACACTTTGAGCTTATTTAATTGTCAACTATGAATTTTGAAGTTGAGTTTGACGAAACGGAGAGTTCCATGACGTCCGGGACGTCGACTTTAGTAGGAATCGATATAAGTATCGACAACGTGGCTACTTGGAGGGCAAAACGGTCAAAATCGTATTTTAAATGATTAAAATAACATTATAATGCATTTGTTTAATTGACAAAGAATGGGGGGGTCTTGTGACACATAATATGGGACAAGAAGGGAGAGTATATTCGATATAGCAATAAGGAGGAAGAAAGGTGATAACTCCTTATTAAACCATACATAATAAACAAACCTTTTCATGTTCCTAACTTTTCACCCCATAACTATATTTAAAGTATGATAATTATGCATGTAACTGATGATTTGAGAGATGAAAAGACCGGAGAGATCAAATTTATTAAGTTATATATATATACACCCAACTCAAACATGTTTCACTTTGCAAAAATTCAACCAAGAGAGCAAAAAAAGAAAGAAAATATTGAGAGTAATAGATGTTGTGGTGATTTACGAGATTTTGGAGAATCTAAGCAAGCAAGGAGTGAGTCTATCAGATTAAATCAAGAGGAATTCGCCAAAGAGGTAAGCTATGAACCCATTCTCTATGTTCTTCCAAAACTATGAGAGAATATGCATGGGAGACCTTTATAAATGGTTTGTTTTGGAGTATGTGATGTTGTGTAATTGTGGTCTGATTGTTATGGTATAATAAGAACATAAGTTCTCGACAAATCATGCCATGTATGCTTTAAAATCCAAAGAGTTATGCTTGCATGCTAAGTGTTTTGATATTATGCCTCTTAGTTGCTAATTTGATCAAAACATGAAAAGTTAGAGAAATGAATTGTTGTAACATGTATATATATGTTATTAGAAGTGGTCTGATAATTGGAATCAAACCCATGCATGCTAAATCAAAATCATGATTTTCTCAAAAGTTGGGTTAAACTAGTTTGCATGATTTTTCGAGTTTTGGTCACTCAAATCATGTCTTAGAAAATCCATTTGTTGCATGTAATAATTTTGTAAAATAGTATGTAGCATGAGGTATAACATGTCCAAATTTCATTCGGATCGAAGCTATATTGAGCGAGATATGAAAATCGTAATGTCGCTAAATAAACATGTTAGAAACCGAAAAAATTGTGAACTGCTGACCCTAAGGACAAATTCGGGGCTAGCTACAGTTTCCAGAAAATTTTGGCTTTTTTGGGTTATTATAGTACACTGAATAATCTTTCCATAGACTTCTAACGGACTAATTCCGACTTTTGAGCAAGGAGTTATGACTTTTCAAAGTAGTTATACAAATCTGTCCAACAAATTCGGAGCAGTCTCCTTGCACGGATTTTCTGGAATTTTGTGCTTGGAATTTGAAGATGGTCCATGAACGAAAGTTGTAGCCCCAGAAGTTAGCTTCGTATGGGCTCAAGAATCGCTCAAAAATGTTTTAAAATGAATTAGTTATGACTGTTTTAACGCGAGGTATGGTAAAGCTGAGAAAAAAATGTAAAAACTGCTTATGTTTGGGCATTTTAAGTTCTGCTTTTGGCTGCCTATGATATCTAAAATGGGTGGCATATATTTTCTAAATATATTCTATTATGATGTTTATAGCATATCCAATAGGAGACCCTTTACTTCAAACTAGATTGTGTATGAATGGTGATTAACGAGACACATGTGATTAGGTTATGTGAAGGTTAATCGCTAGCGTTAATTGTAAAGAAGCTTATCGTGCAAGTTTCCTAACCCTAATTTCTTTTGGGTATTTATTAAATCCTTACTAATATTATCGCAGTAAGAAGGGTAAGTATTGGACTTGTGTTAGTTATTTATTCGCAAGTTTTTCTTCGCTGAAAAGTCATACAAACTCCAATTATCTTGCAAGCTTTTCAATGGTTATTCGCTTATTATTCTAACTACTATGCTTTTAAGTTTCATGTTATCATAGAACTGCTTTAATTATGTTCCTAGCCTTTGGTTCCTATTAGTTATTATTGATGAAAAATGATTTAAAACACATCTTTCGGCTTATTGAATGTTTACCAATCCAAGTTGCCTTGGTGAGGTCTCGTATGATTACTAAGATTAACAACCCGAATGAAACGGAAAAATGATGTCTCTCAAAATAGTCCCATTTATGCTTATGCATTTTAAACTTAATACATGTGCACAATGTAGGTACAATGAGCCGATCACTCACTGGCGTATTTGAGGCAGACCGCTTATACCTATTTGATTGTTAAACCGTCTCGATGATTTTTGATGAAAGAAAATATATTCAGGGTATTTTACACCCTTTAGTATGATATTAAAAATTCTTAAATTCTTATTCCTGATGTTCTTCTTTAACACTTGATAATCTTTCAACTGTTGAGATCTAGTAATTCAAAAGCCCTTATCCTGATGTATATTTCCCATTTATTCCATATACTTGCTGGGCAATTTGTGCTCATTCTTATTTAAACCTTTCAGTTAAGGATGAGAAGTCTGAGGGTTCGGGCAAGGACAAGGGAAAGTCCAAGATGAAGTGATGCTAATGGTTATGTAATAAAATAATTATTTCCGCATATGTGTATTGTAGCGATAAACGCTAAGACTAAGTTCCAGTATGTTTTAAGGTTGTAAAGACTTGGGATTTTGTTTCAACTATTTATGTAATAGTTAATATTATTATTCCTTATTGTTAAGGTTTACTTAGTTAGATGATGGTGTATGTTGTATCGTGAGCACCAAGTTCTGTAATCGATGATTATACGAATTTGGGGGCGTCACACTCTATCTCAAAAATCCAAATCTGTGCATCTATAAGTTCTGGTGTACCTTTAAATTCAGGTGGTCCAACTAATTTAAAGTCTTTAAAAGTTGTGTTCTGGTTCACATGTCTATTTACAACTACTAGCATTAGGTCTACTAACTGCTGGGTAGAATTATCATCATTCATTTCTCTTTGGGGTCTTCTGGTTGGTGGCATGATTCTATATAAAAATTCACATAAGAATTTGAGTAACACAACATATTGTTTATTTTATATATCACAATAGTATTACACAACAACTTCATAATTGAACATACTACTATTTTACAAAGTACTAATTACATTACAAACTTTGAATGCTTCTTTATTGTACTAATACAAAGCATTCAACCACCTATGTTATTCTCTAGAATTCATTGATATCATCAAAGGAATCCTGGATCATGTGACAAACCACAGATCGATCGATGAGATAAGCCGTCTTCTTCTCCTCTACCGGATATCGAACTACACGGCGCTGTAAATCATTAAAAGTATCTCGAACACCCAGAGATGTTTTAAGAAGCCTTGACTAAATTTCCTTTCTGCCCCTTTGTGCATGGTGTAGTTGTACTTTTAGTCATTGACTATGTCCTCTCTCATGCTGTAGCATTCCCTTAGCTATATCAGCCCTAGACCTCATCTTATTACCCTCATATTCTGTTGTTTTTAGCAGTGATGCCATTGCCTCATCATGCTCATCAATTCTCATTAACTATCCTGCCACTGGATCCTCTTCTTCCTCAGCATCTAACAGTTGTTGATCATGAAGTAATTCCTCATCTTCTGCATCACTGGCTATGTATGACTCTATTTGTGGTGGATTATTGGCTATTACCATTTCCTCAGCATTGGAGTTAGCCATCTATAAAAGAAAACTCCTTTAATACTTTATAGAAATTTACACAACATAATAATTTTAATGTTATATTTTATATGTACTTTTAAAATAAAAACAAATGGGGAAATTGAGTTAATGTTATATTCAGTTATTTAATATAATTGAGTTATCTAATTTCATAACACGAAATCGTTCATATTCAAATAAACATTTATTTCCATTAATATATTTATTTATTAAGACGTAGAAATTCTCGGGTATTACATCCTCCCCCCCCCCCCCATATAAAAATTCTGTCCCGGAATTGCGACAATGTTATAAAAACAGATGGGGATAATCCCTCTTCATCATATCTTCTAACTCCCATGTTACCTCCTCGACAGCGTGGTTACGCCAAAGCACTTTTATAGAAGAAATAACTTTATTCCTTAAGTTTTGCTCTTTCCTATCTAAAATTTGGACAGGAATTTCTTTGTACGCTAAATTCTTCTCTACTTGAATAGGTTCATAAGAAATCACGTGTTTGTAGTCGAACTTGTACGGACGCAACGCTGATATGTGAAACACGTTATGGATGTGCTCCAACTCAGGTGGTAGTGCAACTTTGTATGCTACTTCGCCCACTCGTTGTAATATCTCGAACGATCCTATGAATCTTGGACTCAGTTTTCTTAACGCCCCAATATCTATACTCCCACAGTATTTGATATGGTGTTTACAGAAAATCAACATAATGCTTTTAAATCTACACACCCATGGTATTTGATTATAAGATTACATTAAATAGAGGGACTATCAGATACAATTCTCATAGATTCATGATTCACAGTATCCCATAACAATTGGTAATTCTCAAGAGAACTATTATTGTGTTTGGATACCCTTACTTGAATATATGAACTGTATCTGTGACTAGAGTCTATTTATCCAAAATTTAGAGTATCAGTAATAACATAAACAGTCCATATTACTAATACCCTCACCCAGATGTATAGTTTAAGCCATCGAATTTATACTATCGTATCGATAGTAACTAATTATTTGAAATCCAGAGTATTAATAACAACATGAACAGTCCATGCTATTAATACCCTCACTTAGCTAAATAGTTCCCAAGGATATCAACTAGATTCGAAGAAGTCTAATTTTACATCTATATATGTAAGAACACACGGTTACGGAAATAAAAGATGTTATAAATATCATAATATTAAGATTCGATTACATGATTCTCATAACGAGTTCTTATTACAAGGTATTCAAACAAATAAGAATATAATCTAATCTATGTAGGGACGATTCCCTTTATCTACTCCAGAAGTTTCATGATTACCATCTAAAACTGTAAAGGGAATAATTTGCAAGGGTGAGCTATGACATGCTCAGCAAGTTGTGTATTTATAACAATATAGGATTTAGAGAAATATAACAATTCAAATTTTAACTGATAGTTGTTACCATTTCTGGATTTCTAATTTCAACCATTTCTCGGAATTTTTCTTATTTCTCGATCCACAAAGACTTAGAAATTTTGTTCGATGTGAGATAGGGGATCACCTTTATTCAACATCCTAGGAGTATCGCATATCACCCACGAAGGCTTCGAGATACACTAAAATTATCACATATATGAATTTACTAAACTTCGCTCCCTTTACGGGATTCTCAACCTCAAGATATAGATTGTCTTACCAAAACAATTTGGTTTGACACAACAGTTTATACTCAATAAACAATATCATATGGATAAACAATTCATTTCTTAGTTATGCTGGAACTATAGTAATAACTTTTCAATAATAAGGTAATTCAATTGTAGGTGTAGGATATTATATCAACAGCATATCAAGATAAAAAAAATTCTTGTCAAATAATAATCAGGGTTTAAGAAATTTTCTTTATAAGAGATTTAAGGATAAAGAACTTGCTTGAGCGTAGATCAGTCAAGTAATGCTATTCACACGTTAATAAGTACCTACGATATTCATATATATAAATCTAACACGTTAATATTTATAACAATATCCAATTATAACATTTATATAATATCAGGTTAGATTTAATAGGGTTTAGTATTTAATACATTTGTTATATGGACTAAATTTTATTTATAACATTTATTTATCCATTATAATAAATTTTAAAATATTTAAAATATTTATTTATCCTTTAAATAATTTTTAAATCATTTATTTCTATTTATAAGTAACTAATATTTACCTAAAATTTTACAAAAACATTGATTATTATTACTAAATAATTTATATTCATTTATTATAATTTTTATATCATTAATAATATTTTTCCATAATTATTTAGTATTTATAAATAATTATTCTAATTTCTTTATTAATAATTTAAATATTAATAATATCAAAATAATATTAAATAATTATTAAATTTATGTAAAAATATCGAAATTTATTTATAATAATTTAATATAATTTTTAAAACTGCTTTTTATAATTATTTATATTTATTTATTAATTATTTCTAATTTTTTTATAATTTATTTTTAAAGAAAATAATTTATGTTCTGTCAAGAAAGCCTCACAAAGGATGAAAAGTGTCACCATAGGTGTTCTTGAGTTTAAGGCGTGATTTGTCGTAATCGAGTGATCACTTTGACCATTAAATAACTAGCTACTTGGTAATGATTTTCAGGTTTGGTCAAGTATTGATGTTGTAGTTGTTAGGTTTGTAATATTCATGTGCGCAATCAAATTGCAAAATAATGCGGAAGCGTGTAAAAATCAGAGTTTTAAAAATTTTACAAACCATATACCCGGATCACCCTTTATGCGTAATTATTAATTAAACAAAAGATAAAGAATAAATCATACCCTTGAAGATCGAGCTTCCTCGTGTACAAGTTCACCTCCAAATCCTTTCGCTCAATCTTGAATCCACCGGGTTTGGTTCCTTCCTTTGATCAACGTTAGCCACCCAAATATTTGGCCTCTGAGGTGATCCACCAAGGAAGAAGAAAATTCAAGAAAAAGGGGTATTGGCTCAAACTCTAGTTTTCTATCTCTATAGAAAGGGAGTACTCTCCAACAAATTGGAATAACGTATGTTGAAAAAGTCAACAACCCCCACCACCCATAATAAGACTCCTCTTATTTATAGATGTGGGCAACCCACCTTAACAATTAAGGAATTGGGTTTTATTTAATTAATTAAATTCTTTTAATTAATTCAGCTCCCTAATCTTATTAGGGATAATTAATTAAACTCCTTTAACTAATTTTCCCTCCTAATCCTATTAGGAATAAATGAGAGTACTTATATTAAATTAATTCCTAAACTCTTTTAGAAATTAAAATAATAATAATTGTAATAATATTAATAAGACTCCTCTTATTAATTTATATTTAATATTTCTAAAATATTAAATAATAAATATTAAGCTATTTAATTTATACTATCACCATAGATTAAATTAAATATACTTAACATATTATTACGATTATGCCATTAACTTCTTAAATAATTATTCTTCCTTTTATGGTGTGACCTTTAGGTTCTCCATATTAAACCTATTGTGAATAAATCAATTAGAAACAATTCTAATCTTATTTAAATAAATAAATTAAACAATTAATTTATTTAAATAAATAATATTTATTCTACAATAGGATAAGCCTCCCTAGCGATCAACGACTTTCCGGAGATAATATAGATTTCAACATTAATCATTAAAGAACCTTTGAGTAAATAGTTACTGATAATTCAATCCTTCCACCATACAATGTCCCAATTAAATATAAGACATGGAATTACCACAAGTCTTATTTTATTTAATTATATGATTTCGATCCTTAAATGCATGAACTCCAAATAATGCAAATTAGAAACTCCTTTCTAATTTCATTCTCGCTTAACCAAGGACTCATGGGTTGTCATTTATCGAATCACATAGACATTTCTCTTCTTTTATTAGAAGTGGTAGATTCTTTATCGATCATACATTATCTCCATGTACAACTTATTATACCCAAGCATACCCTTTGATATACCCTAAGGGTCTTAAGGAATAAGTCAAAGTATAACTCATCATACACAAGATACTATGATGATCTCAAGTCCAAGGATTACTTGTACTACTATCACACTACAGAATTCCTATTGACAGCAAATAAAACTCCATTAGGTATTCCTTAGCGAGCCAATGCTCAAAGAACTTATTCTCCAATAAGCACCTACATACTTGCTTTAGTGTCTCCACACAAATGATCATGAGATCAATCATCCTCATCCAATGAGCAAGCAACGTATGTACCAATCTATCCGGATTCACTAATCCCCAATTTAGTAATCCAATGATTGGGAACTATTTTAGTTTTAAGATTTCTAAGAATTTAGATCTCATTAGAATGATCATCATCATTATTCTAAAAGCATTGCTTAAAACTATGGGTTTATCACATATTATAAAACAAAGATCATGTAGATAATTAAATGCCTTTAATAAATTAATACTTTTTATTAATAAATGAATAAGATTGTTACAAAGTATATGCTTTATCATCAAATATGATTGGCTTGTGTGCATACTACTTTCAATCTCCCACTTGCACTAAAGCCAATCGTCATGGTATCTCATACTCTTCTTCTCTAAGTGACGATTATCCTGCTGTTGGATAAGCTTTAGTTAATGGATATGTAATGTTGTTCATGAGAGTCCACTATCTCTATAGTGATTTCCCATCTTTCAATGATTCTAATAATCAAATGAAAGTGCCACAACACATGTTTAGATCCAAGATGAGACTTAGAACTATTCCTAGTTCAGTAATGAACTTTTAATCCAAACAATCAACTTGCGCTTCATTTATAGCTATATACTTTGTCTTTATCACTAAACCAAAGAACTCTTTTTCTTTGTTTGGAACCTTTCCAATTCAACGCACCACCGCTCAAGATAACGCTTTACCTTAAAGTGGATTTTCTTTCGTCTTGAGTGCATCTGAAAACTTGAGTCCGTAAAAGCCCTCTAGTTTTAATTCGGACCCACCATGTATGCTCACATCCTTAGTGCTTGGGTTAAGAACTTTAAGATGTTTTTCACCGTCTTACGTTGATCTTCTCGAAATATGATCGATCAACATTAGATCTTGTATATTTCATTGCATACATGATAGTCCTAATGCGATCTCTCTTTTTTCGAGTCTCTGTGGGGACTATAAAGAGAGATACACCATAGCTCATCAACATGAGACATCTCTTGAGTTTATCATGCTAAACGACTTTAGCATCAAATGAATATACGTTCCTCGGGTTAAGTTGAGCATCCTTTTAAATCTATCTATATAGATTTGCATCCCCATAATGATACTCTTCCCAAATCATTCATGGAGGATTGTTTAGACAACTTTATCTTTACTTGATTGTAGCATTGGTATGTAATTCCTCATCCGTAGTATATCAACATATAATACTAGAAATTTCACGACGCTCCCCAATCGACCCTTTTATACACACTAGAAGTCTTACCTCATCGAATGTAACTCGGATCATCATCTTCATGATGTGTACCTCATCATCATCATCCATGATGAATCCATACCTCCTAGGTATCTTTGGTACTATTCCAGATTTACGATTCAGTTGTGGTATAATAGGTCTATCTACAAGTTCCTCTTATTTGACTTATAGTATTTTGTGGTTCTTGAACTCTTCAAGATCTATTATCCTCCCACTAGCCCCTTCAATAATAAACTCATTTATCTTAGAAGGCAGCGTGTTTCGCAACAAACACCTTTTGCTAAGTAGGATTATAAAACATATACCCTAAACTTACTTTAGGATGTCCCACAAATTGTACTTGTCAAATCTTGTCCTAAGCTTATCCTTTGAAACCTTTTCACATAAGTTGGACAACCCCTTATCTTAACATACTTAAGATTAGGAATCCTCCCTGTCCATAACTTTTATGGAGTCTTGGGGCCTGATTTTGAGGTTACCTTTTTATAGATATGCAGCCATTTCTAGGACATGATCCTAGAAGGATACTGGAATGTCGGTAAAATCATTATGGATCGCACCATGTCCAACAAGGTACGATTTTTCATTCAGATACATCAATCAATTATTGCATATCAGGATGTGTCCATTATGAGAAAACTATTTGAGATGATCTAGAAACTTATTGCACAAGTATTTATCCCTTGATCTAATCAAAGAATCTTAATACTTTGCCAATTTGTTTCACTTCTGAATTCTTTGAACCTTTCAAATAATTCACACTTGTATTTTAGCAAATACACACATTCAACTCTTTGAATGATCATCTCCTTTTCTTATACTAATTTGTTCAATATGCAAAATTATTTTCATGTAAGTCAAGTATACAAAATTTATTAAGTAATATTCCAGTTCTATACAAAACATTATTATTATAAATAGAACAACAATTGTTCTTAATTATAATACCAAAGTTTTCATTGTCCAACAATAAAATGGAAATAATAATATTTTAACAAGAACTGGAATACAATAACAACTTATTGACTTAATAGATTTGCCCGTAGGCAGTGCTAAACTATAAGTTTCTATAGCTAATGCGCAAAGAACTTTGCTTCATTTTCCACATATAGGATTACTTATCTTTATTTAACTTTCTACTTCGCTTGGTCCTTTCATAAATCTATATTTATGATAACCAAAGCTCGGATCCAATACCCAAGTAGAACATCGACTTAAAGAAAATTTATTTCAACCATGAACAAAATTGTATTGTAATCGAAACTTCACTAAGCTTCTTTGGTTAGCCTCTGCAAGATGTTTCTCGCAGTTTCTTTCCAGTGTCCAGGCTTATTGCAGTGGAAGCAAACTCCTTTGCTATCCGTTATCAGTTTTGTTCTTATTATCCTTTGTTTTTGCCTTTTCATTTACCTTCTTTGAATCGTTCTTCTTTTCAGAAGATCCTTTGGCCCCTACCAGTAAGACATGGTCTTTCTTGGTTGAAAGTGACTCTCAACATTTTTCAACATGTTAAGCAAATCAAATGAAGTCGATATCTAGCTTGTTCATATGAAAATTCACAACAATTGTGAAAGGAGTCCGGAGTGAGTGCAAGATCAAATCTTGGCTCAACTCTCCATCCATGACAAAACCCATTGTTCTAATTGATCAATCAAATTGATTATGTTAAGAACTTTTTGTCTGTACTATAGTGCCATTGCCCATTCTAGATCGGAAGAGCTCCTTAGATATCCGATATCTATTAGTCCTACTTTCCTCACCATCAACTACTTGATGTGCGGGAATATAGTAGAAGCATTCATAGTTTCATCTCGATCTTCAAGCTCGTTACTTTCATGGATGCGAGCATGATGCATTGAGCCAATCGCGCATCATCTCGCCACTTTCTAAAAGTAGCAATGTCTTCCTCGGAGGCATTGTCTCGCAACCATTGCAGAGGATAGGCGATTATGGACATAAGATAACTTTTCAAATTATGAGAACTATTCTCAAATTCCTTAACCAATCCTTTTAATATGGTTTGGTTAATTTAGCATTTATTATGCTTCGCGTGATAGTAATTTTAGACATTGTAAAATTACAGAAATGAATTTGTAATTAACAACATTTTAACATACATTCTTTTATTAATTACCAAAATAATTTAGGTCTTGTTTTAAATTGGTATCTCCCACAATTTTCTTCAAACTATATTACCTCACTTATATAGTTCTAAGCAAAATCTAATTAAAGATTTGCTAGTGAGAATAAGGATCCCATTTCAAATGTATATAGCCTTGTGGTGACACAACAAACTATATATAAATAAATAGGTAGACAACTTTTGTCAATTACATCAACTATGCAATTCCTTTTCTTTTGCCTCTTAGATTATTTTGATCAAGTGGTGGCACATCCGAATCAAAATTATCCAAGTTAAGTCCGACCTAGCACTCCATATATTCAAAAAAAAAATATCATCCTTGTGGTGACACAACAAAATAATATTGTTCAATTTTCTTTATAAGCATCAAATGTGATAAATTAACATCTTAAATACTTAATACTTGCCTTGTGGTGACACAAACAAACTCTCATATTAAATATTTAATACTCTATTAATTTTATCATGCTAGAAGGCGACGCTCGATATTCCAAATATCTTTGAACGCTTAGGACTTAATATAAAAATTGAGGGATTTGTTATTAATTTGTCTCATCTTGTTTAGCGCGGCATATATATATATATATAAAATACGCGTCATATTAATTAACATGCGAAGCATGTTTGCATAATATATAATATATATAGTATAAGCATGCACATATAGAATACTATATTCTACCCTTGATTGATTATGGACTTTTATTCTAGTTTGGTTCACTAGAGCCACCAAGTGAACCAAAAGGTCAAACCCTAGGGGTGCAATAAATAATATTTAAATATAACTATTACATTTAAACTGGGCTCCATTACAAACGGGTCTCTTCAAGCGCCTTGCTTCTTGATCTCCAATTTTTCAAAATTAATTCTAACTATTCCTATTACAAAACTATTTAAAATAAATAGAAACATTGATCAGCAGTCAAGAGGAAGTACATAAGAAGGGAATAGAATTTACATTCAGAAAAATTAGAGAAGACGAGGTACGCAGACTCCATTTAATAAAACCCATACATTCATGCATCCAACTAAAATAAAATCCAATCATATTGGTCAATAGTCCATAATCAATCCCATTTATTATCATACACATCATCATATGCATCAATAAATAACATTCATCTCATGAATAATAAACATTTAATATATATATTGATATCATTTAATGGGCAAATTTACTTAGTATAAAATCTAATTTTGAATCAAAATAAACTCCTTTATTTTAATCCAAATTTAAATCAAAATAAAACTATTTTATTTTAATTTATCCAATTTTGAATAAAACAAACTATTTTATTTTAATCAAAATCTTTAATCAAAATAAACTCCTTTATTTTAATTAATTATGGAATCCAATTCCATATAAAAAATCTTTAATTAAAATAAACTCTTTTATTTTAATTAATTATGGAATCCAATTCCATGTAAAAAAAAAAAAATCTTTTATTAAAGGAAACACGGATATTCTTTCATATTCACAAATAAACTCCTTTATTTTGAATAATATGAAATCTTATTCCATATTTAAATAAATTCTTTTATTTAAGGAAATTAGGATTCTCTTTCCTATTCACAAATAAACTCCTTTATTTTAGGAAAAATAAAATCCAATTTCAACTCCAATTAGTTATTATGGAATCCAATTCCAACTCTAATTAGTTAGCATGAAATTCTAATTTTAAAATTAAAATAAATCTTATATTTTAATATTAAAATAAACCTTTTATTTTAAGATTAAAATAAATTTTTATTTTAATAATAAAATAATTAAAACATATTATATATATATATTATTACCGTAATTATATTATATATATTTATTTTCATATTATATATATTCGGTAATTATATATATATATATAATACATGGCAGCGAATTCATATAAAACGTGGCTTGTTACTTGATTTCCTTAAAATATCTGAGTCCTTTAACATGTATTACATGGCAGCAAGTTTTTTTTTTTTTTTTTTGGAACATGCTTTGCGATACCATGCTACCATTAAAAAAAAAAACTGTTAACATTTTATGCTTCAGTCAACTTGCTTTCCGTGTTTATTCACGTTTTTTTTTTATTAAATTTTATACAATAAAAAATATGCCCAATTAAATTGTTCTAAACACATATCAATATACATATCAAAATAAAACAATTAATAATTCGCATAAAGGTTTGGCTCTGATGCCACTGTTAGGTTTGTAATATTCATGTGCGCAATCAAATTGCAAAATAATGCGGAAGCGTGTAAAAATCAGAGTTTTAAAAATTTTACAAACCATATACCCGGATCACCCTTTATGCATAATTATTAATTAAACGAAAAGATAAAGAATAAATCATACCCTTGAAGATCGAGCTTCCTCAGGTACAAGTTCACCTCCAAATCCTTTCGCGTTCAATCTTGAATCCACCGGGTTTGGTTCCTTCCTTTGATCAACGTTAGCCACCCAAATGTTTGGCCTCTAAAGGTGATCCACCAAGGAAGAAGAAAATTCAAGAAAAAGGGGTATTGGCTCAAACCCTAGTTTTCTATCTCTATAGAAAGAGTACTCTCAACAAATTGGAATAACGTTATGTTGAAAAAGTCAACAACCCCACCACCCATAATAAGACTCCTCTTATTTATAGATGTGGGCAACCCCCACCTTAACAATTAAGGAATTGGGTTTATTTAATTAATTAAATTCTTTTAATTAATTCAGCTCCCTAATCTTATTAGGGATAATTAATTAAACTCCTTTAACTAATTTTCCTCTCCTAATCCTATTAGGAATAAATGAGAGTACTTATATTAAATTAATTCCTAAACTCTTTTAGAAATTAAAATAATAATAATTGTAATAATATTAATAAGACTCTCTTATTAATTTATATTTAATATTTCTAAAATATTAAATAATAAATATTAAGCTATTTAATTTATTCTATCACCATAGATTAAATTAAATATACTTAACATATTATTACGATTATGCCATTAACTTCTTAAATAATTATTCTTCCTTTTATGGTGTGACCCTTTAGGTTCTCCATATTAAACCGGTTGTGAATAAATCAATTAGAACAATTCTAATCTTATTTAAATAAATAAATTAAACAATTAATTTATTTAAATAAATAATATTTATTCTACAATAGGGATAAGCCTCCCTAATGTGATCAACGACTTTCCGTATAATATAGATTTCAACATTAATCATTAAAGAACCTTTGAGTAAATAGTTACTGTACAATTCAATCCTTCCACCATACAATGTCCCAATTAAATATAAGACATGGAATTACTGTCAAGTCTTATTTTATTTAATTATATGCATTTCGATCCTTAAATGCACAACTCCAAATAATGCAAATTAGAAACTCCTTTCTAATTTCATTCTGCCTTGGCCAAGGACTACTGGGTTGTCATTTATCGAATCACATAGGACATTTCTCTTCTTTTATTAGAAGTGGTAGATTCTTTATTGATCATACATTATCTCCATGTATAACTTATTATACCCAAGCATACCCTTTGATATACCCTAAGGGTCTTAAGGAATAAGTCAAAGTATAACTCATCATACACAAGATACTATGATGATCTCAAGTCCAAGGATTACTTGTCTACTATCACTACAGAATTCCTATTGACAGCAAATAAAACTCCATTAGGTATTCCTTAGCGAGCCACGCTCAAAGAACTTATTCTCCAATAAGCACCTACATACTTGCTTTAGTGTCTCCACACAAATGATCATGAGATCAATCATCCTCATCCAATGAGCAAGCAACGTATGTACCAATCTATCCGGATTCACTAATCCCCAATTTAGTAATCCAATGATTGGGAACTATTTTAGTTTTAAGCTTTCTAAGAATTTAGATCTCATTAGAATGATCATTATCATTATTCTAAAAGCATTGCTTAAAACTATGGTTTTATCACATATTATAAAACAGCATCATGTAGATAATTAAAAGCCTTTAATAAATTAATACTTTTTATTAATAAATGAATAAGATTGTTACAAAGTATATATGCTTTATCATCAAATATGATTGGCTTGTGTGCATACTACTTTCAGTAGTACTCATACAATAGTACAACATGAAACAATTCATAGACTTTAACTTACAGATAAATAGAAGTTATAGAAGCTCAAAGTCATTGACAGAGTTGTTCTTGGGTTTCTGGGTAACCCAGAATAGAAGTCATGGTCGGTCAACGGTTTTGTGGCTTAAATATATTCGATTCTGTGTATTAGATGTGTATTTTGCTTGTTGTAATATGTAGTATATATGTCAGGGTACATATATATAACATTACCAGGAACAGATCATAACTCTAAGGTCTCTAAATTGGCTAGTCAAAGTACAGCTAGATGTTGTTCGTCATGTTCTTCAGTTTTCTGGAAAACCCAGAAAACTTGGTCATGCTCAGTCAACAGATTTTGACCAATAATTCCAGTAAACCTATACATTGTTTGTTTAATTAAAGATCATAGATATGTAGTATGTATAATAGGTTACTATTCTATAACAAAAACTTAAACAATTAACAATTAGAAGACGATTAAATGAATTTTGTCAAAGTAGCTTGCTTCGATTGTTTTGAGTTTTCTCGGGCAACCCAGAAAACCAACATCCGTGAACGGTCAACCCACTTTGACTGCTTATAACTTGAAATCTACAGTTCAACTGAACCTGTTTTCATTTCCAGATTAAAGTCTTACTAACAGGCTACAAATACCAATCGATTAACAGACCAAAACATAAACACACATGAATCTACAAGCCCTGACATTCGGCTGTCAGACCAAGTTTTACAAAATTTCCAGATTTCATAAAACACTTAATTAAGCCATCTAGATGTTATGAAAATGTGTTCTACCAATCTAACATACTTTTTAACATCCTAATACATAATTCTAAACATCTAAACAACAAATCTAACATAAGATCAAAGAGCAAATTATGAACTAAGGTTTGCACCTTTTCTTGAGCAATTTGTGATTCTAGCTTCTGATGTTGTTGTTGTTATCACCTAGGCTTGATTTGGTAGGTTTATAAGTGTATCTAGGCTTTGAGAATTCGTGAGTTTGCTCAGCCCTAAGGTTCCTATTTATAGAATTCTTCAACTTGGCTTTTTGGTCATTTTTCCACCTATTGCCTCTATAAAGATCTGATTTGTGACTCTTCTGCACTTGGGAGTTTAAAAGCATGTCATGTGATGTTTTGGAACTTGAAATGGTGACTCCCAACCTACTTGTGAGCTAGTTGATCAAATTAGTAGCTTAATTAGGTTTAAATCTTCACTAATCTTGATTAGGGTTTTGTTTCTAATGATTAGGAATGTTAATTAATGTTAATTAGTACCTAATTGAAGTTTACTAACTATGATTAGATGTTAAGATAAGCTAATTAGGGTTAGATTAGCTAATTAGGGTTTAATTTATTAATTAAGGTTAGGGTTTTTCTAATTAGGATTAGCGTTTGTTAATCTAGTATTGTTAACCTAAATTTCTTGCTAATCCTAACAAGCACGACAAAGCGTTTTGTCAGTGTAAGCACGACAAAGCAACTTGCCAAAATAATTTTATCAAAAAGTCCGAATATAGAAAAAAATTTAAGCACGAGGTGTCAAGCACGACGTTTTTCGGACAAAAATTTATTTGGTCAAATTTATAAAACCAAGTATATATTAACACATAACACATTCAGAACAGAGATATTTTATTTATATAATGGGATTTTATACTTACGAATCTTATTAGGGTTTTGGGTTTTTACAGTTTTCCTTTCTTGTAGAAACGGATCTTTCCCTTCCATGGAGATACCTTCAAGAATACAAAACTGTCGACTTCAAAATTTCGATCTTGTCGATGCAAGTCTGCGTACTTCTTCTGGCGATCCTGAGCTACTACTAGTTTGGCCCTTATCAGTGTTACCATATTCGCGGTTTGTTGTACTAACTCTAGTCCGAGTATTCGTCGTTCTCCGACTTCATCCCAACATAATGGCGTTCTGCACTTTCTTCCGTAAAGAGCTTCATACAGTGGCATGCCGATACTCGCATGGTAACTAGTATTTTACGCAAATTCTACTAAGGGTAGGTGGTCGTCCCAATTTCCCTTGAAGTCCATCACGCAAGTCCTAAGCATGTCCTCTAGCGTTTGTATAGTTCGTTCACTCTATCCGTCTATCTGAGGATGATAAGTAGGACTTAACCGTAACTGTGTTCCCATCCTCTCTTGTAAGTTTTTCCAGAATCTTGACGTGAAATGTGGGTCTCGGTCAGAAATAATCGATACCGTCACTCCATGTCGTGAAATAATTTCCTTTACGTACAAACTCGCTAATTGATTTAAACTGTAGCGGATCTTGATAGGTAGAAAATGTTCGGTCTTCGTAAGCCGGTCTACGAAAACCCAAATGGCATCCAAACCTTTTTGTGTGACTGGAAGTCCTACCACGAAATCTATCGTGATATGCTCCCATTTCCACTCTGGTATTTCCAACGGTTGTAATAAACCACTCGGTCGCTGATGCTCTGCTTTGACTCGCTGACACGTAAGACATCTACTAACGTACTCCGTAATTTCTTGATTCATATTTGGCCACCAAAAATGTTGTTTCAAGTCCCGGTACATCTTTGTGCCTCCCGGATGAATGGAGTATGTCGTATTATGAGCCTCGTACAAAATCTCCTCTCTTAACTCGGTCACTGCCGGTACCCACACTTTCTCTTCAAATCGTAAGATACAATCTTTATTTATTCAAAAATTTTCTTCCTCTTTTTTTGTGATCATTCTTCTGATTTTCTCACATTCTCCATCCTTTTCCTGGGCTTTCTTTACTCCATCCAACAATGTCGGACAAGCTCCCATTACAAATAACTTCTCTTCAGACCTCTTGGGTCCCTTCACTTCTATTTCCAATTTCTCCATATCTCTTATTAACTCCTTCTGAGTTGTCAGTCGAAACAATTTCTCCCTTCCTTTCCTGTTCAAAGCGTCGGCAACTACGTTTGCCTTCCCCGGGTGATAATGAATTTCACAGTCATAATCCTTGATCAATTCTAACCACCTTCTCTGATGCATATTTAACTCCTTCTGTGTGAAGATATATTTCATACTTTTGTGGTCCGTATATATCTCACATTTCTCTCCGTACAAATAATGTCACCGTATCTTTAACGCAAAAAACTACGGCCGCTAACTCTAGGTCATGAGTAGGGTATCATTGTTCATAATCCTTCAATTGTCGTGATGCATATGCAATGACTTTGCCGTGTTGCATAAGTACACAACCAAGTCCTCTATGCGACACATCACTGTACACAACAAATCCTCCCGTATCATCTAGTAATGATAATACAGGCGCCTCGCTTAATTTCTTCTTCAACTCTTGAAAACTTCCTTCGCATTTGTCGGTCCATACAAATTTCACCGTCTTCCTCATCAGATTAGTCAACGGGGTTGCTATCTTAGAAAAATCTTGGATAAATTTTCGATAGTACCCAGCTAACCCTAAAAAACTTCTCACCTCTGTCGGTGTCCTCGATTGTTCCTAATTACTCACTGCTTCAACCTTTTTGGGGTCTACTAAGATTCCATTCTCATCCACCACGTGGCCTAAGAATTGAACCTTCTTCATCCAAAATTCTCACTTAGAAAACTTCGCATACATTTCTTCTTTCGTAGTGCCTCCAAAACAATCTTCAGATGTTCGGCGTGTTCTTCCTCCGTCTTCGAGTATATTAAAATATCGTCGATGAAAACTACTACGAATTTATCCAAATATGGCTTGAAAACTTGATTCATCAAGTCCATGAATGTTGGCAGAGCATTAATTAAATTGAATGACATTACCAAAAACTCGTAATGTCCATAACGGGTTCTAAACGCAGTCTTTGGTATGTCCTTATCCCGCACTTTCAGTTGGTGATATCCCGTCCGCAGGTCGATCTTCGAGAAACACTTCGCTCCTTTCAATTGATCAAATAAGTCGTCTATCCTTGGTAATGGATATATGTTCTTGATTGTTACTCTATTTAATTCTCGATAATCGATCAGAGCCTCAGCAATCCGTCCTTTTTCTTCACGAATAACACTGGTGCTCCCCAAGGAGACACACTCGGTCGAATATAACCTTTATCCAATAACTCTTGAAGTTGTATAATCAATTCCTTCATTTCTAATGGCGCCATACGATATGGAGCTTTCGAAATCGGTGTCGTTCCGAGTGCTAAGTCTATTACGAATTCGATTTCTCTGTCAGCGGAAGGCCAAACTGATTGTCCGAAAACACATCCTGAAATTCACTCACTATGGGTATATCCTTAATCTCTACTCCCTTTTTCCGAGTATCCACAACGTAAGCTAAATAACCTACACATCCTTTCTTTAACAATTTCTTGGCCTGCATCATCATAACGCAACACGATTGCTTAGGCGATGAGCTACCATAAAACACTACCTTAGACTTACTCGGAGTCTAAAGGTTCACACATTTGTTCTGACAGTCAATTATTGCTGCATGGTTATACAACCAATCCATCCACAGTATTACGTCAAATTCTCCTAATCTAATAGGAATCAAGTCTACGCTTAGTTCATGTTCTCTAATGTTTGTGTGACAATTTCGATAGATGTATTCTATAGGGATTATTTCCTTATTCACAACTTCTATGTTCAAAGGATCTTCTAAACGTTCTCGGGGTGTACTAAGTTTATTAGCAAATTCTTGAGATCTGAATCGAGCAGGTGGCACTTAATCAAATAATACATAAGCATTTATATTATTGATTGGGATTATACGACACCACGTCCTTTCATAGCTCTCGCATCTTGATTCCGGTCATGTTAAAGGTTTCGAGCGGTCGATCGGTTGGGTTACAGCAGTCCACCAATCATCAACTTACTTCCTCCTCCTTGGCTTCTGCCAGCTCCACCGTTTCCTTTCTTCGGGCAATCCTTTATCTGGTGCTCTGTTGATCCACAAGCAAAACATCCCTTGATCTTCTTCGGCTTTGGGCAATTTGGCGAGATGTGCCTGTCTTGGCCGCAGTTATAGCAAGTGTTTTTCCTCTTCCAGCATTCTCCCTGATGGCTTCTTCCACATTTGTTGCAAGCTTAGGTCTACTTCTTAAAGTTTCCCTGGTGACTCCCACCTTGGTTATTATTTCTATTGTTGTTATTGTTTTCTCATTTCCTTTTTTTGGAGTTACTCCCTCCGCTGCTGCTCCCTCC
This sequence comes from Panax quinquefolius, assembly GCA_020205615.1. NCBI lineage: Eukaryota > Viridiplantae > Streptophyta > Magnoliopsida > Apiales > Araliaceae > Panax > Panax quinquefolius. The sequence goes on from CM035152.1 coordinate 83,727,023, forward strand.
ACGATGTTCACTACCAGCGTTCTTGTTCTTTTTCTCTTTATGATATAGACTTAAGGCCTCACTGCCACCTTCCGCAATGATTACCTTCTCCAATAATGTCGTAAAGGAATCAATCTAGAAGACCGATACCTTATTGTACAACCACGGTTTTAACCCTTGCTCAAAATGTCTCGCCTTCCTCTCCTCATCCAGAACTTGGTGTTCTGCAAACCACGCTAGTTCATTGAACTTAGATGCGTATTGCGCCACCGTCATATCACCTTATTTTAATTCTAGGAAATTTACTTCAATCCTACTCTTCATACTCTTTGGGAAATAGTTCTCGAAGAAAAGTGTTGTAAACCTGTCCCATGTTATCGTTCCTTCCCCCGCTCTCTGCTGATTAGTTTCCCACCAATAGTTTGCTTCGCCCTCATCATGTATGTGGCAAATACTGTCTTTTGGTCTTCACCCATGCGAGCTATAGTGAAGGCCTTCTTGATCTCCTTGATCCAAGTTTGGGCAACTATCGGGTCAGTTGTCCCCACGAACTCTGGGGGTCCTACTCTCTTAAAATCTTTGAAGGTCGTTACTGGGATAGCTTGGGGAACGGGTGGTACGGGTTCGTTTCTTCCCCTCAGAGCTTCTCCCAATAAATCTACCAGTCTCTATATCGGATCTACATGACCTCTCTCATCATTAACTGACTCGTTTAGGACAGTTATTCTACGTCTGGGTGGCATTTTCTACATCACAAATTTTTTATTTTATTATCTAATTATAATACTTAGACATTTCTTAATAGGAAGAACTACAGGTTTATGACACCTTTCTGAAATAAGATCATTTATATTCATATGCCAAAGGTTTACATTACACGTTCTTTTCTAGCATACTGCTATAAATGATAACATATATCCCCTAATATCACAAAAGATGGGGACATACTAACTTACTACCCCTCTAACACTTTTCGGAAGTTTGGGGGTTTACCACTATCTCACATCTTGCACAAAAGACTGAGATTACAACAACATTTTAATAACACATAAATAAAATACTACACTACTGAGTTTTTCCCTCTAGACTCAATCTAACATTCCACGCTTGACGGCGCTCTGATATTTCTTCTGCGTGATGTGTACCACCATGTCCCGACTTATGGTATGTCGGGTCTGTCCTTGCTCAGCTGGGTAATGATGTACCCCATCGATTAATCTCTCCATGGCCGTGCGAAGAGCATAGCCCATCTTGTTCATCTTCCTCCTCTTGCACCGCACCTCATCCTCTAGATCATATGCCCTATCATTGGCTTCCTCCCACTTCTCCTCGAAGTGAATCATATCCATCACCTCCATTTCTAACTGAGCACGGAGAGCCTCCTTTTTCGTCCTCTCACTCAAAACCTTCTGCTCTAATTCCTCCAGCTTTCCTACCACCTCAACATTCCTCGCCACCGCTCGGTGAAACAAAGCTCCCATCTGGATCCCTGCTTCCTTACGGTGAGCCATCTCCACCTCCATCTCCTGCATCACTAGTTGTCTTTGATGGTTCTCGTCCCTTAACTTCTGGAATGCAGACTCCCTCTCCCTAGCCTCAGCCTCTAGCTCCTCCACTCTACATCATAACTCCAATATCTGCTCCTCATACTCTCCTAGTATCCGATCCTCGAAAGTAGCCTCGTCGGAGTCCTCCAAAGTCTCAGGCTCCTCCTCCAAAGGCTCCTCTTCAAGGTCAGACTCCACCTCTTCCTCATCATCATCATCAAAAGGGGATGCTACTGAAATAGACTCCGCTATCAAGGGTGCCTCATAGACTACGTGGATATCACGCGGCTCCTCCTCTACCACTCGGCTAGGTCCTCCCATGTCAGTCATCCTACAATCACCAACATAAGACAACACAAACAACATCTCCATTAGAATGTTAAATAAACATAAGTTCATTATATAGAATGAAGTTATATTTCATAACACACTAAGCATCTCAAGGAAAACTCTACATGAGTTTTATCTCCTTCCTAACTTCTAGGTTTTCTTAAGTTATAATCTAAGGACACTCGCGCCTAAGGTTTATAACTACGGCTTTGATACCAACCTATGACACCCCCAAATTTGGACCTCCACTTGGTCACTCGAATCTGGTTCATCACGTTCTCATAATAAAACCATAATAACTAAATAACTTATTCACAACGAAAAGTCTAATTTAGAATAATATACAATGATTTATTATAATTATTCCCCCAAGTCTCATAACCTACAGTACTTAATAGATTACATAATAGTATCGAATAAATACCTATTACATAATCCTACTTAAGTTTAAACATAGCCTGCAAATAGTCTTAACATAACACAATAGCTTTTAAACATAAGGAACAAGCTAGTCAGTGAGCCTTGCTTATTGCCCTTGTAACCTTCAAACACCTCCATGTTCCTCCTTAACTGAAAGGTTTTACATAAGCAAGGATGAGAATAAATTGCCCAGCAAGTAATATGCAACAAGGGTGTAGGATATAATATCACAATTTGAAATATCAAGTGTCATTTGGATAGTTCAAAGTGTCGTAACAACATTATGAATAAAGGATATGCTGTGATTCAATATAAATCAACAGATATATATATGAATTCAACGACTAACAATGTATCCAACTAGATAAGCAATTTATCTTTGAAAGGAACCTTGGACCCGTTTAAACATAGCCCTTTTGTCACATCATTTATATCAAGTCAGTGATTATACCTAGAATGATCCTCGGTGCATAATCATACTAAGTTCATCTATGCGTAAGCCAAAGATAACATAATATAACATGAGATGATGACAATGACATAGTAACTATTCAATAAAACAAGTTCAAGAATTATTTAATCCATGAATTATTAACGTCCAAATTATCGGCGTGATCATTTGATAGAGTAAAATTCAAGAATGATCAGAAGAATATTTCCATGAAAAGATATCTTTGACGAAACGCAAATATCAAGGATATTCTACTAATTTCATGGAGTATAAAGTCAAAGTTTTAACCAACCGGGTATAATAAAGAATGGAATAACAAAAGAAATCACCATAAATGCGCAGATTGCGCATAAGCGGATTATTCAAGCCAGAATAATAACGGAACGGTCAATTAAAATTCACAAGCGAGAATGTTCCAACGAGAATAATAAAGATGGAACCAGATCCGATTGTAAAACACTACGAATAGGATATTCCAGCAGAGATGATAAAGACGGAACCCGTGTCCTGTAAAACACAAATGGCAGGATGTTCCAATGAGAATAATAAAAAAGCGGAACCGGTCCGTGTAAAAACACATGCATGACGCCCAAATGAGAATAATGAAGAGAATGTCACCAAGTATAGGGTAAATGCAGCGTGTCACAAGTTATTCAATGAATAATAAGCAATGGAATAACATAAAGTTTCACCAGTATAGGGTATGCGCCATGTACAAGCTGAAGTTCTCTTCGAAGAAAGAATAACACCCGCTACTAGTAAAGGCGAATATATATGTAGTGAAGTAGTTAGTAATACTCTTCTTCTTTCTATAATTTTCTCTATAAAATAATTTCTCTCTCTAGAGTTTGAAATGAATTAGTAAGAAAATAATGAAGGAATGAGCTTTCTTTATAGGAAAATGGAATGCATAAGAACTAATCCATGCATGAGCGGTCGAGATTGATTTACTTTAATCGACATATCCATATTTAAAGAAAAATCTTTTAAATAAAATATAATATATTCTATTTATATAAAACATTTACTATGCAAACACTTTATCACGTAATACTATGCAAAACTTATACGAAACACTATAACACTATCGTAATAAAATATAATATATTATTTATGAATAACTTTAATAAAGTATTCTATTTTATAAAAAGATGTTTCTGTTTATTCGTTAATAATCTGAATAAAACAAAAACGTCATTATCGCTATAATAATTCATATTATTAATCGAATAATAATGGAATCAAACCGAGTGACTTGACATCACCATAAGCGTCAATAATCAATCCGTAGGTGTGCTACTATACGCCAACCGCATTATTCATCGTACTTTACTACAGGTAGTTCAACAAGAACTACGGTAAAACTTCCGCCATTATTTCAATAAAATATTTTTGTCGCTTTCTCAATCGACGATAATATAGAATGCAATGGGGTCCACCAACGATGATTGAGCATTGTTATCTTTCGAATATAGTCTTAACATAACACAATAGCTTTTAAACATAAGGAACAAGCTAGTCAAGTATTGCCTTGCCTGCTCGCTTTCAAACACCTCCATGTTCCTCCTTAACTGAAAGGTTTTACATAAGCAAGGATGAGAATAAATTGCCCAGCAAGTAATATGCAACAAGGGTGTAGGATATAATATCACAATTTGAAATATCGAAGTGTCATTTCTTGGATAGTTCAAAGTGTCAGAACAACATTATGAATAAGGGATATGACAATTCAATATAAATCAACAGATATATATGAATTCAACGACTAACAATGTATCCAACTGGATAAGCAATTTATACTTGATTTACCATTGAACTTCCCTTGAAGTTACCAATATTAAACCGATAACAAAAATATCAAGTTCAATATGATCGATCTACACATACTTTTACGTTATGCATAACTATAACACATTATTATAATAATATTTAATCACTTAGCCGCAAAATTTATCTATTGTTTACGCTACCACATTAATACTTAATCATTCCCGAAATGCACCACAATACCACGTAATATTGAGCCTTCATTTCTGACGAGGATGGCTACTTTATACCATACATAATTTAAGTGGCCAAAACAGCCTTTCTCCCCTTACCAAAAGGGGTTGTCAATAAAACTTACTAATTATATACTCAATTTTCATCATAAACCCACGATTTTCAGACAATACAATCAACGCTCCTCTGTTTAGGAAATCTTCAAGAAATACGTCAAAGAAATTTATTAATGATAGAAATATCATTTTACTCTTATAAACATCACATTGATACCAATTTGTGACTATAGAATAGCACCTCACAATGATATAATCTTCATCACGATATACTTTCGTAATCCTTCATTGATGGCATTCCACACAAGCAACAGCGAAAGGTTCGGAGCTCTTCTTATGGCTTGATATACTTGATGAATTAACTTTCACAATATGAATATAAAAGCAACAACCTTCTCAAAGCATGATGATTAGCTAACGATTGATTCCTAAAAATGTACATCAAAGGCAAGTATTTTCAAAAGATAAGATCGAAAGCAAATAGAATAATAAAAATAGTAGCGTGAACCAATAAGTCCCAAAGTTTTTCTTGGAATAAATAGCTAACACAACTAGGTGAAATGAAATAAGAGTGGGTAGAACTTGTATTTAAAAGTATAGACTTACATTAATTTATAATTAACCTTGCATTAATAACTGCGTTCGGTTTCTCGAAAGTTTATTCATATGTTGGGTTTTCAACAACATACACTCCCACTTACCAAAAAGGTTGTCAAATTCAATTTTCAAGATTTTGCACAATCAATTGGTTTGAACGACTTTTATAAACATGCATATAATCTAGCCAAGAATCAAATGGCATCGACTCTTTCACAATATTCAAGGATAATACCAATTTCAACATGAATAATAGCTTTCACAAGGTTTAACATATACTAACTCATTTGAACAAAGTAATATAACTTGTATTCAAAGGATAAGCTTCTATGTATTTGTTGAATAAAATAATGCCATGATATTGCACAACAATAATTTGAGTGAGATTAGAGAAACTTGCCTTAAGCGTAGTTTATCCACGTTAATAAATCAACACTTTCGAATCCTATTTATAGCGTATTATATGATCAAGATATTCATTAGCTAACACAGTCTTTAAACAAGTTTGACACGATACAAGTATACACACATGGCACAAAATCAGTTTATAAGTCATCATGAATTAACTACTTAGTTACTTCATAAACAAATCAAGAATGCTCAAGGATAAGACCTCCTACTCATGGACTTTTCATTTCAGTACCACACCAACTTATCAACTAGGCATCACTTATATATATATATATATATATATATATATATATATATATATATATATATATCAGTAGGTTTGAGATCACATTTAGCATCATAAGCATCACGTAGTTACTGTCCAAAAGATCACAACTCACTATCTGGGATTCTAGACTAGCGTAGCTGCGCTAGCATGCCAAGCTCTTTATAAAGACCCCGAATTTTATGAAATGAAAGTATTCAATTTTATTATAATTATTATTTTATTTCGTAAATGGTTAAATTGATAAAAGGTTAAAGTTAAGGGTGATATTTGAAAATTTTTCAAAGTAAGCAAGTGGTTATATAATATTCGATTGGTCGGGGAATATTTGTTTTAACAGGGGAATATTAAATGCGATGGCACAATCATTCAATGGATCCTACAACGGAGTATTATTGTCGTAGTTAAGCGACATAATTATCTTTTATAAAAATAACGGTGAAAGTTTTATCGTTAAAATCTGTTGAACTACGATAGTAAAAAAATACGATAATTCGGCATGGTTACATAGTAGCACACAAGATTGATTATTGATGCTTACGTAAGAAGTCACTCAATTATATTCAATTATTGATACAGTAATTGATGCATCATATCTCTCATATTATTGATTCAATTATTGTCACAGTATCATCTACATAATATTTTATATTACTAAATCAATAATTGAGACGACAAAGTTATTCATATTATTATTTGCAATATTGACATCGCCTGTAAGTTCTGCCAAGGAGAGGTTTGGTCACCTAATTGCGCACTTGATAAGGAGAAATCCTTATCGGAAAGCCCCTCTTTCTTAGGGAGCGACACGTTGTTAAATATTGTGAGTTATAATATTAATGATGAATAAGTTTATGTTGATTAAAGATGAAGTTGATAGTTCCATTGTGTTGGGATTATTAGTGTTAGTAGAAATCAACATTTATTTCGATAATAATTGATGTCTGGAAGTTATATTAACCAATCGGGTAATTAATCGGATAAATGAGCAATTAATTGCTATTAATTCACATGCTTATAACTATTTGTTCACATGTGTGTACTATTGATTCACATTCATGTACTATTAGGGGAGTTGGTGCAAGTTTGATAATACTTGCAGGACTAAATTAAAAATGAAGAAAAAGATGAAGGTATTATACTGTAATATTTCGAGCCCCAAAATGTGCAATTATCGAAACTATATTTTCCTATAAGTAGAAGCTCTTTCTTCCTTCATTCTCACCAATTCACTAAGACTCACAAGAGAAATTATAGAGAGAGAAACTATAGAAAGAGAAGCTATAGAGAGAAAGAAGAAGAGTAGTCTGCTACTTCACTAATCCAGTATCCAATCTTCTTCTGAGGTAAGGGGTATTATTTATTTCATATTCTAAAGAGATATTATTTTTCGTTCGTATGAATATTATTTTCGTTCAATATTTATAAAGAATATTATCTTCTTTCAATATTCGTAGGAATATTATCTTCGTTAAATATTCGTTGGAATATTATTTTTGTTCAAAGTTTGTAAGGGATATTATTTTGTTCGGTATTAATAGGAATAATATTTTCTTCCATACTCTGTAGTATGTGAGTAATATTATTTCATCTCGTATTCCTGATTGTACACTCATTCTGTTGAAGTATTGCTTCAATACTCCATGAAATTAGTAGAATATCCTTGATATTTGCGCTTCTTCCAGTATCTTTTCATGGAAATATTATTATGAGCTTTCTTGATAATTATTGATCTTTTCATACCAAAATACTATTCATGAGTTACTATTTACGGGTTACTATTCACCTAGTCACTATTCACTCTAGTACTATTCACTCGGGTATTCGGGGCACTTTTTATGCCAGAGTACTATTCATTGGTTACTATTCACCCAATTACTATTCACCCGAATATTATTCACTCGGGTATTTGGAGTACTTTTCATGTCGTGGTAATATTCATGAGGTACTATTCCCGAAGTACTATTCACAGAGTACTATTCATAGGGTACTATTCACCCAAAAGATATATTTCTTTTCTGTCCAAATTATTTTTGATACAGGAATATTATTCTTGAATTTTACTCTATAAAGCAGTATCATGTTGACAATTTAGATATTTTTAAACTCTGGATAAATTTAAAGTCTTTAATATTTATCCTTGATTTTGTTTGATTATGGCTTATATCATTGTCATCATCCTCATGCTTATATTGTGATGAAAGTAGAGTCATCTTTGGCTTACGTGCGTAGATGGATTTGTGATTGGTATGATTATGATTAGGGATCATTCGGTATAATCATGACCTGTAATGTTATAAATGATGTGGTAAAAATCCTCAGTGGCCTGTAGTGCATTGATGGATAGTTTTTGGTATAATAATGACCAAGGATTATTCGGTATAATCATGACCATTGATGATTTAATGAATATCCTTGGCTCGTAGTGCAAGGATGATTCGATGATGTGGTTTATTTATTAAGTTGAGTCTTAGTGATAAAAATTGATGAAAACATTTCAAATCATAGAAAATAGTAGATATCATGCTCTACTTGACTCTTCTAATGGATTGTTTGTTCCGCTGCAGTTAAATTTGATGTTTATTGTATTTTATCAGTTTAACAATGTTGAAGACTAATTATAATTTATTCTGCACTATCTTAGTCATAATATTTCTTACTGGGCTAGTTGAGCTCACTCTTTTGCTTTCATTGTTCTCTTCAGAAAATGAGAACGTAGCCGGGATAGTCGGGGAACGGAGTGATGGTCCGAGATGGTGTTATAGAAGTCCTCACTTTTCTATAAAATAGTGTGATAATAAATGTATTGAGGACTCTATTTGAGAGTGGATATTGTCTAGAAGGCAATATTCTTGTTTAAACTCTCAGCTATGTTTTGTCGTATTTTGCACGAAAGTTTATATAATTAAGTTTGTATTTGATTTCTGTAGCATGTATTTGGCGACTCAAGATGGGTGATGTATACCTATTTTGGGGGTATCACAGTTGGTATCAAAGCTTAGGGATATGATCCCTGGTTGAGATGTGAGAGTAGAACTAGGAGGGGAGAGACAGGAATTCCTTCGCTAGTATAACCTACCTAAGTTTATTTGGTATTTAATGGGTCGGTCAGAGTATAGGGATAATATGTGATATGTCAATTAACCCTTATTTTATGGCAGTGTTTGAACATGGTATTTGAAAATATTGAGATCAGCAATGAAGCACATGAGACAGTTGAGTCACCAACGATCAATACCCATGCACCAGTACAAAGTAGTAAATAGACAACACTTAAACCACAATATTTTTATAAAAAATGTTGTGGTATTTTTTTCATAATGTTTTTTAACAAAACGTTGTAGATACATATGAAAAAACGTTATCTATTTAAATGGACATTTTTTTGTTTTTAAATAGATAATATTTTTTTAAAAAACGTTGTGTATGTGAAAAAGACGGAGCTTAAAATAATTTAGGCGGAAGTGAAAACTTAAAATTATAAATCCTAAATAGTTCTTTCACTCTCAAAAGTTTTCTTATTTCATCTCACACTTCTCTCTTTCTCTACTAAACAGTCACGAAAACTAGGGTTTATTAACCCGATTAACTTTCTCTCTCCTATTCAAATGGCCAAAACTAGAGGCGATTCAGTATCGGTCGTCAACCAATTCAAAGGGAAGAAGGATCGATAGTGGCTCCCAAGCCTAACCGTCGTTCGAATCGGCTTCGCCAGAGATTGGGTATCGATTTTGGGGTTTCTTCTCAGAGCATGAAACATAGAGGAAAAACATCAAAGGGTAAAACCCTTACCTCTATGAGTATTCTTGAATCAAATCCTTCGATTCCTAAATCCCATGGGCATGAATCCTAAAAAATTTGAGTGTAGAACGAAAACATCAACGGCTGAGATGGCGACCAATAAAGGCAAAGGATAGGTGAAGTTGTTCGATTCTGAAAAAGATTTAGCGGTCTCGTTGGCGATATACATCGCCGATTTTTCGGATAAATTTGCTAAAGAAAGAGGCGCTTTCTCTATTGTTTTCTTCGGTGGTTCTCTGTTTAATTCGCTGAGGTTTCTCAAAACTAATTCATTTTTTCTTCCTGCTCTGGTCTCATTTAATATTAATTACTCCATCTTTTGCACACTAAAAATTATCATGTCACCACTACATAACTAGCTACCTCTTAATTTACAAAATATACATCCTTAATATTTACAAAATTCAACACTATTTTGGGGGTGGAAGTGAGGTAGTAATATGTTTTACTAGTATTACTAGTACTCTGTTAGTTAATAAAGAATTGGAATGTTAAATTTCAGTTTATTAGTGGAGCCGCCATATATTAATTCAGTGGACTGGTCGAAATGGCATGTGTTCTGGGTGGACAAAAGAGTTGTTCCTAAGGATCACCCAGATAGCAATTACTTGCTCGCTTATGATAATTTTCTATCCAAGGTACACTTTTTTTTCTTTTTGTTGGCGTAGAATATTTCAATCTTTATACCAAAATTAATTGATAAACTTATGTGCCTAAATTGTTGCATTTCTGTAGCTAGGTATTTCACTTGGCTATTGTAATCCAATACTAAGAATTTAGCATATGTTGATATCTTTGTTATGGTTTGACTTAGTAGTGTTTGATCTTATAGGCCTGCATAAAAGTTATATACTACTAGTAGGCCTGGCATTATGCATAGTCATGTTATATACATGAGTTTTGTGTTTTCTTACTAGACTGAAAATGATAAAGTTTGGATTGGATAAAATTATGACATAGAGCTCTTTTACTATACATAAATAAATAATTTGTTCTTTCATCTATCTTAAAAATTTAGACGTATTTTTGAATTGGTGTTGTCTTAACAGATTTTATTTTATCTAGTGCATGATTTTCATTAATCAAAATTATGTCTTTGGGGAGAATGTGGAATCTCATTTTCTTATGCGACTTTATGCCTATCTTCATATATGTAATTATGTGTAACCCTGTACCTTTCTCATTACTCTGGCAGGTTCCAATTCTCCCTGGTAATGTTTATACTTTCAATGATGCTCTCTCGGCCGAGGGTGCAGCAGATGATTATGAGACATGTCTTAGGCATTTGGTTAAGAATAATATAGTTGCTTCATCTGGGGCTAGTGGATTTCCGAAATTTAATCGCATGTTAATAGGTATCAGCCCAGATGGACATGTGGCCTCTTTATTTCCTGGTCATCCTCTTGTACAAGAGAACGAGAAGTGGGTTACCTTCATTAAAGATTCGCCAAAACCACCTCCAGAAAGGATTACTTTCACATTTCCAGTAATAAACTCCTCTGCGCATGTTACACTTGTGATAGTTGGGGCTAGTAAAGCGCATCCGGTGCATGTAGCCCTTGGTGATGGTCAAAATTTTGGGGTTTTGCCAATTCAGATGGTCTCACCTGAAGGGGAGCTGGTATGGTTCTTGGACAAGGAAGCAGCTTCAAAGCTGTAGGCTGGCCATGCATGTAGCTCTGTGAGTTAAATCTTTATGATGATTTGGTTACCTATCTTATGTTTTGGAATTTATTTGAGGATTGTAATTTTGGAAGTAATAACTAAGTATTTTAATAATGTTGTATCTATTTCTTACATTTGGTACCAAACGGTGTTTAGTGCAAGTTTGAACTTCTCAAAATGTCATTTCTTTTTCTCCCTCTCCCTGCGATATTTCGCATCTATAACATTTTAGGTCACCAAAGTGCAAGAATGAATATATGAGTCCACACTCCAAAAGCAGTCGTTGTGTCAGCTATGGTTAAAAAATAACCCTTGTAAGCTTCTCTTTTTGTCTTTTCTGTTTTTGAATGGGTTGTGGGGGGTAGGAAACATTATGTTTATCAATAGCTTAATATATTGGAAAACATCTTGCTAGTGATATATTGTAGCTTAGCTCAGGTTAATTTCCCTTCTCCCATAGTAATCAGGTTGAGCTACTAGTCTTCTGGTCAATATTTCCATAATTATGTTTTTCAGATAATATTTCAGAGGGAAAAAAAAGAAGGTATAGGCTGGAGTTAGCTACATTTTGTGCTACATGGGGGGGTACTTATGGTTTCAGTTAGAGATGTGTATAGGTGTGACCCCAGGTGTGGCTACTATAGTCGAGAATTGTGGTTGACCCAGGGCTTTACTTAGCTAGGAGAGTTCAAATGGGTCTAATCACTAAGCAGTCATTTACTTATGGGTATTATTTTGCATTGTTTACTTTCAGCAACTTCTGTAACGCCCCAGAAAAATTGAACCTTTGTAAATACTTTTAATAATGAATAAAATGATATTATTTATTATTATTACGTGTTGATAAGATAAATGTCATTTTATAACCTAGAGACGTCGGAAAGCAGTAGTATTTTAACTACGTGGGAGAATTAAAGTGTTTGAATTTCTAAAACAAAAATAAAAGTTTTCCGAGAAATTTTTCAAAAAATACTATTCATCGATTTCTACTCGGAAATTATTTTTGAACTTTCAAGAAATACGTAACGTTATAATATCAAGGTGAGATTGATTATGTAATAATAATCTAAGTATTAAAAATGTAATATTTCGCATGCGGACCTAATTTGGGAACGTTAGGCTTATTAAGCGTTAAGGAAAGAAAGTTGTAATTGTATGATGTGTATGAATTGTACGAGGTAATGAACGTAAGTATAATACGACGTATTATACTATTAAGAATGGAGAATGAAATAACGTATATTACGAATTAATATACGAGCTAGCATACGAGAATTATACGTGGTGTATATATGTTAAGTTATTAATGAAAGGTAAGGGACTTGTATGATTATTAGCTTAATGGTAGAAGTCTAATAGAAAGTGATACTCAAGTCCAAGTGTTTGATAAATCATAAGTCCAAACTTTTGTAATGAAAGCCCAATAAGGAATTAGCTAGATTAATTATCAAGCCCAATGATAAGCCATGATCCATGGAGCAATCCAAGTGTAAGTGGGTAGTCTTGATGGGCAAACAATTTGTGTGATGAGCAAGTGTTGTGGCTAGCAAGTAGACTTGGATGTTAAGAAATGAATAGTAAGGAGGTGGAAGTTGAGGAGGTTAATAAGGAGGTGGGATGGCCTAAAAGACTAATAAGCCCTCACTTTGAGTTGCCTATAAATAGAAGGCTTGATTTTTCATTTGTTGGTTGTTCAATTTCTCCCAACTCCTCTCAAGATAAGTAACTTATTTGGTAGAGAGAATAAGCCGCATAAGCACTTATAAGCTACTTTAACCTTTGCTAGATTTTCCAAAGTGAAGTGAAGTAATAGTCTTCAAGGGTAAGACTCATACCTATTATCTTTATCTCTTCTATGATAGGATTGATAGGGAAGGGGGATTGTTGTTAAGAAAATTTAATAAGTTATTGATGAATGAACTTAAGCCAAATAAGTTGAATAAGCAACTTGAACTCTAATAAGTTGATAGAATCATGAAGAACTTGTCATATGATGTTAGTATGTTGAATATAGTATGAGAACATTGATTGATGGACTTATGTTCATAGTAAGTCATAAGCATGAGAATTTGTAATTCATAAGTTAAATAAGTCATTGACTTATGAGAATAAGTCAAAACCTACTTTGACTATAAGTTGGTGTAATAAATAACTTGAAATGTTCATGTGTTGATTAAAATCCATTTAGAATCATTAGGAATGAAGTTTTTTCGGAATTCACATGATTGGACGATAATCGTCGAATTAGTGAAATTCTTGGAATGGAAGTCGTATTTTGTGTTTGAAGTCGGAAACATTAATTTTCGATGGAGACAATTCATATTTGGCATTATAGAGTTGCGGACTCAAAAATGACCGAATTTCGACTTAGAACGAAGAAACGAGCGTTGAACGTTCACGAACGTTTATTGTTTTCGTTAAAAATAAACTAATAGGTGAAATTTTAGCAAACGAAGTCAAATAGATAAAATTCTTACATGAACGCATAGAGTATGTAATTTGTAAACCGTAGGCTTTTGAACGAGCCAATTCGAACTTATAACGAAGAAGTTATGAGTCCGGGAGTTTCGTAAAATTTTAAACTTTACAAAGCGTATGCGAGGCCGAGAGTTGGCCTTGCCATAAGACCAACCCAAGGCCAAAATGTGAGCGGCTATATTGTAAGTAATAGTGTCGAGGCATCTCTACTTCTTTCATGTGCAAGTGGAGATGAAAGAGCTAAGTGTGGCGCCGACGCCTTGATCCCAGTTTTGTCGAAAGAATGTTTACAAGTATAGAAGGAAAGATAACTCATTAGTAATGAAATAAGGTGTTAATATAACATTGTTAAGGCATTGTTAAACACTTAATGTATGATGATTAAAGGTTAATAATCAATTGAAGATGAACGTAATATGAATGACGTAACGAAAAGTCGGAAATCATAATAACAGATCTAAGTCAGGATTTAGATTGTGATGAAGGGTAAGATATAATAATATACCTACTCGATTATATAAGACCTAATGTGGTACGTTATATGATCATGTATTGTAGAGACTTAGAGACTTAAAGTGTACGTGTGATAATCGATGGCGTTGATATTTGAAAGGCAAGTATTCTAACCCTTGTTCTAGTTCAGTCTGGACAAGCTTTGTAAATCATGTATTCTTTCGCATGAAGTCTTGAATGATGAAGTTAACGCCAATTCTTTCGGCTAGACATAAATTATGTTTCTATTAAAGCATGTACAATGTTCACCAAGTTATATTGGTATAGTTTTTAATCGAAGACTAAGTATGCTAAAATGTTTTTGTCGTTTAACGACAGGCACGTGAGGTTGCCACAACTTAAACGTATACACGTTTAATTAATGTAGTGTTGATCAACATAGAGTACTATGGGCTGATCACCCAAAAGTGCTCATAAGTTATGCCGGACTTACGGACTTAGTGCCGCGTTGTCCTTTTCAAAAGAAATTATGAACTGCTCATAGTGTTGAGCCTTAGTTGATATTCTACTGAATATTGTTGTTGTAAAACGTTTTGACTGAAAAGAAGTGCTATTTTGAATTATCGATAGTACTTCGTAACTATTGTTCAGTTACTGAAGATATATGAGTTCTATGTTTCAAGCATGTTGTTTATTAAAATTGTAGTACTTACTGAGCTAGTCATGCTCACTCTTGCTTGAACCATATGAACACAGCCAAGATCGAGCGAACCAAAGGCTCAGGTAAGGACAAGGGACAGGTGAAGACGAATCCTTAGATTACTTATGAAATAAAATAGTTGAATGTTTGTAATATATTGAATATTATGACAAGAATAAACAAATGGGTTACAAAGAACTTGGGAAATGTAATATTATTTTGGATATATAGAAGTTATATTAGTCCTTTTAAGACTTTTCAATTGAATAAATGTATGAATGGTAGTACCATGTAGCACCATCTGTCGGGTTGGAAGACACCCAGATTTGGGGGCGTCACAACATCCATATTGTTCATGAGGTTGTTACTATATTGATGGATTCTATAATTTTGTTCTTTGGGGTGTTGCCCTAGTTTTGGAAGGTGAGTGTTTCAACTTTGTTTTTGATAACCCTGCTGCCAGAGGGTTTCTTTTTTCTGATTTACTTCTTGATTCCAGAAATTAGGGGAATTTTTGGTGGTCACTGGCTTCAATGCGGAGAATGAGATGGCTAATAATCTTATGGCTAATAATCTTACATCCATGGAGTTTTTATTACCTAAATGATCAACCTACATGTCACTGCAATTCCAAAGCGATTTCAACTGTGGCTTTCCCATGAATTATTAAGTGGTATTAGAAAACTTTTAGTATCAGGTTTGTCTGTGGTGTCATATATCGTTGCACTTGTTTATCAAATCTGATATTGCACTTGTATATCAATTCTGATATTGCACATCCAGACAGGAGATTCTCTAACAATTGTCGTATCCGATTTCAGGTTGGTTACTCCATACGATTTGAAGATTGCACTTCTGAGAAGACAGTTATCAAATATATGACGCATGGAATGTTATTGCTGGAGTTTCTAGGGGAACCTAGACCTATCAAGTTACAGGTAGCACATCACCCGACTAGAGATGAGTAATAACATAGGAAATGATTAAACATAAGTTATCTCCTAATTACTACTAAAAGAGTGAAATATGTACTGGCTTTAGAGATGTTAAAATCATATTCATTTATTGGTATATATTTTGTGGATGTAGTAATTTGAATTTGTAAACGAATAGTATTATTGGAATGTATTTTGAATGGTTGATACATTTTGGCTTTAAATTTAAATGAGAATTTAGACCTTTTAACTATATATCATGGCATTAGCATATTGAAGGTGCATCGGTAATATAGGTGAACCATAACCTTTTTTTTTCTTTATCTACAACATTTTAAAAATGTTGTATAAATTGGTTAAAAACATTTTCTGATATATTAAACTACAACGTTTTTATCCAGAAAACGCTTTGGAATCATACCTTCTACAACGTTTTTAAGCATCTGCTAATTTATGGAAAACAATTCTACAACGTTTTTTTTCTTAAAAACGTTGTGTAATGTGCTTAATTAACTACATCGTTTTAAAAACGTTGTGTAAGGGTGTCAAATAGATGACACCCTTAAGCACGACGTTTTTCTAACTGAAACCACAACGTTTTTGCAGCGTTATCTATTTACTGTTTTTTAGTAGTGATGATAATGTGCAACAAGAAGACAATAATCCTCAGGTAAACAACAACACCGATCAGATGATGAACGATGGGATGTTCAGAGGCTTTATGCAATTCATGCAACATCGGTAGAGAGACTCTGTTCAAAATTCAGTGGAAACACCGCAACTCTCGGATGGTCACCAATTAAGCGATTCGAGCCGGGGCCTTTAAGTTTTGGGAGAGCCAGAACCACTTAAAGCGGAGACGTGGATAAAGAAGAAGATCACCAAGATATTTGATGTCTTGGGATGTTCCGAGGAGCAAAAGGTTCCCTTTGCCACCTTTATGTTGCGTGAAGAGGAAGATTATTGGTGGGAAACTGTAAAGCGTACCCAGCCTGACGCACTCAAGATGTCTTGGGAGAAGTTCCAAGAGTTGTTCAACGACAAGTACTTTCCTGAAAGTATTCGTCACATGAAGGAGGTGGAATTCATCAAGTTGGAGCAAAACAATATGACCATGTCGCAATACGAGGCTAAATTTATGGAGTTATCCCGGTTTGCATCCCATTTGGTTGATAATGTGGAGCGAATGACGCGAATGTTTCTAAGAGGTTTGAAACACGATATACGTCAATACCTCATTTCTCACAAACTTTGTTTATATTCAGATGTTGTGAATAGGGCTCAGTTATTGGAGCGCGATAATGAGTCAGCACAACCAAAAGGCAACGACCAACAACACAATAATAATCTTATCTCTTTGAAAATACTTGCCCTTGATGTGATTTTAGGAATCGATTGGTTAACTACTCATCATGCCAAAATTGATTATTTCCGTAAGGTTATTAGCTTTCATATTCCTAACCACCCTATTATGCGAATTCAAGCAACCAACCCACTAAAGTCAATCACTATTATATTAAGCCATAAGTAAAGAGCCCTGAGCCTTTCGCTGGTGACTTCCTTGTGTGAAATACAATCAAGCTTGGAGCTTTACGTGGGGGGAAGCGAAATGAATAACGGTGGCAAGTTGATAGGTATCAATGTGACATGCTATCCAAGTCTTGGGATGAGTGTCACAGTTTTTTTCTATCGTTAATAAATTTCCTAACGTATTCCTGAAGACTTCCTGGCCTACCCTAGAGCGTGAAATCAAATTTTGTATTGACCCCAGTACAAAACCCATTTCTAAAACCCTCAAATATTTCTTCGCCTAAAACGAATGTAACATGCGCCAAAGACGTTGGCTCGAGCTGTTGAAGGTTACGACTATACCATTCAATATCATCATGGAAGAGCGAACATGGTAGCTGATGCATTGAGTCGAAGATCGTATGCGTTTACGAGTGCGACGTTGTTAACACAAAAAATTATTTCGTATAACTTACAAATGACGAAGATAGAGTTAAAGACTCTAAGGACTCACGTGGTGATATCAAATATACGAGTAGAATCAACTTTAATCAATAAAGTTAAAAGTCGTTAAAGCTACAGACTCGGAGATGATGAATAGGAAGAAGAAGGTTCAAGAAGGCGTTAATCTAGAAGCAAGACTGGATGAAGAGAGGAAATCTCAACCCTTGATTTTATTGGTCTATTTGAAATCCTCGGTCGAGTAGGAATTGTGGCCTATAGACTCGTTTTACCGCCAAGTATGTTGCGTGTTCATAATAATTTTCACGTATCGATGTTACGTAAATATGTGGACGACTCGAACCACATTATTGAATTAGAACTAGACGAGAAAGTAGAAGATTTAACATATGAGGAGATACATGTTAAAATCTTGGATAAGATGTGACAACCCAAAAATTTAGACAATTTATTAAAATCTTAAATGATGGATTTAAGGTTCAAAATTTGAACCTAGACAGAAAATGAGTGTATCTGTTTGATATTTTTGTGATGGAATTTAGAGGATTTCAAAATTCTGTGAAGGATTTAGGTGAATTATTCAGGATTAAGTGTTTGCGTGAATATATTCAATGATTATAATATTTTATGTGTTCAGTATGTGGTTATGGGTCAAGGGTTGACCAGATAAATTTTATCAGTGTCAAACCCTAAGTATATATTAAGAACATCAGCGTTCAGTTAGAAAACCCTAGCAATAGATAAGAAACCCTAGAAATCGGTTCTGAAACCCTAATTTCAGTTCTGGGAATCCAAAACCCTAATTCAAAAATTTAAAACCCTAGATTGGGAATGCAAATTCTGGTATAAGGTTTAAACGTCATTAATTATAAATTTATTAGGGAAAACCCTAATGAATTACTTGAAACCCTAATTGATTATTAGAAAACCCTAATACCAGATCTGGAAACTCTAATTTCAGATTTTCGATATTTAAAACCCTAATTTGGGAACTTAAAGGATAATTATAATGCTTAAGTGCTATTAATTATAATATTAATTAGGGTAAAACTTAATTAATTAGCAAACCCTATTTTCAAATCTTTAAACCCTAATTGTTTCGTCAGAAACCCTAATATACAATTGTGTACTTAACTACTAAAATTAGCAATTTTAATTGGGAAATGTTAATCCTAATTAGCAAGATTGAGCTTATGATTAGGAAATCTAAATATAATTATTGAATCCTAATTATAATTTGGAAATATCAATTTTCTATTTTTAAAACCCTAATTTAGAAATCCTAAATGTGATTATTGTAAACCTTAGGTTTTAACCCTAAGGGTTAAACCCTATAGGTCAAACCCTAACGATTTCATTAAATGACAATTTTAGAATTAAAATTTGTTTGGAAATGACATTTATTCCCTTTGTCACATTTTATATTAGCTAGACTGCATATCTTGTCAAAGTTGTAGTTGTTCACCTACTACAACCACTCCATGTGACTTATTACACCAATCAACCAACATTTTACATCTATATCAGCTCTATTCAATGAACCAACTAGATTAAAAAGAGAAAAGTAAGAAAAAATTACTTACTTTATTTCTCAAAATAACCAAGACCTTTTCTCTCTCCAAAATTCATGTATGAGAGTGAGAGTGGGTTAGGAATAAAGCAATTATCAGCTTTTAGATTTGCAAGATCAGATCATAAGGATCAGATTCAAGATCAAGCATTAGAAAGGTATAAAAAACCCTAAATTTCAAAATCCTTAGATCTGATGTTTGATGTTGTGATTTGTTGTTTAGAAATGTGTGATAAGGTGTTAATTAGTGATCTAGGTTGTTAGATCCCAGATCCATAACTTCAAAGTGCTCGAATTTAAGGTTTTCTAAAATCTGGAAAAGTTGAAAAATATGGCCTGACAGCCATATGTCAGGGCTCATAGATCTCAACCTGTTGATGATATGTTGTGTTTTAAGTTATAAACTTGTTCTCTATCTTAAGGAGAGTAGACTGGAAGTGGAATCACATCCATACCATGTCTAGATCTTAAGATATAGGTGGTCAAATATGGTTGATCGACCATGGAAATCTGTTTCTGGAAAACCCAGATTTTTCCATGTAGGTCTTACAAGCTTTTTATGGTCTCTGATTTTGCTGTGGTTTAATTGTTGGGCCAAGTTGTTGTATTGATGTTGTTGTCTATAATATGGACTACATATATAAGCTTTTATATCACCCAAATGAGTAATAGAATCAAAGTTATACCAGGTCAAACCTGTGTTGACCGACTGTTTTATGAAGAAATCTGGGAAACCCAGATATATTTCTCAAGAACACAAGTCTGACAGGTACTATGACTGGCTCAAATCTTGAGTTGGTGATGTTGTTAGACTGATCTGATGTTATGAAGTTATACTATGACATCAAGACTACACGTTTGAACTTTTATATCACACAAACATTACATAGACTGTAAACTATAGGGATCCAAAGTAGGTACCTCGACTGTTCTTCAATTTCTGGAAAACCCAGAAATTGAAGAACAACGTCTGACAAGTTTTTGGAGGCTTCGATCTCTCTGATATGTTGTATTTTGACCAGGAACTTGATTTATAGTTGTAGTATTACAATTATACTATGGCATGAACACTTAAGCAGCCCAGAAAACTTAAAGATCAACGATCTAGCACTAGTCAAAGTGGGCACCTTGGTGTCTGGCAAGAAAATCTGGGTTGATGAAGAACAGGCTTAAGAACACCTATAGCAACGGTTATGTCGCTATAGCGCCCCTTTAGCGACATTTAATTACTGAAAATTATTAATTAATTAAATAAATAGTTTTTAATTATTAAAAATACATATTAAATTATGAAAAAATATTTTAAAGCCTGAAAAATAGTTTTTAATTATTTTGAGTATATTTCAAAAATATTTAATATTTTTGGAATATAAAAGTTATTTATTTATTTAAATATAATATTAAATAAATTAGTTAAAAATGGTTTTAATTCATGAAAAATTATATTATGATATTAGAAAATATTTTAAGTTATTTTGATGACTTTTAATTTTTTGTGATGAATTTCATTAATAATTTATTATTAATGGTAATTAATTTATTTAATAAATATATTAAATAAATTATGGGAAAATAAATTAATGATTTAAAAATCATTTAAAAATGATTTAAGTGTTATACAAATATTTTAAGTTATAAAATATAACTTTTGATATTTAGTCATGAAAATATTAATATTTTAATATTAATAACAATTATCGGATAATGAATTTAAACATTTAAAAATCATATAAATATGATTTTAAGGTATTAAAAATACTTTGTGATATTATAAATATATTATAATATTATGTTATAATTTTCATTAATATTTAATAAGGAATATTATGGTATTTATATTATATAAATACGATATTAATGATTTAAAATCATGATAAATGATATTAATTATCTGAAAATTATGTCAAGTTTATGAAAATTATTTTGACTGATAATAAAATTATCTAAATATTGTTAAGTGTTTAGGCAGAGTTTAATTAAACTTAAACTCGATAATTGTCCGACTAGACCGTTGGGATGTTAGAATTGTGTCTGTTTCAACTCGGACTGATAGGGTTATATGTTATGTGTTTAGGTTATTTTATGTATATATATAATAGTATTATATTGTGATGATATTATTCTAATATTGGATCTTCGGATAAAACGATATAGAATGTGAAACGATAATCAACGGTTCGGGCAAGTTTTACTTAACTCTACTAAGAGTTGTTTCATTCGAATATGTTTATGGTTAATCATTGCTGATTGCCATGTAGAATTGTACTCTGTACATATTGCATGTATAAGTCAGGTATGAAAGCCTGATCACCTTCATTACCGTTCGGTCCAGATATATTTGTTCATGTTTAATACTTGTTCAGTCAAAAGTTTGTTCGTGCTAGTTCTCAACTATATTGATGAATTATTGCCAGCTTATTATTCAGACTCTTTCAATCATGATATATCCTTAAATAAAATTTAAACTTGATGGGCAACTTTCATGCTCACCCTTGCTATATCATGATAAACATTGCGAGATAAAGCGCGATGCGTTCGGATCTGAAAAGGATAATGCCAAGTTCAACTGGGATAAAATGTCTTGACTAATTAAGTAATAATATAGTTTGATATTAATGTTATGCGTTAGATAGTTTATGAATTGTGTATAAGTTAAGGTTACTCAATTTTGGGGAAAAATGTCTAAAGTGTATTGTATAAACAACTTATGTTTATATCTTCAGCAAATAGTTATAGAATAATTGTACCAGATCCGTGGTGATTTGGGACCCGAATTTGGGGCTGTCACAATTGGTATAAAAGCTATTGGTTATGAACCTTAGGTAGGAATACCTAAGACCAATAACCGTAGTGATTAGGATAAGTACTAACTCACATAAAGTTAGTTGGTCTGTAAGATTCAAAGACGAATCTCGACGAGTGTAAAGATACGGAGTTCCCTAACTCTGATAATAAAGTTGAACAGTAGTGGTGAATAGATAGAGTCTAAAAGACTGAAAGTACAGGGATAGGAGATCATAAAACAGAACGATCATAGATATATAAATGAATTGTAATTTATACGATGAGATCACCCCGTGATCTGATAAGGTTATAGTATAGAGATGGATCAAGAGAATGATTGGAAAGTTTACAGCAAGATTGTTGTGTTAATTGGTACAGATTCAGGAAAGGATTATGAATACGAGTTAAATGAAATTCGTATTGAGAAGGGGGTTAAGACTAGGTGGGGATTTCAATTGAGGACTTATGTCGCCAGCTGAGTTGTATAATTCCTTGTATGAGCGGGGAATTGTACTTGGTGTAACAACCACTTAGTTTCTAGCACTGATAATCATTGAAATGTTTTTGTCGCGCTATTTGCTATATGCTTGTTAAGAGGGTGATTCCTTTCTCATGTGTATAACAGATAGATAGGTTATAGGTAGAGAATATAAGGTTAAGTACGTGTTCTTAAAACTCATACTTATGTGACATTCTTGACTCATAGTTATATGAAATGTTTATGAACCCTTCAGTGAATGGACGCCAAAGGTCTAACTAGGGTAAATTCGTAAACTCATATGATTGTGGCAAGTTTATGAACTCATAAGTGTGGTTTGACGAACTGGGTATAGTTGTGTGTGAATGGAGAATTGAGGATTATAGGAACATATAGATTGTTAAGCAAATGATTATTAGTGGAGACATAAGTTTTCCAAAACTCCTAGCTATGCAGACTTCAAAATTTTGACATCAAGCTAAATACGCACTATGTGCTTTTAAAAAAAATTATAGACTCGTAATCATTTTTGAAACGGTTTAAAGTATAGTCTATGCTACTTATTTCGGTTAGACGCAAATGATTTGAAATATCAAAATATATTTTATTTATCACTTATGTACTATATAACCTGGTGAAAAGATGATAAAAAGGGGATGGAGTTGTAAATACAGGAATACTTAATGTGAATTTGATCTAAAATCGTTATTCCACTATTGTATGATGTGTTATGACAAAGTTATATGATGACGGCATCCTCAAACGGACTGTTAATACGATACGACATCATGACGTCATTCTCAAAAATGTTTTTAAAATTTTAATTTGCCAACGGGGTTTGGCTACACCTAAATAATTCGATTGAATTGAATTATTTATATGAGTCTACGCTATTCAATTCAGCTAGACTAATGTTTATGAAAACTCTAAATGTTCATTGAAAGAAATTTTTTGAACCAAATTATTTTGGTACGGAATCTAGTAAGACTGAGGTAAAGTTTTGTACCTATGGCAGTGACGAGAAATAGATAAAACCAGTACTTGGCCAGTACTGGGCATATCGGGCTAATCACCATTTTTGTCGGTAAGTAATGACGGTTTGAGGATGAATTTCCATAAAACCTTTTCAAAAATGACAGACAAATAGTCTATACGACTCCTCAGCACAATTTGAAAACTTTTATTCTTGTGAGTGGTGTGCTGGGTAACATGTGATGATATGTATGAATGGTGTAAGCTGTACGGTGTAAGGTGTAAGGTGTAAGGTTAATTTCGGGGACGAAATTCTTAGAAGAAGGGGTGAATGTGATAACCCGAAAATTTAGATAATTTATTAAAATCTTAAATGATGGATTTATGGTTCAAAATTTGAACCTAGACAGAAAATGAGTGTACGAGTTTGATATTTTTGGAAATTTTGAGGATTTCAAAATTCTATGAAGGATTTAGGTGAATTATTCAGGATTAAGTGTATACGTGAATATGTTCTGTGATTATGATATTTAATGTGTTCAGTATGTGATTAAGGGTCAAGGGTTGACCAGATAAATTTTATCAGTGTCAAACCCTAAGTATATATTAAGAACATTAACGTTCAGTTAGAAAACCCTAGCAATGGATAAGAAACCCTAGAAACTGGTTCTAAAACCCTAATTTTAATTTTGAGAATCCGAAACCCTAATTCGAAAATTTAAAACCCTAGATTGGGAATGCAAATGCTGGTATAAGGTTTAAACGTCATTAATTATAAATTTATTAGGGAAAACCCTAATGAATTACTTGAAACCCTAATTGATTATTAGAAAACCCTAATACCAGATCTGGAAACCCTAATTTCAAATTTTGGTTATTTGAAACCCTAATTTGGGAACTTAAAGGATAATTATAATGCTTAAGTGCTATTAATTATAATATTAATTAGGGTAAAGCTTAATTAATTAGAAAACCCTATTTTCAAATCTTTAAACCCTAATTGTTTCGTCAAAAATCCTAGTATACAATTGTGGACTTAATTGCTAAAATTAGCAATTTTAATTGGGAAATGTTAATCTTAATTAGCAAGATTGAGCTTATGATTAGGAAATCTAAATATAATTATTGAATCCTAATTATAATTTGGAAATATCAATTTTCTATTTTGAAAACCCTAATTTAGAAATCATAAATGTGATTATTATAAACCTTAGGTTTTAACCCTAAGGGTCAAAACCTAAGGGTTTCATTAAATGACAATTTTAGAATTAAAATTTGCATGGAAATGACATTTATGCCCTATGTCACATTTTATATTAGCTAGAGTGCATATCTTGCCAAAGTTGTAGTTGTTCACCAACTACAAGCACTCCATGTGACTTATTACACCAATCAACCAACATTTGACAGCTATATCAGCTCTATTCAATGAACTAACTAGATTAAAAAGAGAAAAGTAAGAAAAAATTACTTACTTTATTTCTCAAAATAACCAAGACCTTTTCTCTCTCCAAAATTTTTGTATGAGAGCGAGAGTGGGTGAGGAATAAAGCAATTATCAGCTTTTAGATTTGCAAGATCAGATCATAAGGATCAGATTCAAGATCAAGCATTAGAAAGGTATAAAAACCCCTAAATTTCGAAATCCTTAGATCTGATGTTTGATGATGTGATTCACTACTACAAAATAGTAAATAGACAACGTTTTTTATAAAAATGTTGTGGTATTTTTTTTTACAACATTTTTTAATAAAACGTTGTAGATACATATAAAAAATGTAATCTATTTTATAAGGGTAATTTTTGATTTTAAATAGATAACGTTTTTAAAAACAAAACGTTATCTATCTACTAAAACACGGAGCAAAAATAAAATCACGGAGTGCATAAACAATCTAACCCTTCGTTTCTTCCTCTCAATTTTCTCTCCCATTTTCTCTCTCCAGTAGCAGCTGTGACAAACCTTCCTCCTCTCACTCCTCTTTTTGGCAACCTCATCCCTTCGTTGCTCCCTCGCCATCGATCTCCTCCTCTTCCCCCTCCTTTATCTCTCTCTCTCTTGCTCTCTTACAGTAGATCGATAGTCACCTTGGATTCCAAGACTTCAGCCTCGTCCGCCAGATCGGTAGCAGCGACATCGGAAAAGTGTACCTCTGCCGTCTCCAGAGCGACGAGAGCTGCTATTACGCCATGAAAATGGTGAACAATGAAGTTTTAGCTCTGAAAAGGAAGCCTCACCACCAATGGAAGCCTCGCCAAGTCCACATCGCCCGTTCACTCATCATGAGTTCATTTCTATCAATTGATTTTTTTATTGTTTATTTTTGCAATTTGTGTATTTTTGATGGGATTTGATTGTTGAATCATGATTTTGGTATGTTAGTGGGGAAAGGACGGTGAGGAAGCCGAAATCATTCGAAAGCCCTAACAATTCAGGGGACCATAGTTTATGATGCTTCTTGGGAGGATGGCAAATTCATGGGATTGATCTTTGTTTCTATTGATCGATGCTAATACTTTACTTTCGGGCATTATTACGAATAAGGTTAATTCCTTTGCATATCAAACTTAATTGAATTCACTTTTAACTGCTATTCTTAATCAAGGGACTTGCTATTTGTAAATATTTGTACATGGTTAACTCAGTGTTAGTATGAATGAGTAGTGCATCAAATCATAATCAGTTTCTCTTGCTTCGTCATATGTGTTGGATTGAGCACATGTCACTTGATAATGAAACTGGCTTGGATCATCCTGGTATAAGAATCAGACCATTACTAAGACACAACATTGATCAATAAAAGAGCATTTGCTCAACCCCCTCCCCCCCAAAAAAACTAAAAAAAAAATTAGCCTAAAATGGTTGCACTAATACTAGGCCCATTTTTCATATATCAGAGTTGGGTATTATAATCAAGATATTAGGAGTTTTACCAATTTTGTTTGAGATTATGACAAATTTTGGAAGTTTATTGAACTTGTGTGAGATTATGACAAGATATTATGAGTTTTATTGACTTGGTCTGAGAGTCGAAAATTGAGAAAATTCATGAATTGATTGTATAATACAATAATTTGACTATAAACAGCAATCAACTTGTAAAATATGTCTTAACCATTAAGCATCTCAGTTAATCTATAATCGACTTTCATTTAGTCGGACTAAAAGTACCTTCATTTAGTATTTTAATAAATTTCCCATCATTGCCTTAACACACTTATGGATCTATTTGTAGCATTCTGATGTTCTCTCCTTTATGTGAATGTCATCTTGTGTAAATAAAGAATGGTTTTCATTTATGTAGTAATTCGGATGTTCTCTTATTACTGATTTAGCTTGTGATCTCGCTTCTTTGTTGCCTAAAGTGCCTTGATTTTTGACTTCTTTGTATTATTTATCACATATTCACATTATTGCTATATTATATTATTACACGTGATGTTCTATTTTAAGTGAATTCCATATTGAAATAAAATGGTTCCACTAATCTTGCTAGTTGCTTTTGATATGACTAGTTGTTACATAGAAAGGCATTTTTTTATGGTAAAAGCGATCCTAATGTGCACATATGAAAAGCTATTATGGGAACATTGACGATATATAATTTGCTTGAGGTTTTAGTTCTCTATTTCGCAGATGAACTTCCTTTTTCCCTCAAGTACCAAGTATTGTCACTATAACCGGAGGTTTCATTTCTCTGTGCACCGTAATGAACTAATGTCATATCTTGACATGTATTATGCATATTGCAGTTAATGATCCGCTTTATTAGAAATTCACAAGAAGCTTTAATGATGGAGATGCGTGCGCGCCGAATGGTAAGAGGTTACCATTTCACACCCATATTACATAGATATAAAACACACACAAAGTGCACACTTTTAATACTTTTATATATGTATACATCAACGCATTTGAATCAAACAATTGGATTTTCGAGGTCTTTGCTAATTCAAAGAATTGATATTACTGTCTTTTATTGGAATTATTATGCTGCTTTAAAATTGATTACTTTCGGTATATTTTTCGAAATTCAAGTATCTTTTTTAGCTAAATACTGCAGAAGGTGGACTATTGAACTAAGAAATGTATCTGTTCAAGTAAATATTTAATTAGAAACATGAACTACTGACTAAACTTGAATTATTAGGTTCATTAGTGGTGTATGCATCTACTTTTAAGTGTTCCTAGAGACAATTGTGTGTGGTAAGGCACGATATTGTCGTCTCTATTTAAAATGATATTAATCTCAAACATGGTGACTATTTTCTCTGGCATATTCAGATATATCCTTGTTTAGTGTAGTGTTATAAGCTCATGAAGCTATTGTTGGGTGAATCTTGCCCTTTGATTTCTTTACCTATTCTTTGTTAAATTAAGTAGCATGCACTTTAAAAGATTGTGAAACTAGAATTGATTCTATCAATAATCTTGTATAGATTTTTCATGTTCTAGTATCCATGTTGGTAGGCCATATTTTGAAACTTTATTAGGGATATTTACTTATTGCTAAGTTTGTCATTATTATTTTTCCTTTATGCTACCATTTTGTCATTATCTTTGTAAATGATATTCCGATACTTCATAAGGAACTATCTGCACTAACGAATTTTCACAAAGGGGTAAATCTGATAAGGTTTCAATACTTATATGTCGAACTCTGTAAACTCGTTCATATATCTAGCTTATTGTATATATGAAGTACAAATTAAGTAAAAGTCCGAACAAGAATTGTATCGATTCATGTTAGATGGATGAAAACTATCTAGTTTTGTTTAGTTTTGCTTACCTGACGTTGTGCATGAAACTAAAAGTTATGCTACTAAAATGCTTGTATGGATGAAAAGTTGTGTTTGGCTACACTAAATCGGTATATATGTTAGCTTCGTATTATTGCGGTGCGGACACATGCATGTTAAATACTAAAATTATTGAGCATATATCCAGTTGAGTCCGTACATCTTATTTTTGTTCATGCCTTATGTGCTCGTGAATTACGGTAGATTTGTTATGTTTACGTGTGATGTTTTTGATCCGGATCATCACATGTATGCGAGGAATAATAAGTCGTGTAAACTTATTTGATTGTTTGTTCGGTTTTAAAAAATCATTCACGGACTCGTAAGGCTGTAAAAAACCAAACCATATATATATGCTTTCGGGTTGGTTTAACAATTAAGAAAAAAAAGTAAATTGTTAAACCTTTGATCTCAATTAAACAACAACAAATCCCTTGGTTGTGCTTTCTGGTGGGTGTGTATATTAGATTAGGTCATTTGTAGTATGATTTAGGTTGAACTCGGTTATATTATTTTTATGTCAACTTTGCTAATAATTAGTAAATAGTCTCGACATAAAAGAAAGTTATTGGTAGGTAGGTATCTCTAAATTTGAGACCATTTGGAATTTTAGACCTCGAGAGAAATACGTAGTGTAGCAACAACAATAATATACGGTCCGTTTTCTTTCACATAATTATAAATTGAAAACATCCCAAATAGATACTGCTGATGGGCATTTCTAGCTAACCCTCTTAGTTATGGAAGATTAGCTTTGATGATGAATAAACGTTTTGGTTTTTTTACTCACAAAGTCGGTGCATCTCCATCACTTTACATTTTATTAATTAAGCTTCGTCTTTTTATTAATTTTCATTTCTCTTAATTATCATCAACCTATTTTATTATTGATTTTTTTAATTTGAATTTGTAGGGAAGTTGGAGTCTTGGCGAAGTACAAAATGGAAGCCTTGAAGGAGTTCTTCTTCCCAAGTGGGTTTCTGACGTCGTCGAAAGGGTATGCGACCAAAGTAGTTGTTGTTTGTCGATTCTTCATACATGGCCACAGTTAACTTCGAGCTCGGCTAGAGATTTCATGGTCGTAAAAGCGAGAATGAAATTGCAATTCAATCAAACTGTCTTTCGGGCATTCCTGGTAATTAATTTGGGTTTCTCTACACTCCACCTATTTCTAATTTATTGTTTATTTGATAATCGTATTATTGTCATGTTAGCAAACTCTAGTGATTAATTATCTATGTATGTGCATTAAATTTATTGTTTGGTGATAACACACCAACATAGTGTAATTTAAGGTGTAAATTGGAAGGTCATATTTCATCCCAAAACAGTTTTGTCAATTAACAAGCTTCTTGAGAAATGAAAAATATTATGGAATGTGTAATTATTTTTGATGTTGCCTTTTCAATTGAGCAGAATCATGGAATTAGGAGTTTGTTAAAAATCCAAAATGTTTGACAGAATAGTATAATGTCTGAAAATCATCATTTTTAATATGTAAGTAAGAGGCTGGAAATAGAACCCGAGTATGCTAGAGTTTTTCTAGGAAAAATGTTTTGAGCTTAAAATGGTGTAGAAAATATGATAGCTGGAAAACTATCCCAGTTAAGAATTTCCATAGCCTATTGAAACTTAGGATTCTAATCCGAGGTTTTTTTAGTATGAATAACCTAAAGAAAAATCTTGGAAGAAATTCCACAACATTTTGTGTACTGTCCTTCCTTTTTGGAACAGAAAACACTAAGATTATTTTTTTTAGCAAGCTCTGTAATCCATTCAAGCTAAAGTACATATATGTGATTTTTAATGGGAAGACATTGTTCCTTTGTTCCTGATTGCAGGCTTTGTACATCTTATGCACTATTAATGAGATTAATACCTGATGATTGTACATCCAGGTGATTACATGCTTACTGTTGAGCAGATGTTATGTAACATCTAGCATTACTCTTGAAGCGAGATGTATCTTTGAGATGGCTTCTCGCCACAGAGTCGCCATCAACATCCGGATCATTAAGACAACGACCATCCCCGCCAAGCTCTGCAAGGGAGAGCACCAGCGGTTCAAAACTCCAAAATCAAGTTCCCATTGGTGTTTAAGAAGGTTAGGCCACCAACTAGAAAAGTCAAGACAACATACTGAGGCGTCTGGCCCAACTTCTTTGTGTAATTCTTGTTGGAGTGGTTATGCAATTTTGTCGCTCAAGTGAAACATAGCATTGTCATTTACTTGCTGTTGGATGTTTTTTTAAAATTTGATACTATGGTTTAGAAGTCTAGGATTGGACAAAATATTATCTTTTTATTGGATTTTGAGCACTGTTGTTCTATTCAAGTGTTGGAAGTTGTATTACTCCTTGTGCTCCTTTTAGCTATATATCATGGCATTAGCAAATTGCAGGTGTATTTGTAATGTAGGTGAACCATAATTTTTTTTTCTTTTTTTTAATCTACAACATTTTAAAAACGTTGTGTAAATGTGCCTAAACGTTGTCTGATATAGTAAACAACGACATTTTTATCCAAAAAAACGTTGTGGAATCATACCTTCTACAACGTTTTTAAGCATATGCTAATTTTTGAAAAACAAATCTACAACGTTTTTTTCCTAAAAAACGTTGTGTATTGTGCTTAACTACAACATTTTAAAAACGTTCTGTAAGGGTGTCAAATAGATGACACCCTTAACCATGACGTTTTTCTGACTGAAACCACAACATTTTTTCCGCGTTGTCTATTTACTGTTTTGTAGTAGTGATTTGTTGTTTAGAAATATGTAATAAGGTGTTAATTAGTGATCTGGGTTGTTAGATCCCAGATCCATAACATCAAAGTGCTCGAATTTAAAGTTTTCTAAAATCTGGAGAATTTGAAAAATATGGCCTGACAGCCATATGTCAGGGCTCATAGATCTCAACCAGTTGATGATATGTTGTGTTTTAAGTTATAAACTTGTTCTCTATCATGAGGAGAGTAGAATGGAAGTGGAATCGCATCCATACCATATCTACATCTCAAGATATAGGTGGTCAAACATGGTTGACCGACCATGGAAAACAGTTTCTGGAAAACCCAGATTTTTCCAAGTAGGTCTGACAAGTTTTTTATGGTCTCTGATTTTGCTGTGGTTTAATTATTGGGCCAAGTTGTTGTATTAATGTTGTTGTCTGTAATATGGACTACATATATAAGCTTTTATATCACCCAAATGAGTAATAGAATCAAAGTTATACCAGGTCAAACCTTGGTTGACCGACTGTCTTATGAAGAAATCTGGGAAACCCAGTGGGCACCTTTAATTAAAAAATGAAGAAAAATTCATAAATACCTTTAATTATTAAAATGTCGCTATATAAAGAAACTATAACGAAAAATAGGGCCCCTTTAGCGACATTTAATTAAAATTATTAATTAATTAACTAAAAGAAATAAGTTTTTAATTATTAAAAATATAATAAATTATGAAAAATTATTTCAAAAAAAAATATTTAATTATTTTGAGATATTTAAAAATATTTAATATTTTTGGAATATAAAGTTATTTATTTATTTAATTATAATATTAAATAAATTATTAAAAATTGTTTTAATTAATGAAAAATCATGAAAAATTATATTATGATATTAGAAAATATTTTAAGTTATTTTTGATGACTTTTAATATTTTGTGATGAATTTCATTAATAATTTATTATTAATGGTAATTAATTTATTTAATAAATATATTAAATAAATTATGAAAAAATAGAATTAATGATTTAAAAATCATATAAAAATGATTTAAGTGTTATAAAAATATTTAAAGTTATAAAATATAACTTTTGATATTTAGTCATGAAAATATTAATATTTTAATATTAATAGCAATTATCGGATAATAAATTTAAATTGTTTTTAAAATCATATAAATATGATTTTAAAGGTATTAAAAATACTTTGTGATATTATAAATATATTATAATATTATTTTTGATTATCATTAATATTTAATAATAAATAAATATTAATGATATATTAATATTATGGAATTTATATTATATAAATACTATATAAATGATTTAAAAATCATGATAAATGATATTAATTATCTGAAAATTATTTCAAGCTTATGAAAAATATTTTGACTGATAATAAAATTATCTAATATATTGTTAAGTATTTAGGTAGAGTTTAATTGAACTTAAACTCGATAATTGTCCGAACTTGCATGAAATCGGGATGTTATAATTATGTTTTTTTTCAACTCGAATTTGAAATAGTCTGACTTGATGTTAAGTCTTATATGTCTTGTAGACTGATAGGGTTATGTGTTATGTGTTTAGGTTATTGTATGTATATATATAATAGTATTATATTGTGATGATATTATTCTAATATTGGAGATCTATATTACTAATATTAGGTCTTCAGATAAAGCGATATAGAATGTGAAAGCGATGTCAATCAACAGTCGAGTGTAAGTTTTACTTAACTCTACTAAGAGTTGTTTCATTCAGATATGTTTATGGTTAATCATTGCTGATTGCCATGTAGAATTGTACTCAGTATATATTGCATGTATAAGTCAGGTATGAAAGCCTGATCACCTTCATTCTGATTTGGTCCGGATATATTTGTTCATGTTTAATACTTGTTCAGTCAAAAGTTTGTTCGTGCTAGTTCTCAACTATATTGATTAATTATAGCCAGCTTATTATTTAGACTCTTTCAATCATGATATATCCTTAAATAAAATTTAAACTTGCTGGGCAACTTTCATGCTCACCCGTTCTATATCATGATAAACATTGCAGATAAGGCGAATGCGTTCGGATACAGGAAAAGGATAATGCCAAGTTCAGCTTGGGATAAAATGTGTAGCTAATTTGTAATAGTATAGTTTGATAATAATGTTATGTGTTAGATAGTTTATGAATTGTGTATAAGTTAATGTTACTCAATTTTGGGGAAAAATGTGTAAAATGTATTGTATAAACAACTTATGTTTATATCTTCCGCAAATAGTTATAGAATGATTGTACTAGATCCGTGGTGATTTGGGACCCGGATTTGGGGACTTTCACAGTTGGTATCAAAGCTGTTGGTTATGAACCTTAGGTAGGAATACCTGAGACCAATAACCGCAGTGATTAGGATAAGTACTAACTCACATATAGAGTTAGTTGGTCGATGAAGATTCAAAGACGAATCTCGGCGAGTTGTAAAGATCTTAGAGTTCCCCTAACTCGATAATAAAGTTGAAACGAGTAGTGGTGAATAGATGAGTCTAAAAGACTAAAAATACAGGATGATAGGAAATCGTAAAATAAAACGATCATAGATATAAAAATGAATCGTAATATATACGATGAGATCACCCGTGATCGATAAGGTTATAGTATGGAAAGGAATCAATCGATGATTGATTGAAAAGTTTACTGACAAGATTGTTGTGTGAATTGAGTGCAGATTTAGGAAAGGATTATGAATACGAGTTAAATGAAATTACGTATTGAGAAGGGGTTAAGATTAGGTGGGGATTTCAATTGAGGACTCGTGTTATTTGGTGAGTTGTATGATTCCTTGTATGGGCGAGGAATTATACTTGGTGTAAAACCACTTAGTTTCGGCATTGATAATCATTGAAATGTTTGTGTCACTTATTTTCTATATATATGTTAAGAGGGTGATTCCTTTCTCATGTGTATATAACGAGATAGATATGTTATAGGTAGAGAATATAAGGTTAGTATCTGAGTTCTTAAAACTCATACTTATGTGACATTCTTGACTCGTAGTTATATGAAATGTTTATGAACCCTCGGTGAATGGGCGCTTGAAAGGTCCGACTAGGGTAAGTTCTTAAACTCATATGATTGTGGCAAGTTTATGAACTCATAAGTGTGGTTTAATGAATGGGTATAGTTGTGTGTGAATGGAGAATTGAGGATTATAGGAGCAGATAGATTATTAAGAAAATGATTATTAGTGGAGACATAAGTTTTCCAAAACTCCTAGCTATGCTAGACTTGAAATTTTGACATCAAGCTAAATCGCACTTTATGTGCTTTTAAAAAAAATTGTAGACTAAGTAATCATTTTTGAAACAGTTTAAACTAAAGTCTATGCTACTTATTTTGGCTAGACGCAAATGATTTGAAATATCAAAATATATTTTATTTATCACTTATGTACCATATAACCTGGTGCAGAGATGATAAAAAGGTGATGGAGTTGTAAATACAGGAATACTTAGTGTGAATTTGATCTAAAATCGTTATTTCACTATTGTATGATGTGTTATGACAAAGTCATATGATGACGGCATCCTCAAATGGACTATTAATACGATACTATATCATGACGTCATTCTCAAAAATGTTTTCAAAATTTTAATTTTCCAACAAGGTTTGGCTACACCTAAATAATTCGATTGAATTGAATTATTGATATAAGTCTACGCTATTCAATTCAGCTAGACTAATGTTTATGAAAACTTTAAGTGTTCATTGAAAGAAATTTCCCGAACCAAATTATTTTGATGCGAAATCGATAAGGCGAGGTAAAGTTTTTGTACTATGGCGATGGCGAAATAGATAAAACCGATTATTGCTTGGCGGTCTGAGGGCATATCGGGCTAATCACCCTTTGTGTCCGTAAGTAATGACGGTTTGTGGATGAATTTCCATAAAACCTTTGCGAAAATGATGAATAAATAGTCTATCGACTCCTCGGCCTGATTTGAAAACTTTTACTCTTGTGAGTGGTTTATTGGGTAACATGTGATGATATGTATGAATGGTGTAAACTGTACGGTGTAAGGTGTAAGGTGTAAGGTGAATTTCGGGGACGAAATTCTTAGAAGAAGGGGTGAATGTGACAACCCGAAAATTTAGACAATTTATTAAAATCTTAAATGATGGATTTATGGTTCAAAATTTGAACCTAGACAGAAAATGAGTGTATGAGTTTGATATTTTTGGAATGAAATTTTGAGGATTTCAAAATTCTATGAAGGATTTAGGTGAATTATTCAGGATTAAGTGTATACGTGAATATGTTCTGTGATTATGATATTTTATGTGTTCAGTATGTGGTTAAGGGTCAAGGGTTGACCAAATAAATTTTATCAGTGTCAAACCCTAAGTATATATTAAGAATATCAGCGTTAAGTTAGAAAACCCTAGCAATGGATAAGAAATCCTAGAAATCGGTTTTGAAACCCTAATTTCAATTCTTGGAATCTGAAACCCTAATTCAAAAAATTAAAACCCTAGATTGGGAATGCAAATGCTGGTATAAGGTTTAAACGTCATTAATTCTAAATTTATTAGGGAAACCACTAATGAATTACTTGAAACCCTAATTGATTATTAGAAAACCCTAATACCAGATCTAGAAACCCTAATTTCAAATTCTTGATATTTGAAACCCTAATCTGGGAATATAATGGATAATTATAATGCTTAAGTGCTATTAATTATAATATTAATTAGGGTAAAGCTTAATTAATTAGCAAACCCTATTTTCAAATCTTTAAACCCTAATTGTTCCGTCAGAAACCCTAATATACAATTGTGGACTTAACTGCTAAAATTAGCAATTTTAATTAAGAAATGTTAATCCTAATTAGCAAGATTGAGCTTATGATTAGGAAATCTAAATATAATTATAGAATCCTAATTATAATTTGGAAATATCAATTTTCTATTTTGAAAACCCTAATTTAGAAATCCTAAGTGTGATTATTGTAAACCTTATGTGTTAACCCTAAGGGTCAAACCCTAAGGGTTTCATTAAATGACAATTTTAGAATTAAAATTTGTATGGAAATGACATTTATGCCCTTTGTCACATTTTATATTAGCTAGAGTGCATATCTTGCCAAAGTTGTAGTTCTTCACCAACTACAACCACTCCATGTGACTTATTACACCAGTCAA
The DNA here is from genome assembly GCA_020205615.1 of Panax quinquefolius. Lineage (NCBI taxonomy): Eukaryota > Viridiplantae > Streptophyta > Magnoliopsida > Apiales > Araliaceae > Panax > Panax quinquefolius. The sequence goes on from CM035152.1 coordinate 83,763,609, forward strand.
CCAACATTTGACAGCTATATCAGCGCTATTCAATGAACCAACTAGATTAAAAAGAGAAAAGTAAGAAAAAATTACTTACTTTATTTCTCAAAATATCCAAGACCTTTTTCTCTCCAAAATTCGTGTATGAGAGTGAAAGTGGGTGAGGAATAAAGCAATTATCAGCTTTTAGATTTACAAGATCATATCATAAGGATCAGATTCAAGATCAAGCATTAGAAGGGTATAAAAAACCCTAAATTTTGAAATCCTTAGATCTGATGTTTGATGTTGTGATTTGTTGTTTAGAAATGTGTAATAAGGTGTTAATTAGTGATCTGGGTTGTTAGATCCTAGATCCATAACATCGAAGTGCTTGAATTTAAGGTTTTCTAAAATCTTGAAAAGTTGAAAAATATGGCCTGACAGCCATATGTCAGGGCTCATAGATCTCAACCTGTTGATGATATGTTGTGTTTTAAGTTATAAACTTGTTTTCTGTCTTGAGGAGAGTGGAATGGAAGTGGAATCGCATCCATACCATGTCTAGATCTCAAGATAATATAGGTGGTCAAACATAGTTGACCGACCATGGAAAACTGTTTCTAGAAAACCCAGATTTTTCTAGGTAGGTCTGACAAGCTTTTTATGGTCTTTGATTTTGCTGTGGTTTAATTGTTGGGCCAAGTTGTTGTATTGATGTGGTTGTCTATAATATGGACTACATATATAAGCTTTTATATAACCCAAATGAGTAATAGAATCAAAGTTATACCAGGTCAAACCTGGGTTGACCGACTGTTTTATGAAGAAATCTGGGAAACCCAGATTTCTCAAGAACACAAGTCTGACAGGTACTTTGACTGGCTCAAATCTTGAGTTGGTGATGTTGTTAGACTGATCTGATGTTATGAAGTTATACTATGACATCAAGACTAAACGTTTGAACTTTTATATCACACAAACAATACATAGACTGTAAACTATAGGGATCCAAAGTAGGTACCTCGACTGTTCTTCAATTTCTGGAAAACCTAGAAATTGAAGAATAGCGTCTGACAGGTTTTTGGAGGCTTCGATCTCTCTAATATGTTGTAGTTTGGCCAGGAACTTGATTTATAGCTGTAGTATTACATTTATACTATGGCATGAACATAAACGACCCGAAAAACTTAAAGATCAACGATCTAGCACTTGTCAAAAGTAGCACCTTGGTGTCTCGACAAGAAAATGGGTTGATGAAGAACAGACTCAACACAAGAACACCTATAGCGCTATAGGCCCTTTAGCGATTTATTTAAAAATTAAAATTATTAATTAATTAAATAAATAGTTTTAATTATTAAAAATACATAATAAATTATGAAAAATTATTTTAAAGCACGAAAAATAGTTTTTAATTATTTTGAGTATATTTCAAAAATATTTAATATTTTTGGAATATAAAAGGTATTTATTTATTTAATTATAATATTAAATAAATTAGTTAAAAATGGTTTTAATTAATTGAAAAATCATGAAAAATTATATTATAATATTAGAAAATATTTTAAGATATTTTTGATGACTTTTAATATTTTGTGATGAATTTCATTAATAATTTATTATTAATGGTAATTAATTTATTTAATAAATATATTAAATAAATTATGGAAAAATAGAATTAATGATTTAAAATCATATAAAAATGATTTAAGTGTTATAAAAATATTTTAAGTTATAAAATATAACTTTTGATATTTAGTCATGAAAATATTAATATTTTAATATTAATAGCAATTATCGGATAATGAATTTAGTCATTTTTAAAAATCATATAAATATGAATTTAAGGTATTAAAAATACTTTGTGATATTATAAATATATTATAATATTATGTTATGATTTTCATTAATATTTAATAATAAATAAATATTAATGATAAAGGAATATTATGGTATTTATATTATATAAATATGATATTAATGATTTAAAAATTATGATAAATGATATTAATTATCTGAAAATTATGTCAAGCTTATGAAAAATATTTTGACTGATAATAAAATTATCTAAGATATTGTTTAAGTGTTTAGGCAGAGTTTAATTGAGCTTAAACTCGATAATTGTCCGACTAAACTGTCGGGATGTTAGAATTGTGTCAGTTTCAACTCGGACTGAAATAGTCTAACTTGATGCTAAGTCATATGTTCTTGTAGACTGATAGGGTTATATGTTATGTGTTTAGGTTATTTTATGTATATATATAATAGTATTATGTTGTGATGATATTATTCTAATATTGGAGATCTATATTACTAATATTAGGTCTTCGAATAAAGCGATATAGAATGTGAAACGGTAATCAACGGTTCAGGTAAGTTTTACTTAACTCTACTAAGAGTTGTTTCATTCAGATATGCTTATTGTTAATAATTGATGATTGCCATGTAGAATTGTATTCTGTACATATTGCATGTATAAGTCAAGTATGAAATGCTGATCACCTTCATTACCATTCGGTCCAGATATATTTGTTCATATTTAATACTTGTTCAGTCAAAAGTTTGTTCGTGCTAGTTCTCAACTATATTGATGAATTATAGCCAGCTTATTATTCAGACTCTTTCAATCATGATATATCCTTAAATAAAATTTAAACTTTGTGGGCAACTTTCATGCTCACCCTTGCTATATCATGATAAATATTATAGATAAGGCGAATGCGTTCGGATACAGGAAAAGGATAATGCCAAGTTCAGCTTGGGAGAAAATGTGCACCTAATTTATAATAGTATAGTTTGATAATAATGTTATGTATTAGATAGTTTATGAATTGTGTATAAGTTAAGAAGGGGAGATTGTAAGACCCTGAATTTTATGAAATGAAAGTATTCAATTTTATTATAATTATTATTTTATTTCGTAAATGGTTAAATTGATAAAAGGTTAAAGTTAATGGTAATATATGAAAAATTTTCAAAGAAAGCTAGTGGTTATATAATATTTGATTGGTCGGGGAATATTCATTTTAACAGGGAATATTCATTTTAATAGGGAATATTCGTACGACAGCACAATCATTGGTGGATCCCACAATAGAAGTATTGTCGTTGTTAGAAAATGATAGAATTATCTTTTTATAAAAATAACGGCAAAATTTTTACCGTTAAAACTGTTGAACTACCCGGTAGTAAAAACAAATGCGATGTCTGGCGTGGTTGCGTAGTAGCACCGGTATTGATTATTGATGCTTACGTAAGAAGTCACTTTCGGTTATACTCAATTATTGCTTGAATTATTGCATCATATCTCTCATATTATTGATTCAATTATTGTCACAAAATTGATCATCTGCGCATAATATTTTATATTGTTAAATCAATAATTGAGACGACAAAGTTATTCATATTATTATTTGTAATATTGACAATTTGCCTGTAAGTTACATTAAGGAGGTTTGGTCACCTAATTGCGCGCTAATAAAGAGAAATCCTTATTGAAAAGCCCCCTCTTTCCTAGGAACGACCTGGTTGTTAAATATTGTGAGTTATAATATTAATGATGAATAAGTTTGTGTTGATTAAAGATGAAGTTAATAGTTCCATTGTGTTGGGATTATTAGTGTTAGTGGAAATCGAAATTTATTTCGATAATAATTGATGTCTGGAAGTTATATTAACCAATCGGGTAATTAATCGGATAAATGAGCAATTAATTACTATTAATTCACATGCTTATAACTATTTGTTCACATGTGTGTACTATTGATTCACATTCATGTACTATTAGGGGAGGTGGTGCAAGATTGATAATACTTGCATGACTAAGTTAAAAATAGAGGTATAGATGGAGGTAATATACTTTAATTCGTATTTTCACATGTATAGAACTATTGATTCACATGATTGAACTATTGATTCACATGATATACTATTAGGGGAGGTGGTGCAAGTTTGATAATACTTGCAGGACTAAATTAAAAATGAAAGAAAAGATGAAGGTATTATACTGTAATATTTCAAGCCCCAAAACGTGCAATTATCGAAGCTATATTTTCCTATAAATAGAAGCTCATTCTTCCTTCATTCTCACCAATTCACTAGGACTCACAAAAGCAATTATAAAGAGAGAAGCTATAGAGAGAAAGAAGAAGAGTAGTCTGCTACTTCACTACTCCAGTATCTAGTCTTCTTCTGAGGTAAGGGATATTATTTATTTCATATTCTGAAGAGATATTATTTTTCGTATTCGTATTTATAATATTTTTGTTCAATATTCATAATGAATATTATCTTCGTTAAATATTCGTTGGAATATTATTTTCGTTCAAAAATTGTATGGGATATTATTTTGTTCAGTATTCATAGAAATAATATTTTCTTCCATACTCTGTAGTATGTGAGTAATATTATTTCTTCTCGTATTCCTGATTATACACTCATTCTGTTGAAGTATTGCTTCTATACTCCATGAAATTTGTAGAATATCCTTGATATTTGCGCTTCATCTAGTATCTTTTCATAGAAATATTATTATGAGCTTTCTTGATAATTATTGATCTTTTCATACCAGAATACTATTCATGAGTTACTATTTACGGGTTACTATTCACCCAGTTACTATTTACTCTAGTATTATTCACTCGGGTATTCGGGGCACTTTCTATGCCGGAGTACTATTCACGGGTTCTTATTCACCCAATTACTATTCACCCGAATATTATTCACTCGGGTATTTGGGGTACTTTTCATGTCGGGGTACTATTCACGAGGTACTATTCTCGAAGTACTATTCACGGGGTACTATTCACCTGAAAAATATATTTCTTTTCTATACAAATTATTTTTGATACAGGAATATTATTCTTGAATTTTACTCTATAAAGCAGTATCATGTTGACAATTTGGATATTTTTAAACTCTGGATAAATTTAAAGTCTTTAATATTTATCCTTGATTTCGTTTGATTATGGCTTATATTATTGTCATCATCCTCATGCTTATATTGTGATGAGAGTCATCTTTGGCTTACGTGCATAGATGGACTGTTGATTGGTATGATTATGACCAGGGATAATTCGGTATAATCATGACCTGTAATGTTATAAATGATGTGGTAAAAATCCTCAGTGGCCTGTAGTGCATTGATGGACAGTTTTTGGTATGATAATGACCAGGGATTATTCGGTATAGTCATGACCATTGATGATTTAATGAATATCCTTAGACCGTAGTGCAGGGATGATTCGATGATGTGGTTTATTTATTAAGCTGAGTCTCAGCGATAAAAATTGATGAAAATATTTTAAATCATAAAAGATAGTAGATATCATGCTCTACTTGACTCTTCTAATGGATTGCTTGTTCTGCTGCAGTTAAACTTGATGTTTATTGTATTTTATCAGTTTAACACTATTGAAGACTAATGATAATTTATTCTGCATTATCTTAGTCGTAATATTTCTAACTGGGCTAGTTGAGCTCACCCTTTTGCTTTCATTGTTCTCTTCAAGAATGAGAACGTAGCCGGGACTAGTCGGGGAATGGAGTGATGGTCCGAGATGGTGTTATAGAAGTCCTCACTATTCTATAAAATATTGTGATAATAAATGTAATGAGGACTCTATTTGAGAGTGGATATTATCTAGAAGGCAATATTCTTGTTTAAACTCTCAGCTATGTTTTGTCGTATTTTGCACGATAGTTGTATAATTAAGTTCTTATTTGATTTTTGTACCATGTATTTGGCGACTCAAGATGGGTGATGTATACCTATTTTGGGGGCATCACAAGCTAAGCTTTAGGGCCCAAATACTGTGCTGCTCCCCTAACCAACCCGAACTCATTCTTTGCCTTGTGGTCTTTCTTTGGCTTGAACACACAATCATATTTTGTCAAGTTAAAGGCTTTCACATGTTTCTTAGATCAATCTAGGTCCCTCCTTGCATAACATGGTTCTAAGTTCGATCATTTCAACAATTTAAGGTCATTCAAGGTCATGAAACCACAAAGTCTAGCTTGCTTGCTTTCTAAACATACAAGATAGTTATAAAACTCATATTAGGCATGATAGTGTGTATTCATAACACATACGTGAAACTAACACCGCTTTAGTTGAAAAATAGGCTTTGTTCATGCTTTTCTTGAAATGTGCTACACAAGCATGGTATATATAGGTTTATGCTATATGAGTGAGTCTAAGAGTGTCATCAAACATGATCACAAATGTCAGATTATAGTCTTCAAGGTATCATGACAATATTCATATTCTAAACTTACTAGTAAGTCCAACTTGTTCATGTTTCATTGCTAATCACATAAACATAAGCTAAAGGTTTATTCATACATTTCTAAGTCACACTAACATGCTTTGCAAAGTCAGAATATACATCATGTAGAGATTATGCAAGTTAGCTTACTAGGCTAAGTCTTTTCTTGAAAATATTTCTAACACAAGGCTTAATAAGTTAATCATGCTTGAAGGAACTATGTACACTACAACATGCTCATCTATGTGCAAAATCAGTCATGTATAGCTCACTAGGTTCACAATTTGTAGAACACAATCTTTTACAAAGTTTGCTTTCAAAACTTAAAGTCCAAATCTCCGTTTAAACCATACATCTTACGTTAATCATGCAAGTCTACTCTAAACATGCTCACATTAGGTTCATATATCTATATACACATCATACATATGTTTACATGCTAGCTTGAGTCATAATGTTTAACCAACAAAGATTAGATTGCAAAATGAACACTCAATGAGTTCGGTGGATTGGCCTTGAATTTGTCTTTGCGCCTTAGTGTAAATTCAACGCAATTGCGTGGAAGTACTGTGGTTGACCTTGAAAGCAGTAATGATTATTCGACAACTGTTTAGCCCAAACACAAAATTTACCCACGAAATCATTCCTAAACACTCATATATCAATTACAACATGCTTATATGATCATATAACAACTATATGGACATTACCCAACGTCATTAACATACAATTCCATGAATTTAAGATTTTGGATTTCAAGACTCAAGACTCTATTTTTACAGAGAATGAAAAGGGAAGCAAGGAAAAGGGATTATACCTCTGTAATTGTGAAAAGAGCTTGCTTCAAATGAACTTCTAAGCTCTAGATTACGTGTATGCTCTCAACTCTTACTTAGAAAATTCTCAGACAAATCTCAGCAACAAGAATGAAGAAACACAGCTGCTATTTATAGAGGAATACAAATCCAGACATTACATTTTCCCATTGAATCAAACTCATGTGTTAAAGGATTGCATGAAGGTTAAGAAGGAGTTGTTAGATTGGTTGTTGGAACTCATCATAATCACCACTCCCCCATGGTCATGAGTTAGGGAGTTGGAAGAAAATGAAGAACATAGGCTAGCCTTTTTGTTCCACAAGTGATTGAGGATTTGGAAATGAATGGGACTCTCAATTTGGGACAATCCAATTTAACTTAGCCTTCTTATATACTCCTACACATCCTTACTCTTATGTTATATTTTAATACACATATCAACCATATACTATAACTAAATGTCACAATATGCTTAAACATTTCAAGGTAGTAGATGAAATATGGAAATGTAATATACATATAATCCATGTACATTTTATCACACTGGTACACTTTAACAGTTCATGATATATTATTTTCATACATACCCACATACATATTGTCACATAGATAATGTATTTATAACATATGGTCCCAATATATTTAGTCACAATGCTCATACAATATAGTTTTATAAGACTTAATATATAGTCACACTACACTATATAGTATAGTTGTATTATTATTCATGTGCACATAATCATCAATATAATATTATTATATTACTAACTTACTCATTTATGTGAAATAATTAAATCATGCACTTCCTTAATTAATTAACACCAATATTAATTAATCATTGATCAATATATTTACATTTCCATAGTCATTACTTATCTATTTAATAATCACCTATTATTAATTACCAAGAATTCAATATTCCACCATAACCATTATCAATAAAATAATAATTAATAATCATATATTAATCGACCTCATTAACATCAATTAAAAATCCATAATATACTACATCAACACTTAACAATTAATATTACTTAATTGCTTACTTTATAATTCCTTTGTTAACTAATTTTACTGTTAATATTTCCCATCACCATGCCACACAAGGCTTTAATGAGTTCATCACAAGACTCCACATATCCTCAATTATTAAGTTATTTAATATAATTGAGTTATCTCATTTCATAACATGAAATCGTTCATATTCAAATAAACATTTATTTCCATTAATATATTTATTTATTAATACGTGGAAATTCTCGGGTATTACAGATTCGCTCTAGTTGAAAGACCGGATTAACTTCCCATCGAGTAAATTGCGATGATCTGGGAACCTTCATGCCAAAAAACCGCGAGAGTAACCTAAGATAGGTCAGCCTCTGATAAACCAAATGCGGAGGGAAGTCTCTTAATACTTTCCCATTTCAATTACATGTAAATTTAATTACTTATAATTACATTCCATGTCAATCTCAATAGAAATATGAAGGAATATGTACACATGCATTCCCTTTTTACCATGTTATCTTATAAAGGGTCCACGAATACCCATGCATACAGAATCTTCTTTGTCAGGACCATGATAACATATACGAACTCATGGTCCTGACAAAGAAATGCCAGCACCTGAGTCTCAGTTGGACAAAACCAACAAGACCCCTGAAATTACCCATCTCATAGAAGATCCAGACATCGGTGATATCAAGAAGAAAGTCCTTTAAATGGAAGAAACCATTCGGTCTATTAAAGGGATTGGAGCACACATGAGTGTTTCATATGCTGACCTTTGTATATTGCTTGGTGTTCATTATCTAGAGAAGTTTAAGACCCCTGACTTTGAAAAGTATGATGCGTTGGGAGATCCTTACACACATTTGAAGGTATTCATTAGAGAACTCGGATCTTATGCCGAGGATGAGAAGCCCAGAATGTAACTTTTCTAGAAAAGTCTGACTGGAGAAGCCCGATCGTGGTATACCAGATTTGACAACTCAAGATTCATAGTTGGGAAGAGCTGGCTCATGCCTTCCTCAGCTAGTATAGTTTCTAATCTTAGATGGCTCCAGACCGGTACCAAATTACCAAGGTCAAGAAACAAGCCAACGAGTTTTTCCAAGAGTATGCTCAAAGGTGGAGGTGCCTTGATGCTCAAGTTGTTCCCTCTATGACTAAGTCTAAAATGTTGATGACCTCCATAGATATACAAGAAGCTCCCTTCTATGAGAGAGTCTTAGCTGGCATTGGCAAGCCATTTTCTGAAATGATCAAACATGGGGAGATGGCTGAGATGGGATTGAAGTCAGGAAAGATTCAAGACCTAGCTGCTCTGAAAGCTGTTGCTGAACACATCCAGTCTGGAAGTTATGGAAACAACCCCAGGAGGGTCCATAAAAAGAAAAAGGAGGATGTTTCCTTGATACTACAAGACCAAAAAGGCAGTCAGAACATGCTTGTCCAAAGGAAAAATTACTCCCCTTTTCAAGCACAATCTTTAAACCCTCCATTGCCAAAGAGTGTAGAAGTATGACGCACTCGAGTGTTCACGCCCCTAGGGGACTCACTCAAGAATATTCTCAATCTTCTGACTACTCAGAAGAAAATTACACATCTTCTTCCATCAGCTAACCCGAATGGGAAGGGTTTCAATTCTACCCGAAAGTGTGCCTATCATGCTGGAGCTCCAGGACATAATACTCAGGATTGTTGGGCCTTGAAACACAAGATCCAGGATTTAATTAATAACAGTGAGATCGTGGTGACCAAACCTAACCAACCTTATGTGCAAGACAACCCTCTTCCTCAACACAAAGAAGAAGAGGTTAATATGATTAATTTGAGTAGTGGACTGAGTTCCAATTATGGTGTTGAATCCTCCCAAACCAGCAAGGATGGTGTTGATAAATGGGATTATGGACAGTTCCAGTTTAGGATGGAACAAAAAATAAAGGCTCTGTGTGAGCAAGTTAATCAATTGGCAGAACTAGTGATCCATCAGCACCAAGTCACACGCCAATTAGTTAGCCAGGAGTATGCTAGTCTCCTTCCTCTTGTTATGAATACTCCATCATTGAATCCAGAAAGTGAAACACTGGAGGATAAAGTTGCAAAAAGAGTAAGTGTCAAAGCCCGTCATGATTTTTCCAACAAGAGGGAATTTACCTATCTGGGCCAACCAATGGAGGAGATATTTCAGATGCTAATCAATAAAGGACGAATCACAGCTATGCTACCTCCAATCAATCCCCGTTCAAGACGGTTCAATTCTAATGGAGTATGTCAATATCACTCCAAATCTCGCGGACACAGCAGTGAAGAATGTTGGGCTCTCCGCCATCTTATTCAGAACTTAATTGACAGCGGTGTCCTGCAGTTGGTAGTTAATGACCTGTGTTACTCGAGAGTGGAGACACATTTCCTACAAAGTACCATGGATGATTTGGCTACAAGACCACCCACAATCCAAGCAATTCAACTCAAAGGTGTTGACAATCCTTTGAAAGTGGTTGTGCCAAAGCTAATTACATTGCCATCTAGACCACAGTATCATGTTGTCAGCCTGAAAAAAGTACCATGAAATTATGGAGAGGCTAAAGGATCTACATCCCTCATAACTTCTGTATCCTCGGTGGCGGATAAAAGTCACTTGTACGAGATGTAAAGAATAATGTAATTATCATTATTTATAATGAAAGAGGTTTTAAGGTTTTAGAACCTAGGATTTGAGGATGTATGTTGTTATATTTAGCTATATAATGATGTATGTTTGGAAAAAGATGGGATCATGACGTACGGAATCTGGATGTGAAAATAGACCAGATTTTAGGGTGTTACAGATTGGTATCAGAGCTGATAGGTTATAAATCTTAGGTATGAGTACCTAAGACTATAATCGTAAAGAGAGGGATAAGAAGATCACCACGTGATCATAGTAAATCGTAGTAACATATGAGTTGTTAAATGATGAATGATTTATAGCCAATGCTATGAATGAATGGTATTACGAAGTAGTACGAGAAGAAGAACTCAAATTGAGTTGTAAAGGATAGCATACAAATTAAATAAAATTCGTATTAAGTAAAGAGAAAGTTAGAAGTTGTAAGATTTCAATTGAGGACTCATGTGATAGCTGAGTTGTATGAACCTTTGTATGGGCAGAGGTTTGTGCTTGGTGTAACAACCACTCGATTTATTACAGTGATAATAATTGAAATTGGTCGCGCTGTCAAGATGTATATGACGAGAAGGTGAATCTTTTCTCATGTATATAGTTGATAGGTAGAGAACGATAAGGTAGGTGCGAGTTCTTGAAACTCATACTTATAGTAAGTTCGTGACTCATAATTATATGGTATGTTTTGAACTTCTCGTGAATGGGCCGATATAGTGCATGTAAGACCCCAAAATTTTTAAATAAAAGGAATTTCCTTTATTTATTATTTTGAAATAGTAAGGGTTGATTTGATTAATGTGGATAGTTAAGGGTTAAATCATGAATATTTCAAAATAAGCAAGTGGTTATAAAATATTCATTTTGTCGGGGAATATTAGTTTTGGTCGTGGAATATTAAATGCTTTGTCGGGGAATATTAAATGCGACGGTAGCGACCATGTGTGGGCCCATAACGGAAAGCGATTGGATGAAGAAAGCGACAAATATAAGTTGGTTAAAAATAGCAGTGCGTAGTTATTCTGAATTAAGGCATTGGAATACCGGTTGGTTAAAATCTGATGTCTGGCGTGGTTGCACGATAGCACGGGTATTACGCATGTGTTGAATTATTGATCCTTACGTGAAGGCACTACTCGATAATTTTTCGATGAATTCTTGTTCGATATTTTATTTTATTGATTCGATAATTCTTTGCGTTGATATTTTATATTATTGTTGTTCAATAATTGTCCTTTACTTTACATTATCTCCATTATCGGATCAATAATTCATATTATTTGAATAATATTATTAGATAACATTATTGGCGATGTCTAGAAAGTTACATCTAAGGAGAGGTTTGGTCACCTAATTGCTTGCGCCCGATGAGGAAATTCTTATTGGAAAGCCCCTCTTTCACAGGAGGGCTTTGTTATCATAATTGTGATTACATAATATTATTTGTGAATAATTAATTATTGATTCATATGATAAGGAAATATTTATTTTATGTGGATATAAATGATGGATTTATTTATGTGGTTATAAATGAAGAAATTATTGTTGAGGTGTTTTATCAGTATTTTATCGGATTGGAGGTGTTAAAAATCAAATCAGGGGTTTTGAGATATATTGCGAGGGTTATAATTTTAATCCGAAATGTTGGATTGTGGTAATTTTTGGGTATGTTATACATACATAAGTTGAGTATATGTCCACAAATTTTGAACCGTTAAAAATGCACGAATGATTTGTTGTGAATTTTAAGAGGTGTCGGATTCGGAAATTAGGTTTATAATTGATTTTGGTGGAAAATTCTAGAATTGAGTGGGCCCCACTTGTGGTTGGTGAAAAAATGTGCTGAATTTTATTTCAAATGTGGTGGGTGGCAATAGTAGCGAGTAAAGCCATCGGTGCTTGGCAGTCAAATCTGCCTTGGTAATTAACATTTTCTATAAATAGAGGGCTAAGTTAGAATTGAAAATCACACGAAACAAAGTTTTCTCTCTTCTCTCTCTATATTATTGGCGTATTTTGTGAGTATTTAGATACTTTGAGAGTTGTTTGTTAAAGACAAGTTTCATTCGACATCACTTGAGCCTTTCCTTAAAATCTTGATTCTTTGAGGTAAGGGATGTTATTTTCTTCTCAAATGATATTAATTCTTGATATCATTATCTTTGAAATATTGGTTGGTACTTTTTATCAAATTTGGAACTTTTTCATGTAGGGGTTACTATTCATGAGTTACTATTCACGAGTTACTTATTATTCATGAGTTACTATTCACGATTCTTATTCACGAGTACTATTAATGAAGCGTGAAGATGTTTTTGTGGAATTTCTATCTTTTGGTGTCGGATTTACTATTCACGTATCGGCCTTTATTCACGTATCTGACACTATTCACGAATCGGACACTATTCATAGAAAAATGAAAATTTTTCTTTTAAATCTAAAATATCTATTACGGATACTAGCTTTGATTGTATCCATGTTTTGATCATTCTTGAATTTTACTTCACTATGATTATTTTTGAAGTATTTTTGAACTCGGATTGTTTAAAAAATCGAATCACGAATCCATAATATTTGTCATTTTGTTTCACTTGGATTCGTTTCTTTAAAAATATTTTCATCATCCTCGGTCTTAAATGATGATATTATTGAATATCTTTGGCACATAGTGCAAAGATGAATGATTTGAAGAATATCTTTGGCTTTGTAGTGCAAAGATGAGCAGTGTTTAAATGAACATGATTGGCCGATGAATATCTTTGGCTTTTAGTGTGCAAAGATGAGCAGGTGTTTAAATGAACATGGCCGAAGGCGATGAATATCTTTGGCACAGAGTGCAAAGATGAATATGAACTTTGGCGATGAATATCTTTGGCCTTTAGTGCAAAGATGAGCAGTGTTGAGATGAACATGGCCAGATTGATGAATATCTTTGGCTGTAGTGCAAAGATGAATATTTGATTTGAGATGAATATTGATTGATGTTACGAGGATAAAATATTGATGATGGTACATTAAATTCATAGATTATAGTAGATTTCATTCTCTACGTAACTCTTCTATGAATTATTATTTCAATGCGAATATTGATCTGAAACTTGTTGTCTATTGTATTCTATCGATTTTTCCTGTTGGAGACTAACGATAATTTGTTGTATATTATCTTAGTCATAACATTCTTCTTGGGCTAGTTGAGCTCACCCTTTTCCTTGTTGTTCCATTTTTCTTCTCGGGGAGGCGAGAATGTAGCGAGTCTTAGTCGGGGTATGGAATGAAGGTTCTAGAGAGAGTTGTTTAGTAGTCCTCACCATTATTGTAAAATAATGTATCAATAAATGTGATGAGGATTTATTTGAGTATAAATATTGTCTAGAAGATAATATTTGTATTTAAACTCACGATTTTATTGTTGTGATAATAAAGTTGTAGTTGTTTACATACCATGTATTTGGCGACTCGAGAATGGGTTGGATGGAATGGACCTATTTTGGGGCGTCACGGTTAATATCGAGCTTAGGGATATGATCTCTGGCGGAGATCGGGGAATAAAACTAGGAGGGAGAGGCGAGTAAATCCTTCGCTAGTGTGTCTTACCTAAGCTTATTTGTTAGTTGGTCAAGATATAGGGATATTATGTGATATATTGATTTCCTTAATTAACCCTTATTTTATGATGGTATTTGAGAATGTCGTTGAGAATATTAATAGTGGAGTAAATGAGGCCGTGGAGATGCTGTACTTACCAGCGAGGAGAGCGCGTGCAGCAATTTGGCAATGTACCTCATATGAATAACACCATTGGCGAGATGATGAGCGAGGGAATGTTTAAAAGTTTTTGCGATTCATGAAAATCGGACGAGGAGACTCGTGTTCAAAATACGAGGAGGAGATGATAGCAATTCACGGGTGGTCACTGCGTGGCGATTCAAAGTTGGGACCACGAATTGCAGGGAAAGCGAGATCCGATCATGGCGGAAACATGGGTCGAAGCAAATTACCAAGATATTCGATGTCTTGGGATGCGCGAAGAACGAAAGTTCCATTACGCTACTTTTATGTTAAAATGGCGAGGCGATTCTTGGTGGGAATCGTGAAGCGTACCCATTCATTTGCCTTTTCGGCATGTCGTGGGAGAGGCGTTTGAAAGCAGTTCAATGACAAGTACTTCCACGAAAGTATTAAATCGTATGAAGGAAGTGGAGTTTATTAGATTGGGCGAATAACATGGCGGTGTCCCGGTCTGGAGGCGAAGTTTGCGGAGTTATCGAGTTTTGCACCTCATTTGGTGGAGAATGAGGAGCGTTATGGCGGGATGTTTACGAGAGGTTTGAAACCCGGCGTACGTCGATATCTCATTTCTCATAAATTTTCTCTCTATTCGGATGTTGTAAGCAGGGCTCGATTGTTAGGCGAGATAACGAAATACGTTCAACCGAGGACCATAACGAGGATCATACCAAAGATAGTAGTCATCGAATAACGATAACGGTGGAGAAAGAAGAATACGGACAAAGGCGGTAACCACTCTGGTGGTAATCGTGGCCATGAAAATAGAAGAAGCGAGTTGGGAGGAGATTTTAAAGAGGAGATTCAACAACGACCATGTGAAGGCGTCGGTACCCGATGTGGCTGGTTCCAAGGAGGAGAAAGACCATCGATCGTATGTTACAAATCTTGGAAAGAGGGACATATCATTGTGCCCGCCCCAGCAGTTTAAGGTATGCTATAATTGTGGAAAGAAGGACATATCGCTCGAGTTATGCGATATCGAAACCCTAGTCCGGCGAGAATGGTGACTCAAAAGGATGTCGGAGAAAAGTCAAAGTCAACGATTCTGGAAGGCGTTTGTCGTGGCCGGTTCAAAATCTGAGGAACCCGAACGAAGTTAGCGCAGGTTAGTTAATTATAAATTCTTGCGAAGTTTATACCTTACTAGATATCTGGGTTCTACCCATTCTTTTATCTCTCTTGCTTGCGCTCAGCGTTTGAACTTGACTACGGAGAAATTAGACTTTGACTTATTTATGGAGACTCGTTGGGAAAACTTTCATTACATCCGTTGTTTAAAAAAAATCTTGCTTGATTCAAGTTGGCACTATCACATTACACATTAACCTTATTTCTATAGAGATATTTGCTTTTGATGTGATTTTAAGGTTAACTACTCATCGTGCCAAATTGATTGCTTTTGTAAGGTTGTTAGTTTTCATATTCTTAAGCAACTTTGTTATTGAATTCAAGCAATCAAACCATTGTAGTCAAACATTTTCATATCAAGCCATGAAGTCATTCGTTTATTACGGATGTCAAGTTTTCTTAGTCCATGTTATGGATTTGAATAAAGACACGTCGATTTGAATAATATTCTTGTTGTTATTGATTTTTCTGGCGTATTTCTGAAGAATTTCTTGGTTTACTCCCAAAGGCGATATTAAATTTTGTATCGACTTTGAACCCGATGTACAAAACTCATTTCTAAAATCTCATATCGAATGGCTCTATTGAACTTGAGGAGTTAAAAATTCAACTATAAATTTGGTACACGAGCCTTTATCTTGTGACTTCCTTTGTGGAATTCACTAAGCGAACTCTCTATAGGGGCGTCATATTAGATGCGATAGTAAAGCGATAGGTGTCATTGTGACGTCTTATCCAAGATTGGGATATAGTCACGATTGAGAACAACCTAAGTCGATGTCGAAATCGTAGCTTTCTAGGCTTAGTTGGTTATTATCGGAGATTCGTTGAAGGATATTCTCGAATCGCTATTCCATTAACGTGGTGACTCGTAGAGATACAAAATTCGAATGGAGCAAGGAATGTGGGAAGAGCTTGAAGAACTCGAGAGGAGACTCATTTCAACATATGTTACGACCATGCCATCTGGAAAAGCGAGCGTGGTAGTGGCGTGTTGAGTAGAAGATCGTATCTGAAATCTGAGTACGATGTTGTCAAAGACTAATTTAGTATAATATACAAATAATAGAGATGGAGATGAAAACTCTAGGTACCCACGTGATGATATCTGATGCGTGATGATATCTGAGTATAATCGACTTTAATCGATAAAGTTAAAGTTGCTCAAGCTACACACCGGGTGATGAATTTGAAGAAGGAGGTCTGAAGTTGTTATTTTAAAAGCGAGAATCGGTGAGGTGAGAAAGCTCAAACCTTGATTTATTAATCCATTTGAAATTCTCGATCGAATAGGGCGTGGCCTATAGACTTCGTTTTACCACCAAGTATGATGGCGTGTTCATAACGTTTTTCACGTATCGATGTTACGTAAATATGTGGACGACCGAAAACACGTCATTGAGTTAGAACCCAGACGAGATAGCCAGAAGACTTAACGTCGAGGAGAGTACTGTCAAGATTTTGTAGAGGAAAGAACATGACCTATGTCTTGAGGGGTTATACCATAAGTTAAAGTTTTGTGGAGAAACCATCTTATTGAGGAAATGACACAGGGAGTTGGAAAGCGAAAATGAAAGCGAGGTATCTTTACCTTTTGAAACACACAGAATCGTCGTCGATTTAGAGGACGAAATTTCATAAGGAGGGAGGTTGTAAGACCCCAAAATTTTTTTAAATAAAAGGAATTTCCTTTATTTATTATTTTGAAATAGTAAGGGTTGATTTGATTAATGTGGATAGTTAAGGGTTAAATCATAAATATTTCAAAATAAGCAAGTGGTTATAAAATATTCATTTTTGTCGGGGAATATTAGTTTGGTGGTGGAATATTAAATCTTTTTGTCGGGAATATTAAATGCGACGGTGCGACCATGTGTGGGCCCATAACGAAGCGATTGGATGAAGAAAAGCGACAAATATAAGTTGGTTAAAATATAGCGCGTAGTTATTCAAAATTAAGGTTAAAAAGCATTGAATACCCGGTGGTTAAAATCTGATGTCTGGCGTGGTTGCCTGATGGCACGCGTATTACAGATATTGTTGAATTATTGATCCTTACGTGAATGGCCTTTTCTCGATAATTTTCCACGATGAATTCTTGTTCAATATTTTATTTTATTGATTCAATAATTCTTTGCGTTGATATTTTATATTATTGTTGTTCAATAATTGTCAACTTGCATATATCTCCATTATCGGATCAATAATTCATATTATTTGAATAATATTATTAGATAACATTATTGGCAATGTCTAGAAAGTTACATCTAAGGAGAGGTTTGGTCACCTAATTGCGCGCCCGATGAAGAAGAAATTCTTATTGGAAAGCCCCTCTTTCACGAGGAGCAGCTGGTTGTCATAATTGTGATTACGTAATATTATTTGTGAATAATTAATTATTGATTCATATGATAAGGAAATATTTATTTTATATGGATATAAATGATGGATTTATTTATGTGGTTATAAATGAAGAAATTATTGTTGAGGTGTTTTATCGATTATTTTATCGGATTGGAGGTGTTAAAAATCAAATCGGGGTTTTGAGATATATTGCGAGGGTTATAATTTTTAATCAAATAGTTGGATTGTAGTAATTTTGGGTATGTTATACATACATAAGTTGAGTATATGTCCACAAATTTTGAGCGAATTTAAAATGCTTGCGAATGATTTGTTGTGAATTTTAAGAGGTGTCGGATTCGGAAATTAGGTTTATAATTGATTTTGGTGGAAAATTCTAGAATTGAGTGGGCCCCACTTGTGGTTGGTGAAGAAATGTGCTGAATTTTATTTCAAATGTGGTGGGTGGCAATAGTAGCGGTAAAGCCATCGGTGCTTGGTCAAATCTCACCTTGGTAGGGCTAACATTTTCTATAAATAGAGGGCTAAGTTAGAATTGAAAATCACACGAAACAAAGTTTTCTCTCTTTCTCTCTATATATTATTGAGCGTATTTTGTGAGTATTTAGATACTTTGAGAGTTGTTTGTTAGAATTACAAGTTTCATTCAAATCACTTGAGCCTTTCCTTAGAAATCTTGATTCTTTGAGGTAAGGGATGTTATTTTCTTCTCGAATGATATTAATTCTTGATATCATTATCTTTGAAATATTGGTTGGTACTTTTTATCAAATTTGGAACTTTTTCATATCGGGGTTACTATTCATGAGTTCTTATTCACGAGTTACTATTCATGAGTTACTATTCACGAGTTCTTATTCACAGTACTATTAATGAAGCGTGAAGATGTTTTTTGTGGAATTTCTATCTTTTGGTGTCGAGATTCTTATTCACGTATCACGGCACTTTATTCACGTATCTGACCTTATTCACGAATCGGCACTATTCATAGAAAAATGAAAATTTTTCTTTTAAGTCTAAAATATCTATTACGGATACTAGCTTTGATTGTATCCATGTTTTGATCATTCTTGAATTTTACTTCACTATGATTATTTATGAAGTATTTTTGAACTCGGATTAAAAAATCTGAATCAGAATCCATAATCCTTGTCATTTTGTTTCACTGGATTCGTTTCTTTAAAAATATTTTCATCATCCTCGGTCTTAAATGATGATATTATTGAATATCTTTGGCACATGTAGTGCAAAGATGAATGATTTCTGAAGAATATCTTTGGCTGTGTAGTGCAAAGATGAGCGAAAGAAATGAACATGACGAAGCCGATGAATATCTTTGGCTTTGCATAGTGCAAATTGAGCGTGTGAAATGAATATCTTTGATGAATATCTTTGGCTGTAGTGCAAAGATGAGCGGTGTTTTAAATGAACATAATGGTGATGAATATCTTTGGCCTTTAGTGCAAAGATGAGCAGTGTTGAGATGAACATGACCAGATTGATGAATATCTTTGGCACATAGTGCAAAAGATGAATATTTGATTTGAGATGAATATTGATTGATGTTACGAGGATAAAATATTGATGATGAATTTATTAAATTCATAGATTATAGTAGATTTCATTCTCTACGTAACTCTTACATGAATTATTATTTCATTGCGAATATTGATCTGAAACTTGTTGTCTATTGTATTCTATCGATTTTTCCCTGTTGGAGACTAACGATAATTTGTTGTATATTATCTTAGTCATAACATTCTTCTTTGGGCTAGTTGAGCTCACCCTTTTCCTTGTTGTTCCATTTTCTTCTCGGGAGGCGAGAATGTAGCGAGTACTAGTCGGGTATGGAATGAAGGTTCTAGAGAGAGTTGTTTAGTAGTCCTCACCATTATTGTAAAATAATGTATCAATAAATGTGATGAGGATTTATTTGAGTATAAATATTGTCTAGAAGATAATATTTGTATTTAAACTCACGATTTTATTGTTGTGATAATAAAGTTGTAGTTGTTTACATACCATGTATTTGGCGACTCGAGAATGGGTTGGATGGAATGGACCTATTTTGGGGGCGCGTCACGGTCTGCCTAGAATAGTTCTAACTCATAATGTGTGGTAAGTTGATGGACTGTACTAAGGTATAGTGACATTTAGACTAAAAATGAGTTATTTTTAGTAGACTTAGCATTAAAGGTGCTAGAGAAGATTAAGTATTGTCACAAGTAACATAATAAAGGAAGATGGAGAATAGGATATTCTAAGTCATCTAGCTATGCTAGATTTCGAAGTTTCTTGAAATTGTACAAATGTGCGCATTTTGAAAAGGAAAGAATTGGTTCAACTTTTGGAACTAAAGGATTTTAAAAGAACTATTCTTGGTATGTCTATGCTAATTATTTTAGCTAGACAGAAATTGATTTGAAGTATCAAAATGAATTTTATATCATCAGTGCATTTGATGCAAAGATGGCAAAAGGATGGAGTTATTAATGCAACTGAGCCTAGAGTTGGTAGTGATCTTAGGATCAACAACCAGCTATGGTATGATGTATAATGATGAAGTCATAAACTGACGAAGTCCTCAATGTACTGTGAAAAGTACGGTATCATGACGTCATAAAACATTTTGATGTATTGTGAAAGAATTTAAAGAAGTAGTCGATGTCAATTAATTTGACTAGATGAATGTTTCAAGTTGATGTCCAATTTATTGGTATGGTCTAAGCTACTTGATTTAGCTAAGACTAATGGTATGTCATGATAAAAAGAAAATCGAGCTTTCTTTAAAGAGTTATGCCGAACCAAATTGTTTTGGTAAGGAATCTAATGATTAAGTCTGAGGTGAACATACTCCGAAATAGGGTTATACAATGGGTTGATCGCCTACGTATGGAAGAGGTAGTTTACCTTCTTTATGATTGTAAACTGACTGTGTAAGAAGGGTTTACGGTGAAATAATGTTAAACCTAGTAAGAGTTCATGGTCAATTTGACCCCTCAGCAAATGTATGAAATGTTTTAAAGGAATCCTTATATTCCTATTTATTCCTTTCACTTCATGATTCTTGATAAGTTATGAAGGGTAGGGAATGTATGAAAGTTAAGAACTTCTTTGAAGAGAAGTTGAGAAGATGAGTAAGATAAAATTTCAAGGATGAAATTCTGTGAAGAAGGGGTGAATGTGATGACCCGGGAATGGGTGTGGTTTTAGAAATTCCGAGGACGGAATTTTTAAAAGGAGGAAAGAATTTGACAACCCGAAAAATTGAATTGTCCAGAATTTAAGATTTAAAGAATTAGTTATTAATAAAATGAATTTTTATTAATACTATTATGTGCTATGTGTTTATTAATCATTCTAGAACCTAGGATGATTATTAATCGGAGTATTCAGCTCTGAGCTAGGCTCGAGCAGTAAAATTTTCAAGACAAAAATAAAAAAATTTCCGGGAACATAATATTTTTGGGAAAAAAGACGAAATAGGCACTATTCACCCGACAAAACCCTAAGAGTTAGGGTTTGAATAACCTAAGCCTTTTCGAGAGTTTGGTATGTCAAAATGACATTCCGTCGAAAGATTTGACGATAATATATCGTGAAAAGTTAAGTAAGTCGATAAAAGTTTTTTTTGAAAAACGTGCAGAAATCGGACGAAATAAAAATGACAAAAAGTATTGTTATGTACTTTTCACTCGTTTAACTACGTTAGGGGAAAACATGAAGGAAAACGCTTATTGGTGAAAAGTGTTTTTCAGTTTTTTAGAAATCTGAAGAATACGTAAAAGTTAATTGTTAAAGGAAAGATGAAATATCTAAAAATATTTGGATTCCGAGGATAGCAATTTTCGATCTGTTGGACGAATTCCGCAAGACGGAAGCACGAAGCTTCCAAGGGAAGCTTCGTGAATAGTAAGGAGGTGGAGTAAAGATTAAGTAAACGTAAGGGTTAAGTAAACTTAAAGGCTAAGTAAACTTAAAGGCCAAGTAAACTTAAGGGCTAAGTTAACTTAATGCTTAAGTCATGAATAGTAAGGAGGTTTGGGGGGGGGGGCAAAATGACTAAAATACCCCCAGCTTTGGTTTTCTATAAATAAGAAGAAAGGTAATCTGAAAACCTAACTTCTAGATAATTTTTCTTTAAGTTTTTATGTTAAAAACATAGCTTAATGAGAATAAGAAGTAAATGATGTTAGGAATGATTTCATATGGTTAAAATCATTGATAAAAGAAGAAATAAGAATTAGAAGTTTATTTTATAAATTTCTTAAGGAAGTGTAAGATTTATAATGAATTAGAATGATCCGAGTGGATTATATGAATGAGTATGTGAATTAAGTAAGGAATGGTGTTCTATAACATCAAATTCCAATAAAAAGCAAAATCTTAATTAAAATATCGATTAAAAATGAAAAACGAACGAAGAACGCGAAGAACACGCGAAGAACGTTGTTGATGGACAAATTTAAAACCATCGTAGAATAATTGTTATTAATGGACAAGTTTAAAACCATCGTGTATAAGTTAGTTGCTTATTACTTGGTTAGGAACATTAGAAACGTTCATGAAGAATGGATTAAAACTGAGCTATAACGAAGTTATGGCAAAAATTTCGTAAAAGAAGAACGAGAATTAGAAAGTTAGTAAATGAACCCAAACATGTATGGTTTCATAAGAATATAATAGAACGTATAAAACCTGAGTCATGGACTCAAGAACGAACGAATTCCGAGTTTGGATGACCAAATTACGGACGAACGAACGAAGAGCGTTAAAAACGTAAAACGAACGAAGAACAAAGATTAAGCCAATTGAATGGCATGTTAACAGATTCAGAATGAAGTTCTATTTGAGGGTAATTAAAGTACGTAAGATAAGGAAGAGAATGGCTTTAGAACGTCCTCGTTCCGAGTTATAACGAATAAGTTATAGAATTGGGAAGTAAGTGTCTTAAGAAATTTCTAAGAATAAGAAAAAATTTCTAGGTTTTGTGCTCGGCGCTGCAATGCCAGTCAAGCTTTGGGAGGCGTGTAAAGCCCCCAAATCTGGGTACTTGAAACCTGAACTCGGTGCTTCACAATACCATTTCTATGCGCAGAATAATACTAATTATAATATTAATAACAATAATATTGATACCCAATTTAATTTAAATATGCATCAAAGTTTAAATCCCAGGTACGAGACCTTTAAACATTCATTACATCATAGATAATAAGTATCATTGACTTAATAAACTATAACTATTAAACAGAATATTATAAATCTTATTCGAACAACTTTGCTTTCCCCTTGTTCTTTTTGAGCCTTGAGTTGATCATATAGCGAAAAACATTTAATTTAAGCAAGAGTGAGCATTTGAGTGCCCAACAAGTAATAACAATTATTAATATTAGCTGAAAGGGTTAAATGTTTTCTTTGTACTACCCTTCTACAACAAGTCAATAGTTGTGAAGTAATCTGAACCGATAATAATAACATAACAACTCTCTATCAAATTTTTTTGAAACTACGTATTGACTATAAATAGGTTTAAGGTGACATATTATGAACATTGTTTTCTATTTTCGCAAAGGTTAAGCACAACTTCATCCGTAAACCGTCATAACTTACGGGCACGGAGGGTGATCAGCCCGTTGTACCCTGTACTGATCAATACTACATGCAAGAATGATATCATCATTCACTTTGTCTGCCTTGAGCACATAAAAATTTTCCCATGTTTGGGATGTTCATACTTAGTCAGGAATTCGAACCAAAATAATTTGATTGGATACAAAAAGGTTTTATCATATTCAACGATATTTCTAAATCTGTGTCGAGCTGATCAAATAGCTTCGATGACTCATTATTATCGTATACATACTGGGGATGAATAGGTATATATATATATATATATATATATATATATCAACATGTGATTAAATACAATGACTATCCAAGTGGGGACACTTGTATAACCATATATAGAAATTAACGAACAGAATATATATAACTGAATTATAATATACTAACATGTTGATAATCAATGATCGGATATAACATATATAACAATAGGGTTATTAATCTAGTACAACAATAATATAATTCTGAATCTTCTTACTCATGTCCATTGCATAAAGAAAATGCAAAGGTAGGATACTTGCCTGATACGCTGCTTACAATTCGCAATTTAGATTTATCTTTTATGTAATCACCTATCAGTAATAAGATCATTTTACTGATCAGAATAACATATCACAACACATAATACGGCATATTGAAGTCAGCACATAACCTAATCACCTTGTCACACGTATCCCACAGTCATTGAATCACAAACAATCATTAATACAGTCAAAATATCTAAGTCCAGATCAATTTTTGAAACATGTCGGTGTACCGACAGTTTTATCGGGTAATAATCGAGTCTAAGACTCTATCCAGTTAGATTAATAACTGTAATTATCAGTCATATTATTTTTAAATGACTTAAAATAATTTTTAAACACTTATTATAATTTATCATAAATTTTCAAACACCGGAATCATAATTTAAATGATTTAAATATTTAAAAGATTCTATTATCATTAACATTTAATCAATATTAACTATTAATGACACCATTGCCAAAATATTAAAGTTATTTATAATAACTCAAAATATTTTGAAGTATTAATATTACCCTTAAATGATTTTTAAAACATTTTAAATCATTTTAAATAATTACCATTAATATTTAAGTATTAATCTACTATTTATCCAAATATTAAAAGTCATTAATTATAACTTAAAATATTTTTAATTTATTTATATCCTTTTCAAATGATGTTTAAATTATTAAAACCATTTTAAAACTATTTATTTAATATAATTATTAAATAAATTTAATATCATTAATGTTAAATAAATATCATTATGATTAAATTATTAATGTAATTACCCTTTAAATATTAAAAGTTATATTTTATAACTTAAAATATCTTTAAACAACTTATTTTCATTTAAAATGATTTTTATAATAATAAAATCATTTTTAACTAAATTATTTAATAAAATTATTAAATAACTTTAATATCCATAATAATAATTAATTAATGAATTTTACCTTTAAATATTGAAAGTTAAATTTTATAACTTAAAATATTTTAAATACCTTATTATTATTTAAATTGATTTTAATATAATAAAATCATTTTAATTTATTCATTTAATTCATTTATTAAATAACTAAATTATCATTAATATTAATCTATTAATGAAATTTATCTCTAAATATTAAAAGTCAATAACTTAAAATATTTTTTTGATACCATTATATAATTTTAAATAATTTTTCAAGTATTAAAATCATTTTTAAATAATTTATTTAATATAATAATTAAATAAATTAAATACCTTTAATATTTCAAAAATATTATTTAATTATGAAATATATTAAAAATAATTAAAACTATTTTTCAGACCTTAAAATAATTTTTAATAATTTATTTGGAATTTTTAATAATTAAAACTAACTTTTTTCTATTTATTTAATTAAACTAATTAATTTAGAAATTAATCTGTCGCTAAAGGTACAATAGGCGACAAAACTATCGCTAATGGTGTTCTTCATCAAACCCAGAAAACTAATGTCAAATTTCGAGTGGGGTACTTTGACTAAGATTTCAGATCAGATCGTGGTGTTGCTGGACTATCTAATTATCACAGTATGTAGAACTAATGTAATAATACAAGATACAACAACAATCATGGTCATAACATGCATCAAATAAAAGATCTAAGCCAACGAAAACACTGTCAAAGCTGTTCTTCATTTCTGGGTTTGCCCAGAAATGAAGAATAGTTCGACTGTTCACTTTTGAGCTCCCACAACCTGAAATCCTTTTGATGTTTTTGTGATCTATAAACTTCAGTGTGTAACCAGCATACAAGTTTAGAGATCTATCACAAAACATCACCATAAAATCAATAAATCAAAAAGATACAAGCCGGTCAACCACTGTCAGAAATAAGCTTCTATCTGTTTCTGGAAATTCCCAGAAATGCTAAGTCAGTGCGAGTGGCCTACTTTGACCACTTGCTATGATCTACCTGTTGTTTATTTACACGATCTAAAGCCATGGAATCATAGAACACATAACAGTCTACAAGTTTAATATAACAAATAACTAAAAAACATCGGGTAGACGGATCAAAGCCGTGGAAAAACTTGTCGAGATCTTTGTTCTTGGTTTTCTAAATTTTGCCCAAAAAAAGGCGGTCGATCTTAGGTTAACGACGTTTGACCGTTAATAACGACCAATCTAGACATCAAATGACTTTGATCCTTTTTGCAGTTTAAATAACACATTACAAGCTACATATAAAAACTTAAAAACAACAAAAATCGTAAACGACCAAAGATCTGTGACCACTGACATTCGTTGTCAGACCATAAAACCAACTTTTTCCAGATGTTTCAAAAACTCAATTTTGGGCACTTTGATGTTATGGATCTAACAAATACCAACCCAGATCAACTATATGGACTACAAATAACATGTTTTAACAATAAATCATAACATCTAACATCAAATCACATGATTTTTAAATTAGGGTTATTGTACCTTTTCTAAGCTTTGATTTTGATTCTGTTTTTCTGATCTGATATTGGTGTTCGTTGGGCTTGATTGGGGATTGATCTAACACCAGATTTTCGTGGGTTTGAGCT
This sequence comes from Panax quinquefolius, assembly GCA_020205615.1. NCBI lineage: Eukaryota > Viridiplantae > Streptophyta > Magnoliopsida > Apiales > Araliaceae > Panax > Panax quinquefolius. Next base: position 83,790,298 of record CM035152.1, read on the forward strand.
TGAGAGAATATGGTTAAGTGCTTGTGAATAATTTAGGCCAAATGTACACTTCCTCTCTTGAATCTATATAAAAGTTGTATACAAGGCCCTTGGCTGATGCTTGAACTTGTTGTGCTAGAATTGCTAGCTGATAGCTTAGTGGGGTAGGGTCGCTGCCAAGATATGCAAAGATTTGGCTAGCAATAATTCACAAATGGGACAAAAAGGGCACTTTGGTAATTTTACTTTAATTTCAAGGGTATTCTTGTCCAAGGTACTTGAATATAGGGTTTATTCACTAGATTTTAAATATTAAAGTTTTTCAAATAATTTCTAGGGTTTGAAAAATTAAAATTAAAGTATAATAAAATTTTAATTAAAACATATTAATTTAGAATTAGGGTTTTAAATAGAAAATTAGGGTTCCTTAATATTATTAAGGTTCTCAAATTAACAATTAGGGTTTCCTAATTATCACTATAATTTACAAAAATAATAATTAGGGATTCTAATTTTAGTAAATTACGGTTTTCAAATAATAATTAGGGTTTCTCCTAATTACGAAATTCTATAATACTACATAAAATTCATATAACACAATTACTACTGCAATCTCGAACTCATAACTAAGTTTAACAATTAGGGTTTAATAACATGATATAAGGGTTATGACATAATTTATCATAATTGACCAACCATTATTAGTCTACACATATATAGTACATATTTATAGCACTAAAAATCAAAATATAATTAATATTATATTATTATTCTCATCCTTTGACAAAATTCTAAATTTAGGGTTTGGATTCCATATTTGATTTATCCTTCATATACTGACATTAAGTTAAAACAATTAACTTAAATATTACGAACAATTCATATAATAAAATATTTATCATTATAATTCTAATTATCATTTCATATATTATTAAAATAATATAGAAATTATATTTTCATGGAAAATAAATAATAAAATCATTTACGCTATAAAATTAATTACTATAAGAATATAATTTGTAATGATTAATAATTCTAAAATTATTTATAATTTTTCAAGTAATAAATATAATTACATTTATCATACACATTACTAGACACTTAAGGTTAACTGTACGCAAATATTAAACGGGAAGAACCTACACCCCGTGTATGGTTTGACCGTAAGGTAATGAAGATCAATGATTAAACTTTGTGAGCGGTGAAGAAAATTTGAATTAAAGACAAATGCGTTATAACGTAAAAGAAGCCGAGTTAATGTTTATAACTTGGATAACGTTTCGAGTCGAATGAATCAGACGTTGTAAGATAAGAATAAGGTAACGTAAAATGCTTAACGCTATAAATGCGTAGAATGAATATGGAATGATTGTCCTGAGTATACAAAAGTTTGTATGACTTAGATGATGATGATGAATAAATCCTGAGGTATGACATTTAGTTTCCAGAAAGCCAGAAGGAATAAGAAATTAACTTAACGAACATTATAGTTTAATATTTCGAATAAGTTAGATGAATTTACGTTGTAGTACAATCGTAACTTTTGATGGTTGAAATATGGGAGCTGTGCTAAACAATTCCTTTAGAGAGCGAAGGTATATACAAAACTGGCAACCGATCTAACTCATTGTTGTGGGCAGTGTAGATGAGACGGGAACTTGTTTGTTGGTTATTTGTGGGAAACCACTCAGAGTACCATATGGACTGCTAGTAGAGATACGATGTGTGCTGAGTCTTAGACAAGTTTTAAGAAGAAGATAAGAATACAAATCATCAAAGATGATGAACGTATTGAGTAAGACATCTTCGTATGTCATGAAGCCGTTAACCGCTAAAGGAAGTTGTTCACGTAAACATAGTTTGTAAGAACGTGAACCCTAAGAAGTGAAGTTAAGTAAACCAATGCGTAAGTCAAGTATATGACTAATTGGTGTATGTGTTATTTCCTTATGTGTTATATAGGAATTGGAATGAGCAGTTCAGCGTAAACTATAAGTTGTAGTTGTGCGTAAGGCAAGTTTCCTAACTTCATTGATATTTTAAATTAATGCTAGTTTCTAAAACTTCTCAGATGTTGAACTTGAGAAGTTCTATCTATGTGCAAATGTGTGATATTTGTACAAGGTGTTAGAATGTATGAGGCCTTGTGCCACAATTTGAACACTTTGGTGTTTCTATGAGATGAATTGTTATGTGATTTAACTCTTTAATAAGAGAATGTTCTGTTTATACATGAACCGTTATTGTTAAGTCAGTGCTATTGATTCTAGCCAGACAGAATGTGTATGAAAGAGAGTAAAGAATGAAAGTATTTCAAAGTGAATGTGACTAATGTTTTAAAATGATAGGAATCGAGATTATTCCTATTATTCAAGCTGCTTCATAACCTTTGTTCGGTTATTGAAGTCTTAAAAGAATGTTTGAGTTCTTAAAGTTGTTTGTTCAACTGTTATGACTTGCTGGGCAATTGAATGCTCACACTTGCTTTAAATAAAAACATTTTCAGCGAACGATGTTAGAAGAACTTAAGGATCCCGTAAAGATCAAGCTGATCGGTATCCAGAAGAAGTGTCATTCATTATATGAATGAGCATGAAGATCAAGTGAAGACTTGTAATATAGAATGATAGAATTAAACTATAGAATAGTTTAATGAACGATTATATATCCTTGGTGGCGGATAAATGTCACTCGTGAGAGATGTAAAGAATAATGCAATTATCATTATTTGTAATGAAAGAGGTTTTAAGGTTTTAGAACCTGGGATTTGAGGATGTATGTTGTTATATTTAGCTATATAATGATGTATGTTTGGAAGAAGATGGGATCGTGACGTACGAAATTCGGATGCGAAAATACACTGGATTTTGGGGCGTTACAGATTGGTATCAGAGCTGATAGGTTATAAATCTTAGGTATGAGTACCTAAGACTATAATCGTAGAGAGAAGGTTAAGAAGATCACAACATGATCATAATAAATTGTAGTAACAGATGAGCTGTTAAACGATGAATGATTTATAGCCAATGCTATGAATGAGTGGTACTATGAAGTAGTACGGGAAGAAGAACTCAAATTGAGTTGTAAAGGATAACATACGAATTAAAGAAAATTCGTATTAAGTAAAGAGAAAGTTAGAAGTTGTAAGATTTCAATTGAGGACTCATGTGATAGCTGAGTTGTATGAACCTTTGTATGGGCAGAGGTTTGTTCTTGGTATAACAACCACTCGTTTTATTACAGTGATAATCATTGAAATTGGTCGCACTGTCAAGATGTATATGACGAGAAGGTGAATCTTTTCTCATGTATATAGTTGATAGGTAGAGAACGATAAGGTAGGTGCGAGTTCTTAAAACTCATACTTATGGTAAGTTTGTGACTCATAATTATATGGTATGTTTTTGAACTTCTCAGTGAATGGACGCTTATGGTCTGTCTAGAATAGTTCTTAAACTCATATTATTGTGGAAAGTTCCTGAACTCATAATGTGTGATAAGTTGATGGACTATACTAAGGTATAGTGACATTTAGACTAAAAATGAGTTATTTTTAGTAGACTTATCATTGAATGTGCTAGAGAAGATTAAGTATTGTCACAAGTAAGACAATAAAGGAAGATAGAGAATAGGATATTCGAAGTCATCTAGCTATGCTAGATTTCGAAGTTTCTTGAAATCGTGCTAATGTACGCATTTTGAAAATGAAAAAATTGGTTCAACTTTTGGAACCAATGGATTTTAAAGGAACTATTCTTGGTATGTTTATGCTAATTTTTTTAGCTAGACAAAAATTGATTTGAAATATCAAAATGAATTTTATATCATCAGTGTATTTGATGCAAAGATGGTAAAAGGATGGAGTTATTAATGCAACTGAACCTAGAGTTGGAAGTGATCTTAGGATCAACAACCAGTTATGGTATGATGTATAATGATGAAGTCATAAACTGACAAAGTCCTCAACGTACTATGAAAAGTACGGTATCATGATGTCATAAAATATTTTGATGTATTGTGAAAGAATTTAAAGAAGTAGTCGATGTCAATTAATTTGACTAGACGAATATTTCAAGTTGATGTCCAATTTATTGGTATGGTCTATGCTACTTGATTTGGCTAAGACGAATGGTATGTCATGATGAAAAGAAAATTGAGCTTTCTTTGAAGAGTTATGCCAAACCAAATTGTTTTGGTAAGGAATCTAATAATTAAATCTGAGGTAAATATACTCCGAAATGGGGTTATACGATGGGTTGATCGCCTACGTATGGAAGAGGTAGTTTACCTTCTTTGTGATTGTAAACTGACCGTGTAAGAAGGGTTTACGGTGAAATACTGTTAAACCTAGTAAGAGTTCATAGTCAATTTGACCCCTAAGCAAAAGTATGAAATGTTTTAAAGGAATCCTTATATTCCTATTTATTCCTTTCACTTCATGATTCTTGATAAGTTATGAAGGGTAGGGAATGTATGAAAGATAAGAACTTCTATGAAGAGAAGTTGAGAAGATGAGTAAGATAAAATTTTGAGGATGAAATTCTGTGAAGAAGGGGTGAATGTGATAACCCGGGAATAGGTGTGGTTTTAGAAATTCTGAAGACGAAATTTTTATAAAGAGGGAAGAATGTGACAACCCAGAAAATTGGATTGTCTAGAATTTAAGATTTAAAAAATTAGTTATTAATAAAATAAATTTTTATTAATACTATTATGTGTTATGTGTTTATTAATCGTTCTAGAACTTAGGATGATTATTAATCGGGAGGATTCTGGCTACGAGCTAGATTGAACGAGTAAGAATTTTCAAGACGAAAATAAATATTTTCTGGGAACAAAATATTTTTGGAGAAAAAGACGAAATAAGCACTATTCACCCGACGAAACCCTAAGTGTTAGGGTTTGAATAACCTAAGCCTTTTCGAGAGTTCAGTATGTCGAAATGACATTTCGTCGAAAGATTTGACGATAATATATCGTAAAAAGTTAAGTAAGCTGATAAAAGTTTTTCTCAAAAAACGTGCAGAAATCAGACGAAATAAAAATAACGAAAAGTATTGTTATGTACTTTTCACTCGTTTAACTATGTTAGGGGAAAACGTGAAGGAAAACGCTTAATGGTGAAAAGTGTTTTTCAGTTTTTCAGAAATCTGATGAATATGTAAAAGTTAATTGGTAAAGGAAAGACGAAATATCCAAAAATATTTGGATTCCGAGGATATTAGTTTTTGAACTATCGGACGAATTCTGCAAGACGGAAGCACGAAGCTTCTAAGAGAAGCTTCGTGAATAGTAAAGAGGTGGAGTAAGGAGTGAGTGACTTAAGGGTTAAGTAAACTTAAAGGCTAAGTAAACTTAAGGGCTAAGTTAACTTAGTGCTTAAGTCATGAATAGTAAGGAGGTTTGGGGGGCAAAATAACTAAAATACCCCTAGCCTTGGTTTTCTATAAATAGGAAGCTTAAATCATTTGTTTAGGATTTTGAAATTCCTATAACTTTTGAGAGAGAGAGAGAGAGATTTCGGATGAGAAAGAGAAGGAAAAGGAAGAGGAAAAGCTTGCTCGGGAACAAACTTTGTTCGACGAAAGGAGATTAAAGAAGAAAGGTAATCCAAAAACCTAACTTCTAGATAATTTTTCTTCAAGTTTTTATGTTTAAAACATAGCTTAATGAGAATAAGAAGTAAATGATGTGGTAAAAGTCCTCATTGGCCCGTAGTGCATTGATGAACAGTTGTTGGTATGATTATAACCAGGGATTATTCGGTATAATCATGACCAATGTTGACAACACGAATATCCTTGGCCCGTAGTGCATGGATAATTCGTGGTCATAATACTAATGAATATCCTTGGCCGTGGTGCAGGGATGATTCGATGATGTGAACTATTTATTAAGCTGAGTCTCAGCGATAAAATATTGATAATACACTTTTAATTCGTAGAAGATAGTAGATATCATGCTCTACTTGAATTGTCAATGGATATCTTTGGTCGTAGTGCAAAGATGAATTTATTAGTATGATTATGAGCAAGAATTGTGATTTGGTATAACCATGATTTTTGATGTTTCAGGTAAAGACAGGTGATGAAAATTATCTTCGTCCTAGGTGCGAAGGGGAATTTAGAATCACAATTATGATTATGAGTTATTCACATGATTGTGGATAGGAATTGTTTATTGATGTTACAGGGATAAAACATTGTTGGTGGACTTTTAACATGAAAAAGATAATAGACCTTATGGTCTATTTGACGCTTTTAATGGATTGCTCGTTCCGCTGCTAGTCATGATATTCTTTACTGGGCTAATTGTGCTCACCCTTTTTGCTTCACAATTCCTTTCAGGTGATAAGAGTGTAGCTGGGTCGAGCGGGGGTAACAGGTGTTAGGTTTGTAATATTCATGTGCGCAATCAAATTGCATAAAAAGTGCGGAAGCGTGTAAAATCAGAGTTTAAAAAATTTATAAACCATATACCTGGATCACCCTTTATGCACAATTATTAATTAAATGAAAAGATAAAGAATAAAATCATACCCTTGAAGATCGAGCTTCCTCAGGTACAAGTTCACCTCCAAATCCTTTCGCGTTCAACTTGAATCTACCGGGGTTTTGTTCCTTCCTTTGATCAACGTTAGCCACCCATATGTTTGGCCTCTAGAGGTGATCCACCAAGGAAGAAGAAAATTCAAGAAGATGGTGTTTATGGCTCAAACCCTAGTTTTCTATCTCTATAGAAAAGGGTACTCTCCAACAAATTAGAATTATGTCGTTTGTTGAAAAAGTCAACAAACCCCTTCACCCATAATAAGACTCCTCTTATTAATAGATGTGGGCAACCCACCTTAACAATTAAGGAATTGGGTTTTATTTAATTAATTAAATTCTTTTAATTAATTAAGCTCCCTAATCTTATTAGGGATAATTAATTAAACTCCTTTAACTAATTTTCCTTCCTAATCCAATTAGGAATAAATGAAATACTTATATTAAATTAATTCCTAAACTCTTTTAGAAATTAAAATAATAATAATTGTAATAATATTAATAAGACTCCTCTTATTAATTTATATTTAATATTTCTAAAATATTAAATAATAAATATTAAGCTATTTAATTTATTCTATCACCATAGATTAAATTAAATATACATAACATATTATTACGATTATGCCATTAACTTCTTAAATAATTATTCTTCCTTTTATGGTGTGACCCTTTAGGTTCTCCATATTAAACTGGTTGTGAATAAATCAATTAGAACAATTCTAATCTTATTTAAATAAATAAATTAAACAATTAATTTATTTAAATAAATAATATTTATTCTACAATAGGGATAAGCCTCCCTAGCGATCAACGACTTTCCAGATAATATAGATTTCAACATTAATCATTAAAGAACCTTTGAGTAAATAGTTCTTGCATAATTCAATCCTTCCACCATACAATGTCCCAATTAAATATAAGACATGGAATTACCGTAAAGTCTTATTTTATTTAATTATATGTATTTCGATCCTTAAATGCACAACTCTAAATAATGCAAATTAGAAACTCCTTTCTAATTTCATTACGCCTTAACCAAGGACTCTTTGGGTTGTCATTTATCGAATCACATAGACATTTCTCTTCTTTTATTAGAAGTGGTAGATTCTTTATTGATCATACATTATCTCCATGTACAACTTATTATACCCAAGCATACCCTTTGATATACCCTAAGGGTCTTAAGGAATAAGTCAAAGTATAACTCATCATACACAAGATACTATGATGATCTCAAGTCCAGGGATTACTTGTACTACTATCACTACTGAGAATTCCTATTGACAGCAAAATAAAACTCCATTAGGTATTCCTTAGCGAGCCAATGCTCAAAGGTGAACTTATTCTCTAATAAGCACCTACATACTTGCTTTAGTGTCTCCACACAAATGATCATGAGATCAATCATCCTCATCCAATGAGAAAGCAACGTATGTACCAATCTATCCGGATTCACTAATCCCCAATTTAGTAATCCAATGATTGGGAACTATTTTAGTTTTAAGCTTTCGAAGAATTTAGATCTCATTAGAATGATCATCATCATTATTCTAAAAGCATTGCTTAAAACTATGGGTTTATCACATATTATAAAACAACATCATGTAGATAATTAAAAGCCTTTAATAAATTAATACTTTTTATTAATAAATGAATAAGATTGTTACAAAGTATATGCTTTATCATCAAACATGATTGGCTTGTGTGCATACTACTTTCAACATGGGATTAGAATGGTGGTCTATAGCTGTTGAGGTTTCCCCTAAAATAGTATGGAAATAATTTTATTGAGAATTTCAGATAAGTGTGTCGTATTTTATACATCATTTTAACCGTTGATTTTGGTGAACCGAATAGGGAGAGGTGAACCCAACTTTAGAAGGGTGTTTTGCCACTATCATACAAGATGTCTAATGACAGACGACTTCGTGTTATCATAAGACATGGTTGTGCACATGCACTTGCTGATTATATCTATGAGCACTACCTATATAATCTTGGAGTTTTGGTTGAATTATAATTCTCAATTGGAGACAATGGAGATAATTATATATCAAGAGAATAGTCACCATTGGAAAGAACATGACAGTCATCTTCTCGTTTCTCTCGTAATGACTGTACTTTTATGTAAATTACCATTATAAGGTGTTGTGGTCGATTAACCATGATAGTTACATATATATTTATTAAAACTTATAGCTTATGTGTTGTTGTATTCTGCACGACAGTTCAATAGTTGTATAAATGAAGTTTGTATTTGAGTTTTATAGTGTGATATCTGGCGACTCAGAATGGGTCGTGTGGACCTATTTTGGGGGCGTCACACCTAAGGGTTTGTGCAATTGTCAAGTATGCCATTAAAATTGGAAGGAAAATGACAAAAGTACCCTTTTGTATATTTTTATTAGTTAACTTGCAATATTTGCTAGCAACTTTAGTTGGTAACCTAATGCCTTGACTTTGTAACTTCTTAAATCTTAGCAATCAACCTCCAATTGACAGCTAACATTAGATCTAGCAACATATCACAATATATATAGATTTGGGAGAGAGAATAATCATAAAACTAGCCATTTTGCTCTCTTGCTCTCACCAACTTTTTCTCTCAACTAGACCTCCGAAAATTATAAGTATATCAGTCACATTATCAGCCCTTAGATCACCCAAGAACATATTGGAGATCAAAGATCAAAATCTAGAACATAAAGGTATAAACCCTAAGTTTCATTTTGATTATGTATGCTTTGTAAAATTTTGTGTTTATGTGTTTAGATTTATGTTAGATGATGATTTAAGTTTATATAACATAGATCCATAGCATCAAAATGCTTTAAAATTAAAGTTTTACAAAACTTCCCAAGAACATGGTTTGTTGTGACTCCCCCAAAATAGGTATACATCACCCATCTTCAGTCACCAAATACATGGTACATAAATCAAATACAAACTTAATTATACAACTGTCGTGCAAAATACGACAAAAAATAGCTGAGAGTTTAAACAAGAATATTGCCTTCTAGACAATATCCACTCTCAAATAGAGTCCTCATTACATTTATTATCACACTATTTTATAGAATAGTGAGGACATCTATAACACCATCTTGGACCATCACTCCATTCCCCGACTAGTCCAGGCTACGTTCTCATTTCATGAAGAGAAGAATGAAAGCAAAAGGGTGAGCTCAACTAGCCCAGTAAGAAATATTATGAATAAGATAATGCAGAATAAATTATCATTAGTCTTCAACAGTGTTAAACTGATAAAATACAATAAACATCAAGTTTAACTGCAGCGGAACAAGCAATCCATTAGAAGAGTCAAGTAGAGCATGATATCTACTATCTTCTATGATTTAAAATGTTTTCATCAATTTTTATCGCTAAGTCTCAGCTTAATAAATAAACCACATCATCGAATCATCCGTGCACTATGGGCCAAGGATTTTCATTAAATCATCAATGGTCATGACTATACCGAATAATCCCTGGTCATAATCATACCAAAAACTGTCCATCAATGCACTACAGGCCACTGAGGATTTTTACCACATCATTTATAACATTACAGGTCATGATTATACCGAATGATCCCTGTTCATAATCATACCAATCAATAGTCAATCTATGCACGTAAGCCAAAGATGACTCTCATCACAATATAAGCATGAGGATGATTACAATGATATAAGCCATAATCAAACGAAATCAAGGATAAATATTAAAGACTTTAAATTTATCCAGAGTAAATATCCAAATTGTCAACATGATACTGCTTTGTAGAGTAAAATTCAAGAATAATATTCTTGTATCAAAAATAATTTGGATAGAAAAGAAATATATTTTTCGGGTGAATAGTACCATGTGAATGTTACTTCGGGAATAGTACCTCATGAATAGTACCCCGACATGAAAAGTACCCCAAATATCCGAGTGAATAATATTTGGGTGAATAGTAATTGGGTGAATAGTAACCCGTGAATAGTACTCCGGCATGAAAAGTGCCCCGAATACCCGAGTGAATAATACTAGAGTGAATAGTAACCCATAAATAGTAACTCATGAATAGTATTCCAGTATGAAAAGATCAATAATTATCAAGAAAGCTCATAATAATATTTCCATAAAAATATACTGGATGAAGCGCAAATATCAAGGATATTCTACTAATTTCATGGAGTATAAAAACAATACTTCAACAGAATGAGTGTATAATCAGGAATACGAGACAAAATAATATTACTCACATACTACAGAGTATGGAAGAAAATATTATTCCTATGAATACTAAACAAAATAATATTCCTTACCTCAGAAAAAGACTGGATACTGGAATAGTGAGGAAGCAGACTTCTCTTCTCCTTTTCTCTATAGATTCTCTCCCTATAGCTTTTATCTCTATAATTGATCTTGTGAGACTTAGTGAATTGGTGAGAATGAAGGAAGAATGAGCTTCTATTTATACGAAAATATAGTTTCGATAATTGCATGTTTTGGGGCTCAAAATATTACAGTTTAATACATTTATCTTTTCCTTCATTTTTAATTTAGTCCTACAAGTATTATCAAACTTGCACCACCTCCCCTAATAATACATCATGTGAATCAATAGTTCAATCATGTGAATTAATTGTTCTATACATGAGAAAATATGAATTACAGTATAGTACCTCCATCTATACCTCAATTTTTAACTTAGTCATGCAAGTATTATCAATCTTGCACCACCTCCCCTAATAATACATGAATGTGAATCAATAGTACACATATGTGAACAAATAGTTATAATCATGTGAATTAATAGCAATTAATTACTTATTTATCCGATTAATTACCAGATTGGTAAATATAACTTCCAAACATCAACTATTATCGAAATAAATGTCGATTTCTACTAACACTAATAATCCCATCACAATGGAACTATCAATTTCATCTTTAATCAACACGAAATTATTCATCATTAATATTATAACTCAGAATATTTAATAATCAGGTCGTTCCCAGGAAAGAGGGGGCTTTTCGATAAGGATTTCTTCTTATTGGCAGCATAATTAGGTGACCAAACCTCTTCTTGACAGAACTTCTAGACATTGTCAATATTGCAAATAATAATACGAACAACTTTGTCTTCTCATTTATTGATTTAATATTATATAAAATATTATGTAGATGATACTGTGATCATAATTGAATTAATAATATGAGAGATATGATGCAGCAATTACTGTAATAATAATTGAGTATAACTGAGTGACTTCTCACGTAAGCATCAATAATCAATACCGTAAGTATTATATTATGCAACCACGCCAGCATCGTATTCTTTGTACTTTTACTAAAGGGTAGTTCAACGGTTTAACGGTAAAACTTTAGCCGTTATTTTTATAAAAAGATAATTCTGTCGTTTTCTAACTACGATAATACTTCCGTTGTGGGGTCCACCAATTATTGTGCCGTCATACGAATATTCCCTGTTAAAACGAATATTCCTCGACCAATCGAATATTATATAACCACTTGCTTACTTTGAAAAATTTGTAAATATTACCCACAACTATAACATTATATCATATCCACACCATAATATTCAAAAATATATTTCGAGAGAAATTAATCTTTATTCATAAAAGTTGGGGTCTTACAACCTCCCCTTTTTATGAAATTCCTCGAAATTAGTATGCGTACATGGTATGTCGAAGATGTGAGGATACCTTGATTTAATTTTAGATTCTAACTCCCGGTCATTTCCTCAACATCGTGGTTTCTCCACAAAACTTTGACTTGAGGTATAACTTTAGAGCGTAGAATATGATCCTTCTTATCCAAGATTTTAACAGGTACCTCTTCATACGTTAAATCTTTCGCTATCTCATCTGGTTCTAATTCAATAATGTGGTTCGGGTCTTTCACATATTTACGTAACATAGATATGTGAAAAACGTTATGAACACGAGACATACTTGGCGGTAAGGCGAGTCTATAGGCCACAGTTCCTACTCGATTGAGGATTATAAATGGGCCAATGAATCGAGGATTGAACTTTCCTCTATTTCCAAATCTCGTAACTCCTTTCCATGGAGCAACACGTAACAACACATGATCTCCAATATTGAATTCCATGTCTTTTCGATGAAGATCAGCATAACTCTTTTGTCGATTTTGTGAGGTTTTTATACGTTGTCAGATCGTTTGAATCTTTTCCGTAGTCATACGTACCAACTTCGGTTCCAACAACGTTGCTTCACCCACCTCATCCCAGCATACTGGAGAACGACACTTTCTTCCATACAATGCTTCAAATGGAGCCATGCCAATACTTGCTTGATAACTGTTATTGTAGGAAAAATCCACCAATGGTAAGAACTTGTCCCAGCTTCTTTTGAAGTCAAGGACACAAAGTCTTAATAAATCTTCAAGAGTTTGAATAGTCCTCTCTGACTGCCCGTCCATTTGAGGACGATATGCTGAACTAAATCGTAAATCTGTGTCCATAGCTTTTTGCAAACTAACCCAAAATCTTAAAGTGAATCTTGGGTCTCGATCAGAAACTATGGATATTGGCATACCATGCAATCTTACAATCTCGTTTATGTACATACTAGCAAGACGTTCAAGTGTATAAGTTTCTTGTATCTGTAAGAAATGAGCAGACTTAGTCAATCTATCAACAATTACCCAAATCGCATCTATGCCTTGAGAAACCTTAGGAAGACCAGTAACGAAATCCATGGTAATGTGCTCCCACTTCCATTCTGGAATTTCAAGTGGTTGCAATGGACCTTTAGGCACTTGATGCTCTGCCTTGACTCGTTGACAAGTAAGACACCTTGAGATAAACCCTGATATCTCTCTCTTCATATTTCTCCACCAAAATGTATGTCGGAGATCACGATACATTTTGGTACTCCCAGGATGGATTGCAAACGGTGTGTTGTGCGCCTCCATCATGATTTTATACTTTAAGTCGGAATCGTTAGGAACACAAAGTCTGGAGTTGACTCGAAGTATTCCTTCTTCATCGATTCTTCCTTCCAGAATAGCACCTTCTTGCACTTTCTTCTTCATGCCCATCAGCTCCAGGTCTGTAGCGTAAGCAGCTTTAACTTTATCAATTAAAGTCGGTTCTACTTGTATATTCGCCATCATCACATGGGTCCTTGGAGTCTTTAACTCTATCTCCATCCTTTGTAATTCATACAAAATGGGCCTTTGCGTTGACAATATCGCACTCGTACCCGCATCTGATCTTCTACTCAATGTGTCAGCTACTACGTTCGCTTTTCCAGGATGGTATTGAATGGTATGATCATAATCTTTCAACAACTCAAGCCAACGTCGTTGTCGCATGTTGAGTTCCTTTTGAGTGAAGAAATATTTGAGGCTTTTATGATCCGTATAGATCTCCACCTTCTCTCCATACAGGTAATGCCTCCAAATCTTAAGCGCAAAAACGATAGCGGCCAACTCTAAATCATGAGTAGGATAATTCCTCTCATATTCTTTGAGTTGTCATGAGGCATAGACTATAACTTTCCCATGTTGCATGAGAACACATCCTAACCCTTTGCCTGAAGCATCACTGTAGATGACAAATCCCTACGAGCCAGACGATATTGTCATAATAGGTGCTGAAATGAGTCTCCTCTTGAGTTCTTGGAAACTCTTCTCACATTCCTCGTTCCAATCGAATTTTGTATCTTTTCGAGCCAGCTGAGTTAATGGAGTAACGATTTGAGATAATCCTTCTACGAATCTCCGATAATAACCAGCTAAGCATAGAAAGCTACGTACTTCGGTCACTGACTTAGGTTGCTCCCAGCTTTGAATTGCTTCAATCTTTGTCGGGTCAACAGATATTTTATGATTTGATATCACGTGCCCAAGGAATGCAACTTCCTCAAGCCAGAACTCGTATTTATTCAACTTGGCATATAGCTTATTTTCACGAAGCTTTTGGAGTATCAGCCTCAAGTGTTGCTCATGGTCTTCACTGGTTTTGGAGTATATGAGGATGTCATCAATAAAGACGACCACAAAGTGATCAAAATATTCCTTGAATACTCGGTTCATCATATCCATGAAGGCAGCAGGAGCATTAGTCAATCCAAAAGACATGACTAAGAATTCATAATGCTCGTACCGAGTTCTGAAAGCAGTCTTTGGAATGTCATCAATTTTAATCTTCAACTGATGATATCCAGAACGAAGATCGATCTTTGAAAAGAATTTTGGCGCCTTCCAACTGGTGAAACAGATCATCAATACAAGGTAACGAGTACCAATTTTTGATGGTGACATGATTCAACTCTCGATAATCAATACAAAGTCGCATACTTCCATCTTTCTTCATCACGAATAGAATAGGAGCACCCCAATGAGACGTACTAGGATGAATGAAACCAATGTCTAACAATTCCTGTAGTTGGGTTTTTAACTACTGAAGTTCAATAGGAGCCATTCGATATGGGGCTTTGGAAATGGGTTTTGTACCGGATTCAAGGTCGATACAAAATTCAATTTCACGCTCTGGGGGTAGGCCAGGAAGTTCTTCAGGGAATACGTCAAGAAATTTATTAACAATAGAAATATCATTCAAATCTGACTTATTTTTATTTAAATCCGTGACATGGGCTAAGAAAGCTTGACATCCATTTTTCAATAAACGAATAGCTTTATGGATTGATATGACAGTGATTGACTTTAGTGGTTTGGTTGCTTGAATTCGTATAATAGGTTGGTTAGGAATATGAAAGCTAACAACCTTACAAAAACAATCGATTTTAGCATGATGAGTAGTTAACCAATCAATCCCTAAAATCACATCAAATGCAAGTATTTTCAAAGAGATAAGATCGACAGGTAACGTGCGGTTACCAATTTGAACCAAACAAGACTTATAAATAGTGGATGTGATAAAGGTTTCTCCTAACGGAGTTTCAACAGATAAATCAAAGTCTAATTTCTCCAGAGTTAAATTTAAACGTTGAGTGCAAGTAGGAGAAATAAAAGAATGGGTAGAACCGGTATCAAATAAAGTATAAACTTCGCTAGAGTTTATGATTAGCTTACCCATGATCACCTCGTTCGGATTCCTTGCTTTTTGGGAGGTTACGATAAATGTTCTCCCGCGAACTACCAGTTTTATCTTGTTTGGGACACCCTTTGATGCCTCCTTCCCAGCTGGACTTGACTTTGGTGGACGATAAAATCGGGCTAGGTGACCTTCTTTTCCACAATTGTAACATGCTTTGAACTGCATCGCGCAGTTTTGACTGATGTTTCCTTCCCCTCCACATTTGTAACATACGGACGGATGGTCATTCTCCTTCCTTAACAACAGGTGCTGGTGTTAACGTCTTTCCATCATTATTGAATCTCCTCTTCTTGAAATTTCAACTTCTATTATCTTGGCCATGATTACCACCGAAGTGGTTACCATTTCTGGCATGTTCATTCCCTCCACGTTTGTTTTCACCGCTTCGATGACTGCTACCACTGGTAGTATCTCTTTTCCGGTTGCTATCTCTTGGTTGAGCTGACTCATTATCACGCTCCAATAACTGAGCTCTATTCACAACATCTGAATAAAAACACAATTTATGAGAGATAAGGTATTGACGTATCTCAGGGTTCAAACCTCTTAGAAACATCCGCATCATTCTCTCCTCATTATCAACCAAGTGTGACGTAAACCGGGACAACTCGGCAAACCTGGCTTCGTACTACGACACGGTCATATTGTTTTGCTCCAGCTTGATGAACTCTACCTCTTTCATGTGATGAATACTTTTGGGAAAGTACTTATCGTTGAATAGTTCTTGGAACTTCTCCCAAGTCATCTTCAGTGCGGCAGGTTGAGTACGCTTTAAAGATTCCCACCAGTAATCTGCCTCTGCTCACAACATGAAGGTGGCAAAGGGAACCTTTTGCTCCTCTGAGCATCCCAAGACATCAAATATCTTGGTGATCTACTTTATCCACGTCTCCGCCTTAAGTGCTTTTGGCTCTCCAAAAAACTCTGGTGGTCCCAGCTCCTTGAATTGTTTAGCGGTGACCGTCCGAGAGTTGCTAGTGTTTCCACCTGCATTTTGGACAGGAGTCGCTCTCGCTTGATGTTGCATGAATTGCATAAAGCCTCTGAACATCCCATCGTTCACCATTTCATCGGTGTTATTGTTTACCTGGGGATTATTGTCTTCATGTTGCACATTATCCTGGGTATTGATCGTTGGTGACTCAACGGTCTCATGTGCTTCATTGCTTATCTCAACATTTTTGGATGCCATTTTCAAATACTGCCACAAAACAAGGGTTAATTGACATGTCACATATTATCCCTATACTCTGACCGACCAATTAAATACCAAATAAACTTAGGTAGGTCATACTAGCGAAGGAATTTCCCGTATCTCCCCTCCTAGTTCTTGTCTCACATCTCAGCCCGGGATCATATCCCTAAGCTTTGATACCAAATGTGACGCCCCCAAAATAGGTATACATCACCCATCTTGAGTCGCCAAATACATGGTACATAAATTAAATACAAACTTAATTATACAACTGTCGTGCAAAATATGACAAAACATAGCTAAGAGTTTAAACAAGAATATTGCCTTCTAGACAATATCCACTCTCAAATAGAGTCCTCATTACATTTATTATCACACTATTTTATAGAATAGTGAGGACTTCTATAACACCATCTCGGACCATCACTCCGTTCACCGACTAGTCCCGGCTACGTTCTCATTTCCTGAAGAGAACAATAGAAGCAAAAGGGTGAGCTCAACTAACCCAGTAAGAAATATTATGACTAAGATAATGCAGAATAAATTATCATTAGTCTTCAACAGTGTTAAACTGATAAAATACAATAGACATCAAGTTTAACTGCAGCGGAACAAGCAATCCATTAGAAAAGTCAAGTAGAGCATGATATCTACTATCTTCTATGATTTAAAATGTTTTCATAAATTTTTATCGCTGAGACTCAGATTAATAAATAAACCACATCATCGAATCATCCCTGCACTACGGGCCAAGGATATTCATTAAATCATCATAATGGTCATGACTATACTTAATAATCCACAGCCATAATCATACCAAAAACTATCCATCAATGCACTACAGGCCACTGAGGATTTTTACCACATCATTTATAACATTACAGGTCATGATTATACCGAATGATCCCTGGTCATAATCATACCAATCAACAGTCCATCTATGCACGTAAGCCAAAGATGACTCTCATCACAATATAAGCATGAGGATGATGACAATGATATAAGCCATAATCAAACAAAATCAAGGACAAATATTAAAGACTTTAAATTTATCTAGAGTTTAAAAATATCCAAATTGTCAACATAATACTGCGTTGTAGAGTAAAATTCAAGAATAATATTCATGTATCAAAAATAATTTGGACAAAAAAGAAATATATTTTTTGGGTGAATAGTACCCTGTGAATAGTACTTCGGGAATAGTACCTCGTGAATAGTACCTCGTGAATAGTACCCCGGCATGAAAAGTACCCCAAATACCCGAGTGAATAATATTCAGGTGAATAGTAATTTAGGTGAATAGTAACTCGTGAATAGTACTCTGACACGAAAAGAGCCCCGAATACCCGAGTGAGTAATACTAGAGTGAATAGTAATCGGATGAATAGTAACCTATGAATAGTAACTAATAAAAAAATACCAAAGAAAATGATATTCCATGACGAGTAAAAAAGAAGTGATATCTCATATGAGTATAATAAAATATACGAAATTGCAAATGGATTTTCACCTGCCATGCGGTAATCCACGTAGACAGATCATTTCCATAATTTAATAAAAATTAATATGAAGGATCATTCACCATGCATGCAGTAGTCCGCACAGATAGGTTATTCCAATAGAATAATAAAGAATGGAATAACAATGGAATAACAAATAGAATTCACCAAGTTATTCGATGAGAATAATAAATAATGGAACAAGTTATTCCAATGGGATATTCATAATAAATAATGGAACCAGGTAATGCGTAATCCGCACAGACAGGATATTCCAACAGAATAATAAAGAATGGAACCAGGTCATGCGTAATTCGCACAGACAGGATATTCCAACATAATAATAAATAATGGAATAACAGAAGAGTTTCACCATGTATGCGGTAGTTCGCATAGACAGGTTATTCCAACGTAATAATAAAGAATGGAATAAAACCCTTACGAGTATTGAAAGAAAATAACTCTCTTTTTATGAATACGAAAGAATAATACCCCTTACACAATAATGATATCCCTTAACTCAGAAGAAGATTGGATACTGGAATAGTTAAGTAGTAGACTTCGCTTCTTCTTTCTCTCTATAGTTTCTCTCTCTATAATTTTGATAAGTAGGTTTTATACCTACTTATCTGGCATCTATTTCGTGAATTATTTGCTTAATCTCGTGTTTCTTAGTTACTTTTCATGCATTTTGTTTCCATTTTGTAGATTATATGCTTGGAAGCGGAGTGAGTAACTATTGGTATACAATTTGCAAGGAAAAGCAATTCCGGATAAAGTTTAGGTTTTCATGTTCATTTTATGTGCATTTCTTGTTCGTGGCGTGGAACTTGGATTATGTTAAGGAACTCTTTCTTGGCATCCCGGAACATCTTGCATCATTTTAATCGGAAGTTCGGATGCGAGAGTATGGCCTTCTAGCAACAAAGACAAAGTTAAGAGTTGTTTCGGTTGTCGTTACACAGAAGCAGCTGCTTTCAATGCAATTTCGACAGTCATCCGTTTGTTATTTCTGAAAGCTCAAAGAATTAAAGTTGTAGATCTCGTCGATAGCTTCGATTTGATAGGTTGCGAGCCCATAACTCCTCCCGGTTTAAAAGTTATGGCAGTTTTAGCAGAGGAGGTTCCAACATCAAAATTAATTGATAGATTGGGGGCATGCCAAAATTTGGACCTTTTGTGCCTTAGGATCATTAAATTTGGGGTGCAGGAGCATTAGCGATGAGTACCAAGTAAGGGGCTGGCTTTTCAAAGGAAATACCATAGCCGGGCTTGCTTACTCGATTTTGAAGTCTCCTAGTTGGTTCCTAGTACTACAAGTGTGAAGTTTTAGTGATGGTGATGACTTGGGACTCGTTTTTGGCATGGAATTTTAATCAGAATACATGTTGTAGTATATAATTAGCAACAAACACTGAGATTAAGGGACACACAAGGCAAATTACGAAGATTAATCTCAGTTTTTTCTAAGCAAGTGTTGGAGGAGTATTTTAAGGAGATTTTCGAGACGATTGCGATTCTAGGCTACGTGAAGGGTTTTTTTCAATATTCTTCGTCTTAGTCTATTATTTGTAATTGAAAGGATGATTTCCATGATTTATTCAGTGTTTATTTCGTTTATTATGAACTAATTCTTTTTTTAGGCTTGTGATGGATCCTTAAGCGAATCGATGGTTTTGTAAGCTTTGATTTCTAATTTAATAAGCTATTTCCAGTTTATCTATATTGATTTGAGCTTGAATCTATGAATTGCCTGATCAACAATTCTTTGTGGAGTTGGATGGAATCGAGAGAGGATATTCAAATCTAGACCTAGTTGATATAGCATGTGTTCAGGATTTTGTTAATAGCTTAAACTTGATGAGTGTTAAGGTAGAGATATGCTTGACACTGCATGTAATCGGATAGAGAACTTATTCTTCAACCTTCTTCAATTGTAATTCACATAGAGATATAGTGATTTAGTTGCTTAAGGTGTTTAACGGATTTCTATCTTAATTGTGGATTGACGTTAATACGGTATTAGTGCATCGAGAGGTGGTTAGTACTACGTTCGTGTTCTTGATTAATAAATTGGAATAGTGAGTTGAATTGGAATAAAAGTGTTAAAATCAGAGTGAAGCTTAGGGTGAAATCATAAGTCTAATTCTCCATTAATTGTTTGAAATTCCAAATTTTGATATTTGTGATTGGTTTGTGATAGTTTAATTACTTTTTAATTTAGAATAATTATTGTTAATCATTGAATTGGATAGTCTAAGAAAATTAGGATTAATAGAAAATTGATAATTGTGAAGTTAAGTTTCTTATTAAATTGTCTTTGTGGGAACGATACTCTACTTATCACTTTATTACTTGTTGACCACGTATACTTGCGTGTTGTGCGTATATAGATTTTACCCAACAAGTTTTTGGCGCCGTTGCCGGGGGCTATTTAGTATAATTCTTAATAGTTTTACAATATCAGTTTAATTAATCCAGTTTTACTTAGACATTTTTATTTTTGTATTATTTCTTCTATTTCAGGTGAGGAAGCAGTTTATGCAAACTCGGTCCAAAAATCCAGACTTGTTGCCTTTTGAGGACGACATTGAGAAAAGGTTTCAGAGGTTGAGTAAGTGGATTAAGGAAACAAGGCAAGAATCCGAAACATCTGAAAAGGAAGAGGTACCAGTAATGGCAGCCGAAGATCGAAAAGCATTAAGGGATTTTGCATCACCCAAGGTGACTAAACTGCAGTCAGGCATCACTAGGCCAACAATAGCAGCAAATAATCTCAAAATTAAGCCTGGGATGATACAAATGATTCAGAATTTAGTTCAATTTCGGGGATTTGCGAATGATGGTCCGAACGAGCATCTGGTCAGCTTTTTGGAAATGTGCGACACTTTTAGGTTCAATGGGGTTTCAGATGAGGCGGTGAGACTTCGATTGTTCCCATTCTCTTTACGGGACAAGGCGAAGAGTTGGTTGCATTCTCTACCGTCCGGTTCGATTACAACATGGGAGGATTTAGCTCAAAAATTCCTCGCAAAATTCTTTCCACCGGCGAAAACTACGAAGATGAGGAACGAGATTATGATGTTTGAATAGCAACATGGGGAGTCATTATATGAGGCTTAGGAGAGATACAAAAGAAGCGCTTTCGAAAATGCCCACATCATGGATTGCCCCGGTGGCTACAAATGAACACCTTTTACAATGGACTACATGGAATCTCGGACATTCATTGATGCGGCGTCGGGCGGACATTCATGGCTAAAGTTACGAGGAAGCATACTGAGTTGATTGAAACCATGGCGACTAATAACTACCGATGGCCCACAATGAAATGACACAACGAAAAGCGAAAGGGGTGTTAGAAGTAGTGTTAAGTAGTAAGCATAGTGACGATCTGCAAGCACGGATATCTCGCACTTTCAAAGATGTTGGAGTCGGTGAAAGCAGTATAAACACAACAAGCACAACAAACACAACAAGTACAACAAATGGCAATAATATGCGAGTTGTGCGCGGGAGAGCACCCAAAGAAGAAATGCGCGATTAATCCAGCAGCTGTGCAGTTCATCAGCAATTACAACATAATTCCACAAAATACATATCAGAATACATACAATCAAGGAAATAGGAATCATCCGAATTTCTCATGGAGCAACAACCAACAAAATCAAGCTTCACGACAATCATATCCACCAGGATTTCAGAACCAGCAACAACCAGCTCAATATCAAGAAAGGAAATCTGATCTGGAGGAAATGTTGGCAAAATTCATAACTACCACCGAGTTGGCTATAAAAGATCACACCATGACTATGAAATCACAAGATAGGGCGATTAAGAATCTAGAGAATCAGATAGGTCAAATGGCGTTGGCATTGAATAATAGACCACAAGGGACATTACCAAGTGACACCAAGAGAAATCCGAAGGGTAATCACGAACATTGTCAAAGCAGTCACATTGCGGAGTGGGAAACAGCTTGAGGGCACTAACGCAGAAAATTCAGTGACCCTGGATGAAAAAGTTGATGATAGCAGAAAAATTGAAGTAAGCAAGGGTGAGGATAAACAGAGTGAGGAAACAAGTATGAACAATAAGCCAATTGTTTATCCACCACCACCATTTCAACAAAGGGTCCAAAAACAAAAATTAGACAAGCAATTTTCAAAATTTTTGGAAATTTTCAAGAAACTTCAAATCAATATACTTTTTTTGCGAGAGGCCCTAGAGCAAATCTTTGAGCTACACAAAATTTATGAAAGGGATTACATCGAGGAAAAAGAAATGGGAAGATTTTGAGGCAGGTTACCTTAGCAGAGGAGTGTAGTGCGGTATTACTGTGAAATTACCACCAAAAACTTCAAGGACAGGGAGCTTCACTATTCCATGCACGATCGGGAATATACATTTCAACAAGTGTTTATGTGATTTGGGGGCGAGTGTAAACCTCATGCCATTGTCAGTATACTTAGAATTGGGTTTGCCTGCACCAAGGCCCACGAACATCACATTATAGTTGGCGGATAAGTCAGTCACATATCCGAGAGGTATAGTAGAGGACATTTTAGTGAAAGTGGATAAGTTTATATTCCCCGCGGACTTTATCATTCTAGATTTTGAGGAGGATAAGAACATCCCAATTATTCTAGGGAGACCATTTTTGGCTATGGGCATGACACTCATAGGCGTATAAAAAGGAGAACTCACTATGAGGTCCAAGATCAAAAGTAAAATTCAATGTGTTTAAGGCCATGAAATTTCCCACGGATGAGGAAGAATGCTTTCGAATGGATTTAATTGAGCAAATCATCGGTGAAGATATGAACAAGGGTTTGGCTCACGATCCGTTAGAAAAAATGTTATTGGGGGATGAAGGGGTCGATGATCCAGAATTGGTGGAGTACTTGCAAATACTAGACTCATTGCCACGAGTTTCCAGATTTAGAACACCGTTTGAACCATTGCATGCGGAGGAAGTAGCCACAGAAAAACTGAAACCATCATTGGTAGAGCCACCAAAGCTGGAACTTAAGCCACTCCCTAAACACCACAGGTATGCGTATTTAGGCAATTCAAATTTTTTACTGTTATTATTTACTGCTGCGCACTTAATGAATTGCGGGAAGAAAAAATTGCTTGAGGTGCTTAGGGAACACAAATCGGCGATCGGGTGGACAATTGCGAGATACAAAGGGAATCAGCCCTTCATTTTGCATGCATAAGATCTTAATGGAAGATGAGGCAAAACTAACAGTGGAGCAACAACGACGACGACTTAACCCGATTATGAAGGAAGTTGTGAAGAAAGAAATCTTGAAGTGGTTAGATCTGGCGGCATCATCTACCCGATTTTCGACGACAAATGGGTGAGTCCGGTCTGAATCGTGCGAAAAAAAGGAGGAATAGCGATGGTGCAAAATGATAACAATGAGTGATTCCAACAAGGGCGATGGTGGTTGGGAGGGTTTGTATGGACTACTGAAAAATTGAATAAAGCAACCCACAAAGATCACTTCCCTCTACCTTTTATCGATCAAATGTTGGACAGATTGGCGGGACATACATATTATTGCTTATTGGATGGATACTCAGGCTACAATCAAATCGTCATTGCTCTTGAGGATCAAGACAAGACTACATTTACATGCCCATATGGTACCTTCGCATTCAGGAGGATGTCATTCGGATTGTGTAATGCACCTGCGACTTTCCAGTGGTGCATGATGGCCATCTTCTCGGATATGGTGGAAAAGAATGTGGAAGTTTTCATGGACGATTTCTCTGTCTATGGAGATAATTTTGACACGTGTTTGGAAAATTTGGTAATGGTCTTACAAAGATGCACAGACACAAATTTGGTCCTTAATTGGGAAAAATGCCACTTTATAGTGGAAGAAGGTATAATCTTGGGACACAAAGTCTCGGCGCAAGGATTGGAGGTCGATAAAGCAAAACTGGAAACAATTGAGAAGTTGCCTCTGCCAAGTTCAGTCAAAGGAATTAGAAGCTTTCTAGGACATGTTGGGTTCTATAGGAGATTCATAAAGGATTTCTCTAAAATGGCAAAACCCTTGTGCAGTCTTCTAGAGAAGGATTCGGTATTCAACTTTGATGAGGAGTGTAAGTTGGCCTTCGAGTTGTTGAAGAAAAAGCTGACTACAGCTCCCGTGATCGTTGCTCCGGATTGGAATATGCCATTTGAACTAATGTGTGATCAAGTGATTATGCGATTGGGGCTATTTTGGGTCAACACCGAGACAAGATATTTCATGTTATCTACTATGCAAGTAAAACACTCACGAGAGACTCAATTGAACTACCTGACTCTACGAAAAAGAATTACTTGCGATGAGTGTACGCATTTGATAAATTTTGGGCCTATTTGATCGGAACAAAGGTGATAGTCTACACGGATCATGCGGTTATTTGGTATTTGATAGCGAAAAAGGATGCTAAGCCATGCCTTATCCGGTGGATTCTCCTACTTCAAGAGTTTGATCTGAAATAAAAGATAGAAAGGGACGGAGAGAATCGGTGGCCGATCACTTGTCTAAATTTGGAAAACCAAGGGAACTTGAAAGAGGACAAATATAAAATCAATGAATCATTCCACCTGATCAACTGTTTGGACTAAATGCAAAATTTCCTTGGTATGTAGATTATGCAAATTATCTTGTGAGCAACGTACTTCCACGATCTCACGGACAACGAGAAAAAAAGTTTGCGTGGCGTGAAATGGTACATGTGGGATGACCCTTACTTTTTCAAACAAGTGCGATAAGATGATTAGAAGATGTGTGCCTTACGGTGAAGTAAAGAACATTACTGCATGAGTGTCACTCATTACGCATATAGTGGACATTATGGGAGTGAGAGGAGGACGATGAAGAAGGTGTTATGTCTGGGTTTTATTGGCCTACACTATTCAAAGGCGCCCACCATTTTGTGAAAACATGTGATAGATGTCAAAGGGTGGGCAATATTTCAAAAGCGGAATGAGATGCCTCTGAAAGATTCTTGAAGTTGAAATTTTTTGATGTATGGGGCATTGATTTCATGGGGCCATTCCCTTCATCTCTAAAACAATCGGTATATTCTACTCGCGATGGACTACGTATCAAAATGGGTTGAAGGCTGCGGCATTACCAACAAATGATGCCAGGTGGTCCTCAAATTCCTACAAAAGCACATTTTCACAAGGTTTGGCACGCCATGGCAATTATCGATGTGAAGGTAGTCACTTTTGCAACAAGTCATTCACATCTCTATTGGCGAGTATATGGGGTCAACCATAAAATTCGCTCTGACATATCATCCCCAAACCGATTGGACAAGTGAGGTCTCGAGCGAGGAAGTAAAGAGAATCTTGGAAAAAGTGGTGAATCCGAATCGAAAAAGGATTGAGTCGCTCGGGTTGGATGATGCATTATGGGCCTCTGGGATTGCGTATAAAATCACCGTCGGGATGTCACCATATCAACTCTTTTGTCATGCGAAAAGGCTTGTCACTTACCGGTCGAATTATAATATAAGGCTTATTGGGCGATTGAAAACTTCAATTTCGATCAAAGCGGTTTGTGGGGGGACGCGATTACTATAATTAAATGAGCTTGATGAATTCCGTCTTCAAGCTTACGAGAACTCCAAGTTATCTGAGGAAAAGGTGAAAAGATGGCACGACCGAAAAAATTATGCAAAGAACTTTTGAGCCGGGCAATCGAGTCCTTTTGTTCAACTCACGGTTGAGATTGTTCCCGAGCGAAGCTTAAGTCGAAGATGGTCGGGACCATTTACAATAAAAAGGTGTTCTCACATATGGTGTTGAAATCTCTGATCGAGAATCCTTTAGAAACCTTTAAGGTCAACGGTCACAGATTAAAGAACTATTGGGGTGGCGAGTCCAACACGGACGTCATAGCTATCACACTTGCAGACGCACCATAAGCAGAGGGGAGTAGTCGAAATTTGAAACGACTTAAAATCAAGCGCTCATTTGGGAAGCAACCCAAATTTTTTATTTATTTTATTCTTTTCTTCATTTTTCTCTTCTTAAGTAATTTTATCCATGCTAGTGAAATGGTAGTTTAGAATAACATTTGGTCTTTTATTTTATTTTTTTTAGGTAGTAAAAGAATACTCCTTGTTTTGGTTTAAAATAGAGTCATGAAGTATTTAAAGTATACTTGATAGCTAAATAAACTTACCCTCCATGCTTGAATTTTCTCAATATTCACTCATAAATATGTTTTTCATGTGCTCAGGTATTCAAAGAAGAAGCTATGGGATGCACATGAAGTTAGGCAGAAGAAACCATGCATTAGCAACTCAAGATGCCTTGACGATCCACTAAGCTTCCTAAACTTGCCCTTCAAAGCACATGACCCGGTAAAGGCTGGCCCCACTTCTGAAACAAAACATCCGGTGAGGCGGGACCCTACTTCCTTAACGAGAATACCCCAATGAAATTTGGACTCTTCTTGAACAAATCATCCAGTGTGAAATTGGACCCCTTTTGCCTTAGCGAGAATACCCCCAATGAAATTTGGCCCATCAAAGTTCAACACGGCAAGCCGGGCCTGGGTGTCCAAAGTTCATAGAGCAGTTAGACACGGCAGTTGCTGACCAATTCCTTTGTAACTTGAACTTCCTACCATCCACATCGACTTCTGGCGATTAGTGTCTGACGATTCTTTGTCCAAATCCCATCACACTTCATCTTCATACCATCCCACACCTTCACAACCTACACCCACGATCAACAATCCCATTCCTCACAACAATTAAACACAATCCCACTCCTCCCACCTAGTCACCCATTACCCACCTCCATAAACTCCTCTCTATAAATCCACCCATTCACCACACAATATCACAACCTTAATTCACACCAATTGGAAGTTCAAGGTTAGGATTTGTGCAAATCTCTACAACCAAATTCGACATATATTGAAAGTAAGAAGTTGGTTTTCCAATTCCTCATCTTCTATCACCATAGTTCAAGCCAAATCACCAAGTTTGTGGGAATTTCAAGTCTCGCACATCAAGTGCTCGAAAAATTATTGAAGTGAAGTTAAGGGAAATTTTTGTTAAATCTCGTCAATTCCAAATCAATGGCACCAAAACCGACATCAAAGAGGCAACGAGGAGAGAGTTAGGGGCCACACAACCAACACAACAACCTTTGATAGGCGAAAATTCATAAGTCTTGCCCCCATAAGCCAATTCTGACTATATGGTGACAAAACACTCTCACACACGAGCGGGGTTGCTTTTTGAGCTTGTGGATGGCGAAATGATGCAACAAATATATCAAAAGGTTGGAATAAATTAACAATGAGAGCTTAGAACTGCGATTGTAAGTGTGGTAAAAGAATTCTCGCTTCTTGTAGGATAAGGCCCCCTTGATGCTTTTATATGGGGTAGGTTAGTGCCTTTCGGTCTTAAGCGCCATCAACACGTACTATCGATTCTGAGCAAGAGACATTGCCGATCTGAAACACTTACGTGATAATGATCCAGTTATGAGGCTATTATTGCGAGGAAATGACAAAAGCCGGGTACCTCATGGAAAAAATCAAATCATGGAGCCTTTGCGCTTTCGCGATGAGATCTCGATCGGTATGGGAAGATATGATGCGCCTTTACGTGCGCTAAGTTACTTCCATCTACACACACGTCGGATGTGTCTAAGGATAAGGCGGTCTATTATATGCTATGGTACAAGATTTCATCATCGACATAGGGGCTATAATTAACTTTTCAATCCGAAGATGCCTTCGAGGACCATACTCTGGCGGATTTACACACCCATCATTTATCTGTGGATTGTGTATACAGGCGGAAGTGCGTTGGTCAGATGATGAGATAACCCGGATCTGCATTGCAGACACTTGACTCAAGAATGATTGTAAGATATGATGTGTGGCGGGAGGCGAGTCGCTTTTAGGAGGAGTAGGATTTGTATTTCCCTCGACCTCGGAGGATGAGGTGTGCGAGACACCTCGGATGATGATGAGTTTGAGGGAATGCGGTAATGGGAGAGACATCACAACAGCCCGGAGTAATATCTAGCCCTTAATTCCTCAACCTTCAACGACAAGTGGATGAGCACAACAAGGAGGCACGGAGAAAAATGCAGAGACTAGCAGCAAGGCAGGACCACATGTTTGAGGCCATGAATGTATCTTTCGCCTTGTTGAACACTACGCTCCAGAGTTTTAATCCTACTGCCCAATTCCCATACCAGCAACCAGCCCCAATGCCAAGGTTCCCACCCAGTGATTCCGATGAAGAACAACAACCACCACCAACCCAGACTTAGGTGATTACAGGGAAGTCCTCTCTTATTCATTGCTTTATCTATACAATGAGGATTTAGTTGCATGTTGCATGTGCATATTTAATTTCATTTGCATATGTTAGTTCATTGTTTATGTTTAGGATTGTTAAATGTTGCCTTCAGGTAATCATTTAGTTACATAAGTAGCTTAGGAATGTAAATAATGTAAATAGTTTTTATTTATCTTTGCATTCATGTTATATTTACCACATATTTCCAATTAAAAAAAATAATTAAAAATTCAAAAATAATAGTTATTTAATATGTTCATCTTGCATGAGTCCAGCTGTTTGATAGTTATAGTCTATTTTGGCCAATGATGAGAATGGGATTGGATAGACAAGTATAATACTGATTATTAGAGCTTTTGATGTGATTTCTTGTTGTGAATTGAATCTTTTTCTATTGGAAACTGGTATAATAAGGATAGCACAGTAAAAAAAACTTGTTGATTGATTGAGTTTAAATTGGTACATAATGGGACTCTAAAGGATAATGCTAGTTTAAATGAAAGAATGACAAGAATAAGTATTAATGGCTAAAGTTAGACAAGAACCTAAGTTTAGGGGAATATTTGGGGTATATAAGCTATATGAATTAAAAAAAAAAGTATGAATAAACATCGTGACATGCTTGTCTAGTTTTGTGGCCTTTGTTACTTGAGTAAGTAAGTCTGGGGGATTATATATACACCTAGCGCCCTAAGGTCTTAATGGTCTGGGAGTCGTTGGTCGAAAGCTCGTTAAGGTAGCATTGAAAAGCCTAAGAGAATAAGACATTGCATCACTATGTGTATATAAAGAAAAAAAAGAGTAAAACGGGAAATAAGAGCAAAAAAGCCCCCGTAGTTGAAAAGTAAAGCATAAGTATCCCATGTTGACCCTCGATATTGGTAATTGTTTGATTTTAGTTGGATCTAGCTTGTTTTTGGATTTCTTGAGTTTACATTGTATGATGCCTTCAAAGAGACTTGTTATGTGTTAAATTTGATTTTATATCAGTTAGCATTGTTGTTGAGCACACACCTTACTATATCGATGTAATAACGATCTAAGATTTGATGATTGATCGGTAAATTACTGATGAGTTTTGATATGATGTATTATCATGTTTACTGGATTTCTCTGAGGCCGGGTGAAAAGACTTGTGTTTATCAATACTGTTGGATTTGTAGGCTTATAGATTAGTTGTATTCCATTCCATTGCATTGTGTTGCATCTTTGTTTTGTTTTTGCTTGAGGACAAGCAAAGGTTTAAGTTTGGGGGTATTTGATAAGTAGGTTTTATACCTACTTATCTGGCATCTATTACGTGAATTATTTACTTAATCTCGTGTTTCTTAGTTACTTTTCATGCATTTTGTTTCCATTTTGTAGATTATATGCTTGGAAGCGGAGTGAGTAACTATTGGTATACAATTTGCAAGGAAAAGCAATTTCGGATAAAGTTCGGGTTTTCATGTTCATTTTATGTGCATTTCTTGTTCGTGGCGTGGAACTTGGATTATGTTAAGGAACTCTTTCTTGGCGTCCCAAAACGTCTTGCATCATTTTAATCGAAGTTAAGATCTTGAGAGTATGGCCTTCTAGCAACAAAGACAAAGTTAAGAGTTGTTTTGGTTGTCGTTACGTTACCGACGATGTGACTGCTTCCAATGCAATTTCAACAGTCATCCGTTTGTTATTTCTGAAAGCTCAAAGAATGAAAGTTGTAGATCTAAATCGATAGCTTCGATTTGATAGGTTGCATGAACCCGTAACACCTCCGGTTTAAAAGTTATGGCGGTTTTAGCGAGAGGAGGTTCCAACAACAAAATTAATTGTGATTGAGGGCAAGCCAAAATTGGACCTTTTGTGCCTATAGGATCCAGCCGAAATGGGGTGCAGGAGCATTAGCGATGAGTACCAAGTTGGGGCTGGCTTGTGCAAAGGAAATACCAGTAGGGGCTTGCTTACTCGATTTTGAAGTCTCTAGTTGGTTCTAGTACTTCTGAGTGTGAAGTTTTAGTGATGGTGATGACTTGGGACTCGTTTTGGCATGGAATTTTAATCGAGAATACATGTTGTAGTATATAATTAGCAACAAACACTTTGAGATTAAAGGGACACACAAAGCAAATTACGAAAGATTAATCTCGGTTTTTCTAAGCAAGTGTTGGAGGAATATTTCAAGGAGATTTTAGAGGCGATTGCGATTCTAGGCTACGTGAAGGGTGTTTTCAATATTCTTCGTCTTAGTCTATTATTTGTAATTGAAAGGATGATTTCCATGATTTATTCGATTGTTTATTTAATTTATTATGAACTAATTCTTTTTTAGGCTTGTGATGGATCCTTAAGCGAATCGATGGTTTTGTAAGCTTTGATTTCTAATTTAATAAGCTATTTCGGTTTATCTATATTGATTTGAGCTTGAATCTATGAATTGCACGATCAACAATTCTTTGTGGAGTTGGATGGAATCGAGAGAGATATTCAAATCTAGACCTAGTTGATATAGCATGTGTTCGAGGATTTTGTTAATAGCTTAAACTTGATGAGTGTTAAGGTAGAGATATGCTTGACACGCATGTGTCGGATAGAGAACTTATTCTTCAACCTTCTTGATTGTAATTCACATAGAGATATAGTGATTTAGTTGCTTAAGGTGTTTAGCAGTTTTATCTCTTAATTGTGGATTGGCGTTAATCGGTATTAGTGCATCGAAGGTGGTTAGTACTACGTTAAGTGTTCTTGATTAATAAATTGGAATAGTGAGTTGAATTGGAATAAAAGTGTTAAAATCGAGTGAAGCTTAGGGTGAAATCATAAGTCTAATTCTCCATTAATTGTTTAAAATTCCAAATTTTGATATTTGTGATTGGTTTGTGATAGTTTAATTACTTTTTAATTTAGAATAATTATTGTTAATCATTGAATTGGATAGTTCTTAAATTGAAAATTAGGATTAATAGGAAATTGATAATTGTGAAGTTAAGTTTCTTATTAATTGTCTGAATTGGTGAAAAATAATGAAGGAATGAGGGAAAATATAGTTTCGATACTCTCTTATCACTTTATTACTTTCATTTTAATTTAGTCCTGTGTATTATCAAACTTGCACCACCTTACTATGAATAACTTTGTCATCTCAATTATTGATTTAATAATATAAAATATTGATACTATGACAATAATTGTATCAGTAATATGAGAGATATGATGCAGCAATTACTGTAGCAATAATTGAGTATAACTAAGTGACTTCTCATGTAAGCATCAATAATCAAAATAATAATTATAAGAAAATTGAATACTTTCATTTCATAAAATTTTGGGATCTCACAATCTCCCCTCCTTATGAAATTTCACCCTCGAAATTTACGTACCTGGTAGTTCGAAGAGATGAGAATACCTTGCTTCCTTTTCGGATTGTACCTTTCCGGTTATTTCCTCTGTATCATGATTTACCCATTGCTCATCTCCTGTATTTTAGATATCATTCTAGAATATATCTTCAAAACAAAGGTTAATTGTAAAACCCCAAATTTTACGAATAAAGATTTAAATTTATCTAAATATTTTTTTTTATTATGGAATGAATTTGATATAATGTTATAGTTGTGGGCAATATTTATAAATTTTGCAAAGTATGCAAGTTGTTATATAATATTCGATTGGTCGAAGAATAATTATTTTAATAGGGAATATTCGTACGACGGCACAATCATTGGTGGACCCCACAACATAATTATTGTCGGATTGAGAAAACGACAAAAATATTTTTATAAAAATAACAGCGGAAGTTTTACCGTTAAAACTGTTGAACTACTCGAAAGTAAAAGTACAGTAATACGCGTGGTTGTATAGTAGCACACGGTATTGATTATTGATGTTTACGTGAGAACTCACTCAATTTTATTCAATTATTGCTTCAGTAATTGTTGCATAGTATCTCACGTTATTTGATTCAATTATTTTTGATATTTTATATATTATTAAATAAATAATTGAGATGACAGAGTTATTAATATTATTATTTGCAATATTAACGATGTCTAGAAGTTTTGCCAAGGAGAGGTTTGGTCACCTAATTGCGCGCCAATAGGGAGAAATCCTTATTGGAAAGTACCCTCTTTCTTGGGAACGACCTGGTCGATTAATATTGTGAATTATAATAATGATGATAAATGTTGTTAAATATATTGAGGTGTCTTTTTAGGAAGTCACGGAAGTTTATATATATATATATATATATATATATTTTTATTTTATTAGTATTATTAATGTAATAAAACAAAAAAGCTTTTTATATAAAAAATGCGAATACTTTTATAAAGTTATTTGTTTTATTAGACAATAATTAGAATATAATATATTTTATTATGCATAGTGTTTTGCATAGTAAAATCTTTTTATATAAAACATAATATTTTTATAAAGTTATTTGTTTTATTAGATAATAATTAGAATATGTTATATTTTATTATGTATAGTGTTTGCATAGTGCATGCATAGTGTTTTTCATAGTAAAATCTTTTTATATAAAATAGAAAACTTTTATAAAGTTATTTGTTTTATTAAATAATAATTAGAATATATTATATTTTATTATGCATAGTATTTGCATAGTGCTGCGTATAGTGTTTGCATAGTAAAATCTTTTATATAAAATGCAGAATACTTTTATAAAGTTATTTGTTTTATTAGACTATAAATAGAATATATTATATTTTATTTAAAATATTTTGTTTTATTAGAATTATTTATTAATATTGCATAGTAAATCAATATGGATAGTCTGCTTTAAAAGTAAATCAATCTGGACCATTCATGAATTAGTTACTATTCAGGTCCATTCTCTTATAAATAGAAGCTCATTCCTTCATTATTTCTTACTTAATTACAGAATAACCTCGATATTTTCTATACAAATAAATTAGAAATTTCATTATAATTTTTTTATTATTTTAAATATAGGGGAATATGTGCCAAGATAATGTGTGTATGTGTTTATGTGATATATTTATTACATGAATGATTTTAAATAATTTTATTTTAGAATTATTGATTATTATAAATTATATTCTTGTAATAATTAATTTATAGCATAAATATTTTTATTAATTATTTTCCATGAAAATATAATCATATATTATTTATATAATATATGAAATGAGATTTAAATTATTATAATAATTACATTATTATATGAACTTTAGTATGATTATTAATTAATTATTTTAAATTAATAATGTTAAGTAGGATGATAAATCGATATGAAATCCAAACCCTAATTTTGGATTTTGATCAGAATGAGAATGATAATATAATACTATTTATATTTTGATTTTTCAGTGCTATAATTATATATTGTATGTATGTGGACTGACAATGATTGGTCAGTTATGGTGTGTTATGTCAAACCCTAATTTGAAACTCAATTGTGAGTTTAAGACTATTATATAACTGTGTTGTATGATTTTTGCAATTAACTAGGTCAACCCTAATTTGCATTTTGATATATTAATTTTTGGAAATCCTAATAATTAAGTATAAACCCTAATTATAATTTGGTAACCCTAATTACCAAAAATTATAAACCCTAATTGCTAAATTAGCAAGGATAATTATAATTATTATAATAAACCCTAATGTTCATGTATGATTAGAACCCTAATCAAATTAAGAAAACCCTAATTATAAATTTTGCAAACTAATTATATTTTATTTTAAACCCTAAATAAACAATTTGGGAAAACATATATTAAAATTGTTAGACTATGATTATTATATGGCCCAAAACAATTAGGGGAGAAGCCCAAAAAGAAATCAAATTCATGCCCAAACTTAGACCACATAACCAAGGGTATTTTAGACCTTTGATTTATCTAATTTATGCATTAAAATAAAAGCTAAATAAAGGAATTAGTGGGTATATATAGCTGGCCATAATAGGCCTTTTAAGGCAACAAATAAAGCTAATCAAGTTCCTTAAAATGGTAACTCTTACATCAAGTACATGTGTGTCAATTTCCCATTGGTTGAAAATCTATTAAGCACCCTTAACCATATGATTAGGCTAATTGAAGAGATACGGTGTAGTCATATATCCATGGGATAACAAAAGTATGGGGGTTAATAGTTAAATCCTACATTTGCTAGACTTCTATATATAGATTAAAGAGAGAGAATAAGCCATTTGCTAGCTCATTTTTTTCAACTCTCAACCTAGACTCTCTCTCTCTTAAACCAACGAAATTTGGTAGCATATCAGTCATATATCCAAGCCCCACTAACACATGTCATTAATCAGTAGCCAAGAAATCAGATCTTGTTCATTTAAATGTATAAAACCCTAGCTCTAATCTGATCTTGACATCCATGTTAAATGTTAGTTTTTATTGTTAAAACATGTTGTATATAGTGTATTATGATGATCTGGGTTGGTATTATACAGATCCATAACATCTAAGTCTTCAAATTGATGATTTTCAAAAATCTGGAAAAGTTCAATCTGTGGTTTGACAATGAATGTCAGTGCCCACATATTCTTGTTCGTTTATGCTTTTTGTTGTTTGTAAGTTTGGATCTATAGCCTGGCATGTTGTCTTTAATCTGGAAAAAGAATCTGGGTCATTTGATATCTAGAATAGAAGTTATTAACGGTCAAACACCGTTGACCGGCATTGACCGGAAGGAATCTAAGCGATCAAAAAACAGCCAGTTGTTGTTCGACGGAAGTTTAAAGGCACGATCTTGCAAGTTGTTGATTATTTGTGTTTGTTTTTGTAACCAAGTTGTAATGAGTATAAGTACTACTATATTATGCCTTAACATTTCCTAAATGTCAAGTAGTGACTTGATGTTACGGTCAAAGTAGGCAAAAAGATCGCGATGGTCGCTTTTCTAGGCAAACCTAGAAAACATTTGAACGATTTTCCGATGCCTTAACTTGTATTTGCTTAATATTTTGTTGTTATTGTGATATTTTGTAATGAATCTATTGTTAGGTTTGTAATATTCATGAAAGCAATCAAATTGCAAAATTAATGCAGAAGCGTGTAAAATCAGAGTTTAAAATTTACAAACCATATACCCGGATCACCCTTTATGCATAATTATTAATTAAACGAAAAGATAAAGAATAAAATCATACCCTTGAAGATCGAGCTTCCTCAGGTACAAGTTCACCTCCAATCCTTTTCGCGTTCAACTTGAATCCACCGGGTTGGTTCCTTCCTTTGATCGGCGTTAGCCACCCATGTGTTTTGGCCTCTGAGGGTGATCCACCAGGAAGAATAAAATTCAAGAAGATGGGTGTTATGGCTAACCCTAGTTTTCTATCTCTATAGAAAAGGCATACTCCCAACAACTTTGAATTATTACGTACTTTGTTAAAGTCAACAACCCATTCCCACCCATAATAAGACTCCTCTTATTTATAGATGTGGGCAACCCACCTTAACAATTAAGGAATTGGGTTTTTATTTAATTAATTAAATTCTTTTAATTAATTAAGCTCCCTAATCTTATTAGGGATAATTAATTAAACTCCTTTAACTAATTTTTCCTCCTAATCCTATTATGAATAAATGAGAGTACTTATATTAAATTAATTCCTAAACTCTTTTAGAAATTAAAATAATAATAATTGTAATAATATTAATAAGACTCCTCTTATTAATTTATATTTAATATTTCTAAAATATTAAATAATAAATATTAAGCTATTTAATTTATTCTATCACCATAGATTAAATTAAATATACATAACATATTATTACAATTATGCCATTAACTTCTTAAATAATTATTCTTCCTTTTATGGTGTGACCCTTTAGGTTCTCCATATTAAACCGGTTGTGAATAAATCAATTAGAACAATTCTAATCTTATTTAAATAAATAAATTAAATAATTAATTTATTTAAATAAATAATATTTATTCTACAATAGGGATAAGCCTCCCTAGCGATCAACGACTTTCCGGATAATATAGATTTCAACATTAATCATAAAAGAACCTTTGAGTAAATAGTTCTGCATCTGAATTCAATCCTTCCACCATCTGATGTCCCAATTAAATATAAGACATGGAATTCTTTGTCGAGTCTTATTTTATTTAATTATATGTATTTCGATCCTTAAATGCACAACTCCAAATAATGCAAATTAGAAACTCCTTTTCTAATTTCATTACGCCTTAACCAAGGACTCTTGGGTTTGTCATTTATCGAATCACATAGGACATTTCTCTTCTTTTATTAGAAGTGGTAGATTCTTTATTGATCATACATTATCTCCATGTACAACTTATTATACCCAAGCATACCCTTTGATATACCCTAAGGGTCTTAAGGAATAAGTCAAAGTATAACTCATCATACACAAGATACTATGATGATCTCAAGTCCAAGGATCACTTGTACTACTATCACTCACAGAATTCCTATTGACGAGTGAAATAAAACTCCATTAGGTATTCCTTAGCGAGCCACGTTCGATGAACTTATTCTCTAATAAGCACCTACATATTTGCTTTAGTGTCTCCACACAAATGATCATGAGATCAATCATCCTCATCCAATGATGAGCAAGCACGTATGTACCAATCTATCCGGATTCACTAATCCCCAATTTAGTAATCCAATGATTGGGAACTATTTTAGTTTTAAGCTTTCTAAAATTTAGATCTCATTAGAATGATCATCATCATTATTCTAAAAGCATTGCTTAAAACTATGGGTTTATCACATATTATAAAACAAATCATGTAGATAATTAAAAGCCTTTAATAAATTAATACTTTTTATTAATAAATGAATAAGATTGTTACAAAGTATATGCTTTATCATCAAACATGATTGGCTTGTGTGCATACTACTTTCAATCTCCCACTTGCACTAAAGCCAATCGTCATGGTAACTCATACTCTTCTTCTCTAAGTGGCGATTATCCTGTTTGTTGGATAAGCTTTAGTTAATGGATATGTAATGTTGTTTATGAGAGTCCACTATCTCTATAGTGATTTCCCATCTTTCAATGATTCTAATAATCAAATGAAAGTATCACAACACATGTTTAGATCCAAGATGAGACTTATGAACTATTCCTAGTTCTGTAATGAACTTTTAATCCAAACAATCAACTTGCAGCTTCATTTATAGCTATATACTTTGTCTTTATCACTAAACCAGCAACTCTTTGCTGTTTGGAACCTTTCCAATTCACTGCACCACTGTTCAAGGTAACCCTTTACCTTAAAGTGGATTTTTTCTGTCGTCTTGATCTGTCTGAAAAACTTGAGTCTGTTAAGCCCTCTAGTTTTAATTAAGACCCACCATGAATATGATCACATCCTTAGTGCTTGGGTTAAGCACTTTAAGATGTTTTCAACGACTCACGATGATCTTCTCCGAGAATATGGTGATCAACATCGGTCTCGTATATTTCATTGCATACATGATTGTCACTCATGCGATCTCTCTTTTTTGAGTCTATGGGGACTATTAAGAGATACACTCCATGGCTCATCAACATGAGACATCTCTTGGAGTTTGCCATGCTAAACGACTTTAGTATCAAATGAATATACGTTCCTTGGGTTAAGTTGAGCATCCTTTTAAATCTATCTATATAGATTTTATCCCCAATTAAGATACTCTTCCCCGAACCATTCATGGAGGAATGTTTAGACAACTTTATCATTACTGATTGTAGCATTAGTATGTCATTCCTTATCCGTAGTATATCAACATATAATATTAGGAATGTCACGACGCTCCCACTGACCCTTTTGTACACACTAGAAGTCTTACCTCATCGAATGTAACTCTGGATCATCATCTTCTATGATGCGTACCTCATCATCATCATCCATGATGAATCCATACCTCCTAGGTATCTTCGGTACTATTCCAGATTTATGATTCGGTTGTGGTACAATAGGTCTATCTACAGGTTCCTCTTATTTGACTTATAGTGTTTTGTGGTTCTTGAACTCTTCAAGATCTATTATCCTCCCACTAGCCCTTCAATAATAAACACCTTTATCTTAGAAGGCGTGTTTCATAACAAACACCTTTTGCTAAGTAGAATTATAGAACATATACCCTAAACTTACTTTAGGATGTCCCACAAATCAATTTGTCAAATCTTGTCCCAAGCTTATCTTTTGAAACCTTTTCACATAAGTTGGACAACCCTTATCTTAACATACTTAAGATTAATAATCCTCCTATCCATAACTTTTATGGAGTCTTGGGGCGGATTTTGAGGATACCATTTTAAAGAGATATGCGACCATTTTCTAGGACATGACCCTGAAGGATCTTTGGAATGTCGGTAAAATCATTATGGACCGCACCATGTCCAACAAGGTGCGATTTTTCATTCGGATACATCAATCAATTATTGCGTATCGGGATGTGTCCATTATGAGAAAACCATTTGAGATGATCTAGAAACTTATTGCACAAGTATTTATTCCTTGATCCAATCAAAGAATCTTAATACTTTGCCAATTTATTTCATTTACGAATTCTTTGAACCTTTCAAATAATTCACACTTGTATTCAACAAATACACACATTCAACTCTTTGAATGATCATCTCCTTTTCTTATACTAATTTGTTCAATATGCAAAATTATTTTCATGTAAGTCAAGTATACAAAATTTATTAAGTAATATTCGATTCTATACAAAACATTATTATTATAAATAGAACAACAATTGTTCTTAATTATAATACCAAAGATTTCATTGTCCAACAATAAAATGGAAATAATATTTTAACAAGAATGGAATACAATAACAACTTATTGACTTAATAGATTTTCCGTAGGCATTGCTAAACTATAAGTTTCTATGGCTAATGCAAAGCAATCTTTGCTTCATTTTCCACACATAGGATTACTTATATTTGTTTAGTTTTCTACTTACCTTGGTCCTTCATAAATCTATATTTATGATAACCAAAGTCGGTATCCAATACCAAAGTAGAACCTTGACTTAAAGAAAATTTTATTTTAAATCATGAACAAATTTGTATTTATAACTTAAAACTTCACTTCTAGGTTAGCCTCTGCGAAAGATGCTTCTCATGATTTCTTTCCGATGTCCAAGCTTATTGCGGTGGAAGAAAACTCCTTTCTTATCCGTGTCGATTTTGTTCTTATTATCCTTTGTTTATGCCTTTCTATTTACCTTCTTTGAATCGTTCTTCTTTTGAGAAGATCCTTTGGCCCCTACCGATGAAGACTTGATCTTTCTTGGTTGGAAAGTGACTCTCAACAATTTTTAATATGTTAAGCAAATCAGTGAAAGGCGATATCTAGCTTGTTCATATGAAAAATTCACAACAATTAATGAAAGGAGTCCGGGAGTGAGTGCAAGATCAAATCTTGGCTCAACTCTCCATCCATGACAAAACCAGTTGTCCTAATTGATCAATCAAATTGATTATGTTAAGAACTTTTTTATGCATCTTTATAGTGCCATTTGTCATTCTAGATCGGAAGAGCTCCTTAGATATCGATATCTATCGGTCCTACTTTCCTCACCATCAACTATTTGATGTGCGGGAATATAGTAGGAGCATCCATAGTTTCATCTTGTGTGCTTGAGCTCGTTACTCGTGGATGTGAGCATGATGCGTTGAGCCAACTATGCATCATCTTGCCACTTTCTAAAAGTAGCAATCTCTTCCTCGGGGCATTATGCGCAACCATTGCGAGGATAGGCGTATTAAGGACATAAGATAGCTTTTCACTATGAGAACTATTCTCAAATTCCTTAACCAATCCGTTTAATTGATCCGGTTAATTTAGCATCTAATATGCTTTCAGCGATGATAGTAATTTTAGACATTGTAAAATGTCAGAAATGAATTTGTAATTAACAACATTTTAACATACATTCTTTTATTAATTACCAAAATAAATTAGGTCTTGTTTTAAATTGGTATCTCCCACTATTTTCTTCAAACTATATTACCCTCACTTATATAGTTGGCAAAATCTAATTAAAGATTTGCTAGTGAGAATAAGGATCCCATTTCAAATGTATATAGCCTTGTGGTGACACAACAAACTATATATAAATAAATAGGTAGACAACTTTTGTCAATTACATCAACTATGTAACTCCTTGTATTTTGCCTCTTAGATTATTTTGATCAGTGGTGGCACATCCGAATCAAAATTATCCAAGTTAAGTCCCAACCTAGCACTCCATATATTCAAAAAGAAAATATCATCCTTGTGGTGACACAACAAAACAATATTGTTCAATTTTCTTTATAAGCATCAAATGTGATAAATTAACATCTTAAATACTTAATACTTGCCTTGTGGTGACACAACAAACTCATATTAAATATTTAATACTCTATTAATTTTATCATGCTAAAAGGCGACGTTCGATATTCCAAATATCTTTGAGCGCTTAGGACTTAATATAAAAAAATTGAGGGGTTTGTTATTAATTTGTCTCATCTTGTTTAGCGCATGCATATATATATAAAATATCGCGTCGTATTAATGAACATGCGAAGCATGTTTGCATAATATATAATATATATAGTATAAGCATGCACATATAATACTATATTCTACGGGATTGATTATGGACTTTTATTCTAGTTTGGTTCACTAGAGCCACCAAGTGAACCAAAAGGTCAAACCCCCAGGGGTGCGAAAATAATTTTTAAATATAACTATTACATTTAAACTAGGGGCTCCATTACAAACGGGTCTTCAAGCGCTCCTTGCTCCTTGATCTCCAATTTTCAAAATTAATTCTAACTATTCCTATTACAAAACTATTTTAAAATAAATAGAAACCTTGATCGTGATCGAGGGAAGTACATAGGAGGAGATAGAATTTACATTAAGAAAAATTAGAGAAGGCGAGTCTGTGAGACCCCATTTAATAAAACTCATACTTCATGCATCCAACTAAAATAAAATCTAATCGCATTGGTCGATAGTCCATAATCAATCCCATTTATTATCATACATATCACCATATGCATCGATAAATAACATTCATCTTATGAATAATAAACATTTAATATATATATTGATATCATTTAATGGGCAAATTTAGTTAGTATAAAATCTAATTTTGAATCAAAATAAACTCCTTTATTTTAATCCAAATTTAAATCAAAATAAAACTATTTTATTTTAATTTATCCATTTTTGAATAAAATAAACTATTTTATTTTAATCAAAATCTTTAATTAAAATAAACTCCTTTATTTTAATTAATTATGGAATCCAATTCAATATATAAAAAATCTTTAATTAAAATAAACTCTTTTATTTTAATTAATTATGGAATCCAATTCCATGTAATAAAAAAAAAAATTGATTAAAATAAACTCTTTTATTTTAATTAATTATGGAATCCAATTCCATGTAAAAAAAAAATTAATTA
Organism: Panax quinquefolius; assembly: GCA_020205615.1. Lineage (NCBI taxonomy): Eukaryota > Viridiplantae > Streptophyta > Magnoliopsida > Apiales > Araliaceae > Panax > Panax quinquefolius. The sequence continues at coordinate 83,832,380 of CM035152.1, forward strand.
AAATAAACTCTTTTATTTTAATTAATTATGAATCCAATTCCATGTAAAAAAAATATTAAAGGAAACACGGATTATCTTTCCTATTCACAAATAAACTCTTTTATTTTGAATAATATGAAATCTTATTTCATATTTAAATAAACTCCTTTATTTAAGGAAACATGGATTCTCTTTCCTATTCACAAATAAACTCTTTTATTTTGAATAATATGAAATCTTATTTCATATCTAAACAAACTCCTTTATTTAAGGAAAGATGGATTTACTTTCCTATTCACAAATAAACTCCTTTATTTTAGGAAAAATAAAATCCAATTTCAACTCCAATTAGTTATCATGGAATCTAATTCCAACTCTAATTAGTTAGCATGAAATCTAATTTTAAAATTAAAATAAACTTTATATTTTAATATTAAAATAAACCTTTTATTTTAAAATTAAAATAACTTTTATTTTAATAATAAAATTATTAAAATATTATATATATATATATAAAATAATAATATATATATATATATATATATATATATATATAATAAACCGTAATATATATATATAATATAAGTATTACGGTTCCTTGTTAACTTTTTTTTTTTTTCGAAATTAAAATAGCTTATTACATTGATTTCGTATACCATAGCTTAACTTTAAAAGTGTACAAATATTAAAAACACATATATATATATATATATATATATATATATATATATATATATATATATATATAATAATATATTATATATATATATATATATATATATATATATATATATATATAATATATATATATATAGTACTATATATAACTATATATATTATATTAATATATATAAACGATAATATATTAGTACTAATCGTGAAGCTTAAAAAAAATCACAAGCTTTCGGTTTTTTTTTTTTTTTTTTTTTTTTATTTAATAAATTTTATATAAAAAATTATGCCCAAATAAATTGTTCTAAATACATATCAATATACATATTAAATTATAACAATTAATAATTTGCATAAAGGTTTTGGCTCGATGCCATTTATTAGGTTTGTAATATTCATGAAAGCAATCAAATTGCAAAATTAATGCGAAGCGTGTAAAATCGAGTTTAAAATTTACAAACCATATACGGATCACCCTTTATGCATAATTATTAATTAAGCGAAAAGATAAAGAATAAAATCATACCCTTGAAGATCGAGCTTCCTCGGTACAAGTTCACCTCCAATCCTTTTCGCGTTCAACTTGAATCCACCGGGTTTGGTTCCTTCCTTTGATCAACGTTAGCCACCCATGTGTTTGGCCTCTGAGGTGATCCACCAGGAAAAATAAAATTCAAGAAGATGGGTGTTATGGCTAACCCTAGTTTTCTATCTCTATAGAAAAGGCGTACTCTCCAACAACTTTGAATTATTACGTGCTTTTGTTAAAATCAACAACCCATTCCCACCCATAATAAGACTCCTCTTATTTATAGATGTGGGCAACCCACCTTAACAATTAAGGAATTGGGTTTTTATTTAATTAATTAAATTCTTTTAATTAATTAAGCTCCCTAATCTTATTAGGGATAATTAATTAAACTCCTTTAACTAATTTTTCTCCTAATCCTATTAGGAATAAATGAGAGTACTTATATTAAATTAATTCCTAAACTCTTTTAGAAATTAAAATAATAATAATTGTAATAATATTAATAAGACTCCTCTTATTAATTTATATTTAATATTTCTAAAATATTAAATAATAAATATTAAGCTATTTAATTTATTCTATCACCATAGATTAAATTAAATATACATAACATATTATTACAATTATGCCATTAACTTCTTAAATAATTATTCTTCCTTTTATGGTGTGACCCTTTAGGTTCTCCATATTAAGCCGGTTGTGAATAAATCAATTAGAACAATTCTAATCTTATTTAAATAAATAAATTAAATAATTAATTTATTTAAATAAATAATATTTATTCTACATAGGGATAAGCCTCCTAGCGATCAACGACTTTCCGGATAATATAGATTTCAACATTAATCATAAAAGAACCTTTGAGTAAATAGTTCTTAATACAATTCAATCCTTCCACCATCTGATGTCCCGATTAAATATAAGGCATGGAATTCTTTGTCAAGTCTTATTTTATTTAATTATATGTATTTCGATCCTTAAATGCACAACTCCAAATAATGCAAATTAGAAACTCCTTTTCTAATTTCATTACGCTTTAACCCGAGGACTCTTTGGGTTGTCATTTATCGAATCACATAGGACATTTCTCTTCTTTTATTAGAAGTGGTAGATTCTTTATTGATCATACATTATCTCCATGTACAACTTATTATACCCAAGCATACCCTTTGATATACCCTAAGGGTCTTAAGGAATAAGTCAAAGTATAACTCATCATACACAAGATACTATGATGATCTCAAGTCCAAGGATCACTTGTCTTTACTATCACTACTGAGAATTCCTATTGACGAGCAAATAAAACTCCATTAGGTATTCCTTAGCGAGCCCGTTCGATGAACTTATTCTCTAATAAGCACCTACATACTTGCTTTAGTGTCTCCACACAAATGATCATGAGATCAATCATCCTCATCCATGAGCAAGCAACGTATGTACCAATCTATCCGGATTCACTAATCCCCAATTTAGTAATCCAATGATTAGGAACTATTTTAGTTTTAAGCTTTCTAAAATTTAGATCTCATTAGAATGATCATCATCATTATTCTAAAAGCATTGCTTAAAACTATGGGTTTATCACATATTATAAAACGACATCATGTAGATAATTAAAAGCCTTTAATAAATTAATACTTTTTATTAATAAATGAATAAGATTATTACAAAGTATATGCTTTATCATCAAACATGATTGGCTTGTGTACTACTTTCATCTATAGTCCTAAATCTTTTTTAATTATTAAAAATATAAAATAAATTACTAAAAATTATTTTTAAGTCCGAAAATTATATTTTAATTATTTTGGATATATTTCACAAATATTTAATATTTTTGGAATATTAAAAGGTATTTAATTTATTTAATAATTATATTAAATAAATTATTTAAAAATGATTTTAATACTTGAAAATTATTTAAAATTATATTATGGTATAAGAAAATATTTTAAGTTATTTTTATGACTTTTAATATTTTATGATGAATTTCATTAGTTAATTAATATTAATGATAATTTAGTTATTTAATAAATGAATTAAATAAATAGATTAAAAATGATTTTATTATATTAAAAATCATTTTAAATAATAATAAAGGTATTTAAAAATATTTTATGTTATAAAATATAACTTTCAATATTTAAAGGTGAATTTCATTAATTAATTATTATTGATTATATTAATGTTATTTAATAATTATATTAAATAAATTAGTTTAAAAATGATTTTAATATTATAAAATCATTATAAATGAAAATAAAGTGTTGAAAGATATTTTAAGTTATAAAATATAACTTTTAATATTTAAAGAATAATTTCATTAATAATCTAATATTAATGATATTTATTTAATATTAATGATATTAAATTTATAAATAGTTTAAAAATAGTTTTATTGATTTAAAAATCGTTTAAAAAGGATATAAATGAACTAAAAATATTTTAAGTTATACTTAATGGCTTTTAATATTTGGATAGATAGTACATTAATATCTAATTATTTATTGTAATTATTTATAAATGATATTAAATGTTTTAAAAATCATTTAAGGGTAATATTAATACTTTAAGAATATTCTAAGTTATTATAAATAACTTTAAATATTTTTGCAATGGTTTCATTAATAGTTTAATATTAATTAAATATTAATGATAATAAAATTGTTTGATGTTTAAATCATTTGATAATGATTACGGTGTTTGAAAATTTATGATAAATTATAATAAATGTTTATTGAGTCATTTAAAATAATATGGTGATATTTATAGATATTGAGTTCTGAGAATAGAATCTTAGACTCGATAATTACAGATAAAGTCGCTTGATTTTGCAGAATATATTTTAGGAATTGATCTGGACTTAGATATTTTGACTGTATTAATGTTTGTTTGTGATGCAATGATTGTTGAACATGTGTGATAATGTGATTAGGTTATGTGCTGACTATGAAATGCAGTACTATATGTTATAGTATATTGTTCTAATCTAACGAATGATCTAATTAATGATAGGTCGTGATATAAAAGATAAAACTAAGTTGCGTGTTGTAAGCAGCGCATCAGGCAAGTATCCTACCTTTGCATTTCCTTTATGCAATGGGCATGAGTAAGAATGTTTGAAATTATATTATTACTTATGCAGTTATTAACCCTATATTATATACGCTTATTGATTATCAACATGTTAGTATATGGTAATTCGATATATATATTACGCTCGTTAAATTCTATAAATGGTTATACTGAGTGTCCCCACTTGGATAATCATTACATTTAATCACATGTTGATACACCTTTGTCGATTACATATATATATATATATATATATATATATATATATATTGAATTATAGATTATTGTTGAACAAGATAAAACCTACCATTATCCAACCGAATTGCTTTGGTTTGGAACCCGACAGTATGAACATCCCATTTATGGGAAAAATTTTATGTGCCCAAAGGCGTGAGAGTGAACGATAATATCGTTCTTGTTATGTAGTATTGATCAATACAGGGTCCATGGGATGTACACCCTCATGCCCGTAAGTAATGACGGTTTACAGATGAAGTTCTATTTAACCTTTTCAAAAATGAAAATAATGTTCATAGTATGTCCCCTTAACCCTATTTATAGTCAGTACGTAGTTTCAAAAAGTTGAGAGAGGGTTGTTATGATATTATTATTGGTTCAGAATTACTTCACAACTATTGATTTGTTGTAGAAGGGTAGTATATATAAAGAAAACATTTAAATTCTTTCAGCTTATATATATAATTGCTATTACTTGTTGGGCACTCAAATGCTCATCCTTGCTTAATTTAAATGTTTTCAGCTAAGTGTGAACAAGCAGAAGGCTCGACTAAGAATAAAGGAAAAGAGAAGGCTGCTCAATGAGTTTTCATGATATGTTATGTAATGGTTTGCTTTATTATGATAAGGATGATATATATATATTATTATCATGTAAGGAATGTATTAGAGGTTGCGTACTTGGGAATAGACTTTGATAACTATGTAAATTAAGTTTAATAATTATATTATTAGTATTATTCCGCTCATAGAAATGGTATCGTGAAGCACCAAGTTCGGGTTTTAAGTACCCGAGTTTGGGGACTTTACAGGTCACTGAAACTCTAGAGAGAGAAACTATAGAGAGAAAGAAGAAAAGTATTCTGTTACCTCACTTTTCCAATATCCAATTCTTCTAAGGTAAGGGGTATTATTTCTTTTGTATTCATGAAGAGAACTTCTGTTATTCCATTCTTTATTATTCTGTTGGAATAACTTTTGTATCTGTGAGCTACCCTATACTTGGTGAAATTCTTCTGTTATTCCATTCTTTATCATTATGTTGGAATAACCTGTCTATGCAAAGTACCGCATATATGGTGAAATTCTTCTGTTATTCCATTCTTTATTATTCTGTTGGAATAACCTCTCTATGTGGATTACCACATGCATGGTGAATGATCCTTTGTATTCATTCCTTGTTAAATTGTGAAAATGATATGTATACGTAGATTACCGCATAGCGGGTGAAAATCCATTTGCAGTTTCATATATTCTATTATACTCAGTTGGTTAAAGTTTTGGATTTTATACTCCATGAAATTAGTGGAATATCTTTGATATTTGCGCTTCATCCAGTATCTGTTCATGGAAATATTCTTCTGAGCATTCTTGAATTTTTCTCCACAAAGCAGTATCATGTTGACAATTTGGACGTTATTGGTTCGTGGATAAATTAATTCTTGAACTTGTTTTATTGAATTCTTATATCATTGTCATCATTCTCATGTTTATATTATGTTGAAAGTCATCTCGGGCTTTTGTGGTGCATAGATGGACTTTGTATGATTATGACCGAGGATTATTCGGTATAATCATGGTAGTAATGTTATAAATGATGTGGTAAAAGTCCTCATTGGCCCATAGTGCATTGATGGACCATTTTGTTGGCATGATCATGACCATTGATGAATACACGAATATCCTCGGCGATAGTGCATGGATAATTTTGGTTGTGATACTAATGAATATCCTTGGTAGTAATGCAGGATGATGTGGATTATTTATTAAAATTTGAGTCCCAAATGATAAAAGTGATAAAAAAACCTTTTAAATCATAAAAGATAGTAGATTTTATTCTCTACTTGACTCTTTAAATGGATTGCTTATTCCGCTACAGTTAAACTTGATGTCTATTGTATTTTATCAGTTTAACATTATTGAAGGCTAACGATAATTTATTCTGCATTATCTTAGTCATAATATTTCTTACTGGGCTAGTTGAGTTCACCTTTCTTTCACCGTTTCTCTTGAGAAATGAGAACGTGGCGAGGGACTAGTCGGGAAACGGAGTGACGGTCCAGATGATATTATTAGTACTCCTCACTATTCTGTTAAATAGTGTGACAATAAATGTAATGAGAACTCCTTTGAGTGTGGATATTGTCTAGATGACAATATTATTATTAAAACTCTTAGATTATGTTTTGTCGTATTTTACACGACTGTTATATAATTAAGTTATATTTGTATTTTGTACCATGTATTTTCTGCCGACCCAAGATGAGTGATGTATACCTATTTTGGGGGCGTCACAGTTGGTATCAAAGCTTAGGGATATGATCCCTGGCTGAGATGTGAGACAAGAACTAGGAGGGGAGAGATGGGGAATTCCTTCGCTAGTATGACCTACCTAAGTTTATTTGGTATTTAATTGGTCGGTCAGAGTATAGGGATAATATGTGATATGTCAATTAACCCTTATTTTGTGGCAGTGTTTGAAAATGGCATCTGAAAATGTTGAGATAAGCAATGGAGCAAAATAATATGACCGTATCGCAGTATGAGGCTAAGTTTGCGGAGTTATCTCGGTTTGCATCCCATTTGGTAGATAATGAGGAGCGAATGACGCGAATGTTTTTAAGAGGTTTGAAACCCGATATACGTCAATACCTCATTTGTCATAAACTTTGTTTATATTCAGATGTTGTGAATAGGGCTCAGTTATTGGACCACGATAATGAGTTAGCACAACCAAAAGGTAACGACCAACAACATGATAATAATCATACCGGTGGAAATGACCATCGGAACAATGATGACCATCGTGGGGGAAATTATCATGCCAAGAATGATAACCACTTCGGTGGTAATCATGGCCAAGATAATAGATGTGGAAATTTTAAGAAGAGAATAAGGTCACCTAGCTAGATTTTGTCGTGTAGTGAAGTCAAGTCCAGCTGGGATAGTGATGCCAAAGGATGTCTTAGACAAGTCAAAGCCGGTAGTTTAAGTGAGAGCATTTATCGAGGAACCCGAACGAAGTTATCACGGGGGAGTTAATCATAAACGCTTACGAAGTCTATACCTTATTCGATATCGGTGCTACCTATTCTTTTATCTCTCTTGTTTGCGCTCAACGTTTAAATTTGACCCCAGAGAAGTTAGACTTTGACTTATTGGTTGAAACTTCGTTAGTAAAAACCTTTGTTACCTCTACTATTTATAAATCTTGTTTAATTCAAATTGACACTTTCACGTTACCTGTCAATCTTATCTCTTTGAAAATACTTGCCTTTGATGTGATTTTAGGAATCGATTGGTTAACTACTCATCATGCTTTTCGTAAGGTTGTTAGCTTTCATAATCTTAACCAAGCTATCATGCAAATTCAAGCAACCAAACCACTAAAGTCAATCATTGTCATATCAAGCCATAAGTAAAAAGCCCCAAGCCTTTCGCTGGTGACTTCCAAGTCTTGGAATACACCGAAGCCAGACTTTCTGTAGGCGACGCCGTGAATGATGATGGCAAGTTGATAGGTATCAATGTGACGTACTATCCAAGTCTTGGATGAGAGTCACAGTTTTTAAACGATATTTTTATTGTTAATAAATTTCTTGACGTATTCTTGAAGACTTCTTAGCCTACCCCTAGAGCGTGTAATCGAATTTTGTATTGACCCCAGTACAAAACCCATTTCTAAGACCCTCAAGTATTTCTTCACCCAAAATAAATGTATAATGCGCCAAAGACGTTGGCTCGAGCTGTTGAAGATTACGATCATACCATTCAATATCATTGTGGAAGAGAGAGCGTGGTAGCTGACGCGTTGAGTAGAAGATCGTATGCGTTTACAAGTGCGACATTGTTAATAGAAAAACCCATTTCGTATAACTTATAAATGATGAAGATAGAGTTAAAGACTCTAGGGACCCACGTGAAGATAACAAATATACGATTAGAATCAACTTTAATCGATAAAGTTAAAGCCGCTCAAGCTACATACTCAGATCTGATGAATGTGAAGAAGAAGGTTTAAGAGGGCGTTATTCTAGAAGCAAGAATCGATGAAGAGAGAAAATCTCAACCCACAATTTTCTTGGACCATTTGAAATCCTTGATCGAGTAGGAACTGTGGCCTATAGACTCATTTTACCGCCAAGTATGCCGCGTGTTCATAACGTTTTTCACGTATCGATGTTACCTAAATATGTGGACGACCCGAACCACATTATTGATTTAGAACCGAACGAGATAGCGGAAGATTTAACGTATGAGGAGATACGAAGGATCGTATTCAACACTCAAGGGTTATACCTCAAGAGTTAGAATCTGAAATGAAGTCAAGGTATCCTCACCTCTTCGGCATACCAGGTACGTATGTAAATTTTGAGGGCGAAATTTCATAAGGAGGGGAGATTGTAAAACCCCAAATTTTACGAATAAAGATTTAAATTTCTCGAATTATTTTTTTTTGTATTACGGAATGAATTTGATATAATGTTATACTTGTGGTAATATTTATAAATTTTGCAAAGTATGCAAGTTGTTATATAATATTCGATTGGTCGAGGAATAATCATTTTAACACGGAATATTCCTACGACAGCACAATCATTGGTGGACCTCACAACGGAATTATTGTCAGATTGAGAAAATGATAAAAATATTTTTATGAAAATAACGGCAAAAGTTTTACCATTAAAACTATTGAACTACTCAGTAGTAAAAGTACAAAGAATGTCTGGCGTGGTTGCATAGTAGCACACGGTATTGATTATTGATGCTTACGTGAGAAGTCACTCATTTTGTTCAAATATTTTTTCAAGGAATTGTTGCATAGTATCTCACGTTATTTGATTCAATTATTGTTGATATTTTATATATTATTAAATCAATAATTGAGATGACAGAGTTATTAATATTATTATTTGCAATATTAACGATGTCTAGAAGTTACGCCAGGAGAGGTTTGGTCACCTAATTGCGCGCCATAGGGAGAAATCCTTATTGAAAGCCCCTCTTTCTGGAACGAATCGGTCGATTAATATTGTGAAATATAATAATGATGATAAATGTTGTTAAATATATTGAGGTATCTTTTTATGAAGTCATTTAAGTTTATATATATATATATATATATATATATATATATATATAAATTTTGTTTTATTAGTATTATTAATGTAATAATACAGAAAAGGTTTTTATATAAAACAGAATACTTTTATAAAGTTATTTGTTTTATTAGACTATAAATAGAATATATTATATTTTATTTAAAAGATTTTGTTTTATTAGAATAATTTATTAATATTGCATAGTAAATCAATATGGACCGTCCATTTAAAAGTAAATCAATCTGGACCGTTCATGAATTAGTTACTATTCAGTCCATTCTCTTACAAATAGAAGTTCATTCCTTCATTTTTTCTTACGAATTCACTGAAACTCTAGATAGGGAAACTATAGAGAGAAAGAAGAAAAGTATTATGCTACCTCACTTTTCCAATATCCAGTTCTTCTAAGGTAAGGGGTATTATTTCTTTTGTATTCATGAAGAGAACTTTTGTTATTCCATTCTTTATTATTCTGTTGGAATAACCTGTATACGCGGGCTACCCTATACTTGGTGAAATTCTTCGGTTATTCCATTCTTTATCATTATGTTGGAATAACCTGACTATGCAAAGTACCGCATACATGGTGAAATTCTTCTGTTATTCCATTCTTTATTATTCTATTGGAATAACCTCTCTATGTGGATTACCACATGCATGGTGAATGATCATTTGTATTCATTCCTTGTTAAATTGAGGAAATGATCTGTATACGTGGATTACCGCATAGCGGGTAAAAATCCATTTGCAGTTTCATATATTCTATTATACTCAGTTGGTTAAAGTTTTGGATTCTATACTCCATGAAATTAGTGGAATATCTTTGATATTTGCGCTTCATCCAATATCTTTTCATGGAAATATTCTTCTGAGCATTCTTGAATTTTTCTCCATAAAGCAGTATCATGTTGACAATTTGGACGTTATTGGTTCGTGGATAAATTAATTCTTGAACTTGTTTTATTCAATTCTTATATCATTGTCGTCATTCTCATGTTTATATTATGTTGAAAGTCATCTGTGGCCTGTAGTGCATAGATGGACTTGGTATGATTATGACCAGGGATTATTCGGTATAATTATGACCGTAATGTTACAAATGATGTGGTAAAAGTCCTCATTGGCCCGTAGTGCATTGATGGACAGTTATTGGCATGATCATGACCATTGATGAATACACGAATATCCTTGGCCCGTAGTGCATGGATAATTTATGGTTGTGATACTAATGAATATCCTTGACCGTAGTTGAGGGATGATGTGGATTATTTATTAAGCTGAGTCCTAGCGATAAAAGTGATGAAAAACCTTTTAAATCATAAAAGATAGTAGATTTTATTCTCTACTTGACTCTTTAAATGGATTGCTTATTCCGCTGTAGTTAAACTTGATGTCTATTGTATTTTATCAGTTTAATATTATTGAAGGCTAACGATAATTTATTCTGCATTATCTTAGTTAGAATATTTCTTACTGGGCTAGTTGAGCTCACCCTTTCTTTCACTGTTCTCTTCAAGAAATAAAAACGTAGCCGGGACTAGTCGGGAAACAGAGCGACGGTCCAGATGATAGTATTAGTACTCCTCACTATTCTGTAAAATAGTGTGACAATAAATGTAATGAGGACTCCTTTGAGTGTGGATATTATCTAGATGACAATATTCTTATTAAAACTCTTAGATTATATTTTGTCGTATTTTACACGACTGTTATATAATTAAGTTATATTTATATTTTGTACCATATATTTTCTGGCGACCCAAGATGGGTGATGTATACCTATTTTGGGGGCTTCACATTAATTGACATATCACAATTTCTCAACTTATCAAGTAAACAATTTTAGCTTAGGTAAGTCACACACTAGCGAAGTATATTACTCGTCTCTCCCCTCCTAGTTCTAGACTCCTATCTCCATCAGCGACCATATCCCTAAGCTCTGATACCATTTGTGACGCCCCCAAAATAGGTATACATCACCCATCTTGTGTCGTTAGATATCATACTATAAAAATCAAATACAAACTTTATTTATACAACTGTTGAACTGTCGTGCAGAATAAGACCACAGTTAAACTGTGAGTTTTAATACAAATATATGTAACTCTCATGGTGCCTCGACCACAACCTTACAAAGGTAATTTACATAAAAGTACAGTCAAAAACTGTTTTAGAAATTAAAATCTTTAGGAAGTGCTCAAGGAAACCTTCTTACATGGGAGGCAATGCGTCTAGGTTATGATAGATATCATATGTCCACAGAATTATCCTTGGTTGACCCAATAGACCCCAAAGAAAAACGAGAAGATTACTATCATGTTCTTTCCAATGGTGAGTTTTCTCTTAACAATAACTATCTCCACTGTCTGCAATTGAAAATTATATTTCAACCAAACTCCAAGATCATATAGGTAGTGCTCGTAGATATACTCAGCAAGTGGATGTGCACAATCCTGTCTTATGATAACACGAGGTTGTATGCCATTAGACATCTTGTATGATAGTGGCAAAACACCCTTCCAAAGTTGGGTTCACCTTACCCTATTCGGTCCACCAAAATTAAATATCAAATGATGTATACAATACGACACACTTATCTAAAGTTCTCAATAAAATTATTTCCATACTATTTTGGAAGAACCTCAACAGCTATAGACCATCGTTATATTCTCTTGTTACCCGCGCTCGACCCAGCTACACTCTTATTACCTGAAAGGAATTATGAAGCAAAAATGGTGTGCACAACTAGCCCAGTAAAGAATATCATGACTAAAGATAATTTACATCATCAATAGCCTTCATCAGTAATAAATCAGAGATTTAGAACATATACGGTAGATGATAAAACTTTTCAACCATAGTTATAATGGAACGAAGCGATCCATTAGAAGAGTCAAATAGACCATCAAATCTATTATCTTCTCCATGTTAAAAGTCCACCAATAGTATTTTATCCCTGTAACATCAATCAACAATTCCTGTCCACAATCATATGAATAACTCATAAACATAATTGTGATTCTAAATTCCTCTTCGCACCCAGGACGAAGATAATTTTCATCACCTATCTTCACCTGAAACATCAAAAATCATGGTTATACCAAATCACAATTCCTGCTCATAATCATACTAATAAATTCATCTTTGCACTACGACCAAAGATATTCATTAACAATTCATCTTTGCACTACAAGCCAAAGACATACAACTGTATTTTAGAAGAGTAAAGTAGAGCATGATATCTACTATCTTTTACGAATTAAAAGTGTATAATCAATATTTTATCACTGAGAATCATCTTAATAAATAATCCACATCATCGAATCATCCCTGCACTACGGCCAAGGATATTCATGTAATCATCAATGATCATAATTATACCGAATAATCCCTGTTATAATCATACCAATAATTGTCCATCAATGCACTACGGGCCAATGAGGACTTTTACCACATCATCTATAACATTACGGGTCATGATTATACCGAATGATCCCTGGTCATAATCATACCAATAAAAGTTCATCTATGCACATAAGCCAAAGATACTCATCAATCAATAGTTCATCTTTGTACGTAAGCCAAAGATATACAACTCAGAAACCAATAATCAATAAATCCATCTTTGCACGTATGCCAAAGATATATAATCAGTAAAACTAATAATCAATAATCCATCTTTGCACATAAGCCAAAGATGACTTTCATCATAATATAAGCATGAGGATGATGACAATAATATAAACATTAATCAAATCTAATCAAAGATAAATATTAAAGACTTTAAATTTATCCGAGTTTAAAAATATCCAAATTGTCAACATACGACATCGCTTTGTGGAGTAAAATTCAAGAATAATATTCATGTACCAAAAATAATTTAGATGTAAAAGAAATATATTTTTCGGGTAAATAGTACCCCGCAATAGTACCCTATAAATAGTACTTCGGGAATAGTACCTCGTGAATAGTACCCCAGCATGAAAAGTACCCCAAATACCCGAGTGAATAATAATTTAGGTGAATAGTAATCTGTGAATAGTAACTCGTGAATAGTACTTCGACACGAAAAGTGCCCCGGATACCCGAGTGAATAATACTAAAGTGAATATTAACTGGGTAAATAGTATCTTGTGAATAGTAACTCGTTAAAAAAATATCAAAGAAAATGATATTCCATGACGAGTACAAAAGAAATGATATCTCATACGAGTATAATAGAATATACAAAACTGCAAATGGATTTTCACCCGCCATGTGGTAATCCACGTAGACAGATCATTTCCACAATTTAATAAAAAAATGAATACGAAGGATCATTCACCATGCATGCGGTAGTCCACATGCATGTGTTATTCCAATGAATAATAAAGAATGGAATAACAAAAGAATTCACCGAGCATGCGATAGATCGCATGCATGTGTTATTCCAATGTAATAATAAATAATGGAACCAGTCACGCATAATCACATGCATAAGATATTCCAATGAATAATAAAGAATGGAACCAGTCATTCGTAATCCGTATTATACACGATATTCCAACGAATAATAAAGAATGGAACCAGGTCATAAATGCGTAGCCTTACGAGATAGGATATTCCAATAGAATAATAAAGAATGGAATAACAGAAGAATTTCACCATGTATGTGGTAGTTCGCATAGACAGGTTATTCTAACATAATAATAAAGAATGGAATAACAACCCTTACGAGTATTGAAAGAAAATAATTCTCTTCATGAATACAAAAGAATAATACCCCTTACACAATAATGATATCCCTTACCTCAGAAGAAGACTGGATACTGTAATAGTGAAGTAGCAGACTTCGCTTCTTCTTTCTCTCTATAGTTTCTCTCTATAATTTCTCTATAATAATTGCTCTTGTGAGACTTAGTGAATTGGTGAAAAATAATGAAGGAATGAGCTTCTATTTATAGGAAAATATAGTTTCGATAATTGCACGTTTTGAGGCTCGAAATATTATAGTATAATACCTTCATCTTTTCCTTCATTTTTAATTTAGTCCTGCAAGTATTATCAAACTTGCACCACCTCCCCTAATAGTACATCATGTGAATCAATAGTTCTATACATGTGAAAATATGAATTACAGCATAGTACCTCCATTTATACCTCCATTTTTAACTTAGTCATATAAGTATTATCAATCTTGCACCAACTCCCCTAATAGTAAATGAATGTGAATCAATAGTACACACATGTGAACAAATAGTTATAATCATGTGAATCAATAGCAATTAATTGCTCATTAATCTGTTTAATTATCCGATTGGTCAATATAACCTCCAGACATCAATTATTATCCAAATAAATGTCGATTTTCACTAACACTAATAATTTCAACACAATGGAACTATCAATTTCTTCTTTAATCAACACGAACTTATTCATCATTAATATTATAATTCACAATATTTAACAACCAAATGTCGCTCCCAAGAAAGAGGGGCTTCCGATAAGGATTTCTCCTTATTGGCGCCGCAATTAGGTGACCAAACCTCTCCTTGATGTAACTTCTGACATCATCAATATTGAAAATAATAATATGAATAACTTTGTCATCTCAATTATTGATTTAATAATATAAAATATTGACATCTGTGACAATAATTGTATCAATAATAATGAGGGATATGATGCGTGAATTATTGTAGCAATAATTGAGTATAACTAAGTGACTTCTCATGTAAGCATCAATAATCAATACCGGTACTACTATGCAACCACGCCAGACATCGCATTTCTTTACTAATTGAGTAGTTCAATGGTTTTAACGGTAACACTTTCGCTTTTATTTTTATAAAAGATAATTACGCTGCTTTCTAACTTCGACAATACTTCAAGTTATGGGGTCCACTAATGATTGTGCCATCGTATTTGATATTCCCGATAAAAAGAATATTCCCCAGAGCCAAATGAATATTTTATAACAACTTGCATACTTTGCAAAAAAAAAAATCACATATCCCCCTTAACTTTATCCTTTTATCAATTTAACCATTTACGAAATAAAATAATAATTATAAGAAAATTGAATACTTTCATTTCATAAAATTTTGGAATCTCACAATGTGTCTAGGAGAAGATTGATTGTAAATTACAGTGTTATGTGTTATAAATTTTATGCTAATTGTAAGACCGATATTATTTGTTATAGTTCTTACGAACGCATATAAGTTTATTGTGTAGCTGTAATCAGCAGAAGAGGCAAGTTTCCTAACTAAATCTTGAGTTAATACTGTTTGAATATTGTAGTGGTTGATTATTGTTAATTATACCACGTCCAAGAATTTATTGTTGATTATTCACAAATAGTGCATGTTTAATAATTCAAATTGAATTACTAATTCGGAAAATATACATTCGTAGAATAACTGTTGTTGGATATTCATATCCGTAGAAGCTAATATTGACAGTACAGATAATTCCTATTTATTGTCGAATTATGTTGAGAAATGTCTTAGCCAATTATTCTGGCTAGACAAACATTTGCTAGAATTTGATAGAAGCGAGAAGAGAATTCAATTGTTATTGACAGATCGATGCCAATTATTTTGGCTAGATCGAGAAGTAAATAGAAATTGAAATCATCTGTATTTCGTTGTTAAATCAAAATCTTGATTCTGAGACTGATAAGAATAACCTTTTATATAAAGGGAACATTTTATTGGTCATATATTCAGCCTTTGCGCGCGATTAAGTATTATGCATAATATAGGGTATAATAAAGCTGATCACTTTATATACTTGCAGAGGGGTATGATTTAATCTTTATGGTTATTTGATATACCTGGGTATATCAAAGTCAATTCTTTGGTAGTTACTCGAGAAGAGAAGTTCAAGATCCAATGGATCGCTCAGTATAAATCTGGAAAACATTCCACTTTTCTATTTCATAGAATTAATTCTTGATTATTCATTTGAATATCGTAGAAAATCTTGAAAGCGTTGTACTCTTTCATTATCAGATTATTGTTGCGTAGAGTGCAACAGACTTGTTATTTATTCCAATACATTTATTGTATGTCTTAACTTGCGGGGCAAACTTATTGCTCACCCTTGCTTAATAAAATCTTTCAGCTAGAGACGAAGTTGCAGAAGATGCTGTGAAGAAGAACAAAGGAAAAGGCATAATGATAAATTAGTATAATGAACATTATTATTATTATGTTGTATTATAAACCCTTTTTGTTTATCTAAGGGATATGTGTGTAATGTTAAGGTTAGTAAACCTAGGACTTATGTATTAACAATATATGTTAATGAGTTATGTATTCCTATTTATAAATGAATGGGTAGTTAGATGTTATATTTTTGTGGATCGTGAGCACCAAACTCGGGGGTCAGGTAACCTGGATTTGGAAGCGTCACAGGTTGGTATCGAAGTTGTAGGTTATAAACCTTAAGTGGGGTGGGGGAAAACCCTAGGAATATAACCATAAGCGAGAAATAGAATACTCATTTAGAGTACTAAGTGAGGGATTACCGAAGCGCATCAATAGTGAGATATGTGGACACAAAGTGTGAAAAGCTTTGTACTAGTGAGGTACTAATCAAGTTGTTTAAACTGATTGTAGGATGTCGGGAGAAGATAAGATGAGTATTTAAAATGCCCGTACCGCCGCACCAATGCAAGCCGATGAGCCGAGGTGCCAGTATAAGCGAGTTAGTAGAGGAGGTGGGAAAAGATGAAACCATGGTTAATCTCGGGAGTGATCATGACGATTATCCCAAGATGTATCTGAGTGGTGATGAAGAGTCAGAGTCTGAAGAAGCCAAAGTGGAGAAAGAGAGTAAGACCAAAGTAGGAGGACCAGATCAAGTATCTGCAGAAGTCCAGGAACTCCGGAGTAAGGTATTTCTCTTGGAGGAACTGTTGAAGACAGAGCGAGCATTACGCAAAATGACTGAAGAATGGAACGAGCTGAAGGCATAGGTGGACAAAATAAAGGCTGAAGGTGGTGGATCATCTAAGGAACCAGCAAGAAGGACAAGAAGAAGAGAAAGAGGGAAAAGATAGCGAAAACTCTGAAAATTCAAACCCGAAGAAGAGGCAAGCTTGCAGCAAGTGTGGAAAGAATCACGCGGGAGAATGCATGATGTGGAAGAACGTATGCTTCAATTGTAAGTAGGAAGGACATATTTCTTTGCATTATCGTAAGTCGAATATAAGAAAGTGTTTTTCATGTGGTAGAACGGGTCACGGATTCAACAAGTGTCCCAACAAGAAGAAGACTGGTGAAGGGAGTTGTCGGTAGACAACTTAGATATAAGTGATAATATCTTTTGGTAAAAGGTTATGATATTAAGTGTTGTAATATCGAGAATGATGTACAAGCATATGTAAATATATATATGTTGGTATGAATGAAATCTTTATTTTCTATATGAATATAAGATTAAGATTAATTTATGAGTTCTTAAAACTCATACTTATAGTAAGTTCATGACTCATAATTATATAAAATGTTTTGAACTCCTCAGCGAATGGACGCTAAAGGTCTGACTAGGATAAGTTCATACACTCGTATAATTGTTGCAAGTTATTGAACACATAAGTGTGGTAAGTTTGATGACCTGGAAATAGTGATGTGGCAATGGTAAATAGCAACTTTTTGTGTAAAGTTGGAGAATTATAACTTTTTGTGTAAAGTTAAGTATGTAAATCCTAAAAATTATTTTTAAAAGGGATAGTAATAAGTGTTAAGTACTATATGTATTATGTGTATTTGAATAAATATGCGATTAGATGAGAACTATGTGTTGAATTCTTATTGTGTTAAGAATTTGTATAGAGAAAGAGAATTAATGTAAGATTTTTATTTAAATCAGATTATGCCGCCTAGACGACAGAATCGAAACCAACGAGAAGAATAGTCAGTGAATAACGAAGGAGGTCAAGCGAACCCAATGCAGAATTTCATAGACATGCTAGCCCAAGCTATGGAAAATAGAGCTTCAGCCGCAAGAGGAAGAGCAAAGAATCAGCCAACCGACAGATTGGCAAACTTCAAAGACTTTAAAGCGGTAGAACCGCCTGAATTCAAAGGGACCACGGATGTAAGACCCTAACTTTTATGAATAAAGATTATTTTTCTCGAAATATATTTTTGAATATTATGGTGTGGATTTGATATAATGTTATAGTTGTGGGTAATATTTATAAATTTTGCAAAGTAAGCAAGTGGTTATATAATATTCGATTGGTCGGGGAATATTCGTTTTAACAGGGAATATTCGTACGATGGCACAATCATTGGTGGACCCCACAACGGAAGTATTGTCGTAGTTAGAAAATGACAGAATTATCTTTTTATAAAAATAACGGCAAAAATTTTACCGTTAAACTGTTGAACTACCCGGTAGTAAAAGTACAGTAATACACATGGTTTCATAGTAGTACACGGTATTGATTATTGATGCTTACGTGAGAAGTCACTTAGTTATACTTAATTATTGCTACAATAATTGTTGCGTCATATCTCTCATATTATTGATTCAATTATTGTCACAGTATTATCTGCATAATATGTTATATTATTAAATCAATAATTGAGACGACAAAGTTATTAATATTATTATTTACAATATTGACAATGTCTAGAAGTTCTGTCAAGGAAAGGTTTGGTCACCTAATTGCACGCCAATAAGGAGAAATCCTTATCGAAAAGCCCCCTCTTTCCTGGGAACGACCTGGTTGTTAAATATTGTGAGTTATAATATGTGACGCCCCCAAATTCGGGTATCTTCCAACCCGACATATGGTGCTCCACTATACTAATATCCATACAATCATTCCATTGAAATACAACCAAATGAATGTAATTACTATCTTCTTATTACAATCAAAGTATAATCCTTCCCAGGTTCATAACCGATTACATCGTTAGTTGTTCATAATGTAATAATACATACAAACATACTAATCTATTACACAATGGCTAAGCATCCATCTTAGCTTTGCCTTTATCTCTTAACATTCCTGTGACGTTCATCCTTAATCGCAGCTTATATAATTCACGCAAGAAGTGAGCACGACTCAAAGAAGTTTAATAAAGGATAACAGTAATACCACATTCGTGCATTATATAACAATTCCTACATAATTGAACAATAGTCATGAAGTATCATGAAACAATAATACTTTAACAGTTCATAACATTAATTCCCAAAGTATAGAATAGATTAGGAATTCTGAACCGGTTAATAGACCATGAACAGTAACTTTCAGTTTTTATACTTGAAAAGGATTTCATAACACTAAGGCTGTTACGTCCGCATTATTTATGAGCACTTCTAGGTGATCAGCCTATAGTACTCTATGTTGATCAACACTCATTCATTAAACGTATTTATGTTTAATATTTTTGGCAAACTCGCGTGCCCATCGAATAATCAATGAAAAATACTTTTGTTTGTTCATAGAAAAACCTTACCTTCATGTTCGTACCAATTACTTGGCATAGGATAGTGTTAACATTTCTATATAGAAAGATATGAATCATAATTAATCTATATCTTACGAATACCTAGTCTGGCCAAAGTTAAAATTTGGCATCAATTTTCTTTAAAAAACCAATCGTGCAATTACATTCAATGAATCACATAAAACTTGGCTAACTTGGAAGTTAGACAAGCGTTAAGAAAACTTGCCTTTCAGCGTCTTCAAATAACTTAATCGACTGACCACAGCCTTTTCAGAATCTACATGATCTATTCACATAGCACACTGTAATTAGCTAACAAACAAATGTTCACATTGTTTTACCAAATTCTTTCTCTTCTATGTATTAGTTAACTTAATATTAATAATAAAGTCAACTCGACTCATTACCCTTCATCCCAACTCATTACTCATGTGACGCCCCCAAAATAGGTCCATTCCATCCAACCCATTCTGAGTCACCAAATACATGGTACGTAAATAACTACAACTTTATTATTATAACATATAAACGTGAGTTTAAATACGATATTGCCATCTAGACAATATCCACACGCAAATAAATCCCCATCATAATTATTGATACATTATTTTACAAAATGGTGAGGACTACTAAACAACTCTCTCTAGAACCTTCATTCCATACCCCGACTAGTACTCGCTTACATTCTCGCCTCCCGAGAAGAAAAATGGAACAAAAAGGAAAAGGGTGAGCTCAACTAGCCCAAAGAAAGAATATTATGACTAAGATAATATACAACAAATTATCATTAGTCTTCAACAGGAAAAAAAACTAATAGAATACAATAGACAACAAGTTTTTAAACCAATATTTGCGTGAAAATAATAATTCATTAGAAGAGTTAAGTAGAGAATGCAACTACTATCTTCTATGTATGAATTTAAAAGTTCGTGCCTATCTTTTATCCGTAAACATCAATCAACATACATCCGAATCAAATATTCATCTTTGCACTACAGCCAAAGATATTCATCACCGGGTCATGTTCATCTAAACACTGCTCATCTTTGCACTACGGCCAAAGATATTCTTCAGAATCATTCATCTTTGCACTCTGAATAAAGATATTCTTCAAAATCATTCATCTTTGCACTACTGAGCCAAAGATATTCCATAATATCATCATTTAAGATCAAGATGATGAAAATATTTTTAAAGAAACGAATCCAAAGAAACAAAATGACAAGGATTAAGGATTAAGGATTCGTACTTTGTTTTATCCACGCCCAAAATACCTCAAAAATAATCATAGGGGTGTAAAATTCAAGAATGATCAAAACATGGATACAATCAAAGCTAGTATCCGAATAGATATTTTGACTTAAAAGAAGAAATTTCATTTTTCTATGAATAATGCCGTATTCGTGAATAAGGTCGATACATGAATAAGACCGTATACGTGAATAGTAACTCCGACACCAAAAGATAGAAATTTCACAAAAAAACATCTTCACGCTTCGTGAATAGTACTCGTGAATAGTAACTCGTGAATAGTAACTCATGAATAGTAACTCATGAATAGTAACCCCGACATGAAAAAGTTCCAAATTTGATAAAAAGTTTTAACCAATATTTCAGCATAATGATATTGAAGAAATAATATCATTTGAGAAGAAAATAACATCCCTTACCTCGAAAGACAGTACTTCTAGTTGAAACACCGGATATAGGCTATGACTTGAACTTGCACCGTATAGCAATACTCAAAGTATACTCAAAATACTCACAAGAATACGCCGATAATATAGAGAGAAAAACTTGATTTAGTGTGATTTTTCAATTCTAACCCAAGCACCTTATTTATAGGAAATTGCTTAGAACACCAAAGCGAAAATTGAATATAATAATATTATATATAAACAAAATTCATACGCCCACATCTTGAATCAAATTCAGCCACCATGCACATGTTAAATAATAAAAACGCGTTTTTATTAATAAAAATAAATAAAACTTCCAAAAATCAATTATTTCTAACTTTAGAACTTCAATAATTCATAATAAATAGCCATTTTATCGTAAAATTGAATCTCGTAACTCTCTATAGGAAATTCAATTCTCTACAACTTTGCGAAGAAAGTTTTTCCAAATTCCAAATGTAAATTGACCAAATCCACAAACGAACAATTTTATTGTGCTATAATCAAATTTCACCAATAAATGGGGTCCAATCGAGCATGTTTAACATGTTTTAAACATTTATTGCAACAAAAATACTCTTCCTCCTCGTATACTCATATATCCCACATTCGTTGTAAAAATATCACCGTTAATATATTATTAAAATAATATATTTAAATGAATTATTTTATCGTAAAAAGATAAAATATTAATTTTCAACAATTGTCATTTTAAAATTTTCTCCATCTATATCCACATAAAATCAATATTTTCCTCATCATATAAATCAATAATTAATTATTCACAAATAATATTATGAAATCACATTATTGACAACCAGGCGCTTCGTGAAAGAGGGGTTTCAATAAGAATTTCTCCTTCTCGGGCGCCGCAATTAGGTGACCAAACCTCTCCTTAGATGTAACTTTCTAGACATTGCCAATAATGTTATCCAATAATATTATTCGGATAATATGAATTATTGCTTCGATAATAAAAAATACGTGTAATGACAATTATCAAACAACAAAAATATAAAATATCAACGCAACAATTATTGAATCAATAAAATAAAATACCGAATAAGAATTACCGTAATAATTATTGAGTAGTGCCTTCTTACGTAAGAATCAATAATTGGTGCAATACTGCAGTGCTACTTGTTTAACAACGCGTATTAGTGTGTTTTAACCACCCGGTATTCCAACAAAGATTAATGGTAAATAACTACGCCTGCTATTTATAAACAACTTATATTTGTCGTTTTCTTCATCCAATCGCTTTTCGTTATGGGGCCCACAAAAAGATCGCTAGGCCGTCGCATTTAATATTCCCCGACAAAGATCGAATATTCCACGACCAAACGAATATTCCCCGACGATAATAAATATTTTATAACCACTTGCTTATTCAAAATATTTGCGTATTTTACCCATAACTATCCACATTAATCAAATCAACCCTTACTATTTCAAAATAATAAATAGAGGAAAATAAATTTCATTTATTAATAATTTGGGGTCTTACAACTCAACTAGCGTTATTAACCGGACTCGAACATTATTGATAAAGTACCAACCTCGTTCATCATTCATAACTCATTAACATGCATTCAATTCCTAAGTTCAATACCATATACCTTAGTATAGGTAGTATAGGAATAGCTTTAATACACTTATGAAGTGTACAAACATTACCCCTATAGGTCCCTGAACAATTGAAGTTCAAAACCTAAGTTAATATCCAAAGCCTAACACTCATGCCGTGGGCGCTACCATCCTAGTAGTAGATCTGGCGTTATACGCCAGCTTAGCGCGATGGGTGAGGCTTTGGTCTCGTATCATAGCCGCCATTTAGCAGTATCCAACTTTACTATGTTTCCATTTCGCAGACGGCATTTTTACACTACGTCTCGTCGTGCGCCGCGCGGCAGACCTCAAGATCATCGAACTTCAACAATTTTGAAAAAAATTATGAAATTCCCGGGGTCATAACTTCTTCGTTATAAGCCCGATTTGGTCTGTTCAAAAGCCTACACGTCATAAATGACGTACTCTACGCGTTCATATAAGAATTCGACACTTTCGAATCCAAATAACTTAAAATTCTATATTGAGTTTATTTTCTAAGCGTTCGTAAACGTTAATGAGCGTTCAATGCTCGATTTCTTCGTTTTAAGTCAGAATCCAATGATTCTCGAACTCACAACTCTTAATTACCCTATCTCACGTGTCGACATTGAAAAATAACGTTTTCAAGTCTCACGTCAACTTTCGACCTCTAATCCGGAATTTCAACGTTTTCGACGTTTAACGTCAAATTCCGTGAAATTCACCATAACTTCGTTACTAATGTTCTCTAGGCCAAATCACATGGAATACTCCATGGATTTCATATCTACATCCTAACCAAACAAGATGCATATATAACATATTGATGAAGTTCAATCGTTTATAAACAATCGATCTCAACAACTAATATTTTCATGGTTTGAAACTATAACGAACCCTATGATTCTTATGATCTCATGAGTTATTGAGATTGAATCTATGGTAAGTCATCTTTAATCCACCATACAAGACATATACCACCCATTTATGATCCTCCAAGATAAAAGAAAAATCAAAAGAGATGGAAATGAAAGATAAGAGATATTATCTCAAGAACTCTTATGAATCTCTTGAAAACTCTAAGTCCAATCTTCCAAAATATATGTTGTGTAGTTTAGATCTCTTTCTCTCTCAAATAATCTCGGTTAGGCAATTGAAAAACCCTCAAATGACCAACCTTGCCTTCTTATTTATAGAAAACTAGAATGGAGGGCAATATGGACATTACACTCCCTATCTCCTTTCTATTCACACTTTGTCACCAAGTAAAATGCTTGGTGACCAAGCATTATTCTTGGCTTGCACACCAAGGTGGACGGCCCACCCATGCCATGGTTCATCCCATGGGTTTTCCCATGGGTTCTACCCATTCGATGACCCACCGGTTCAATCCACGGTTTGATTTTCGTGAATTGGGCTTAACTAAATTAACATTGGGCCTTGACTTGACTTAACCCATTAATCCCTTGGGCTTGCTCATTCATATAATTGGGCTAATTATAAACCAACTCAAATGAATTAACATTAAGACTTAACTTAATTCTATAATACGAATCGTATTCTATACATACAACTCACGTATTCTCTCCTCATACTCGCTTTCGTCATAATAATCATATTGTATTGTATTTACTAAATCAGATATCATAGATACTAAATAGTACCATAGTTGTATAACACTCGCTTTATTATAGCGCTAATCCCTTTACGTATTTCATTTCCTTCTCGAAAATCAATATAATCAACCCTTAGGTTTTAAGTCTGCAGGCAAAAATTCCATTTGCAATAAATGAAATATTATAAAATATTTCATCTTATCTCGATATTCTATCATTACGCGTTTCTCAGAATTTCAAAATAATTTCCCGAACAGAAACGGATGAATAGTGTTTTTACGGAAATTTCTCGGAAAACATTTATTTTCATCTTGGAAATTCTAAACAATTAAATCTAGCACGTAGCCAGATTACTAACCATATAAACACATTCTAGGTCACAGAACGACCTTCACATAGCTTACTCACATAATAAATCAATTAAATTCATTTATTTCACATAATCAAATAAAAATTTAATTGTCATAAAAATCCGATTTTCTCGGGCGTTACATTCTCTCCCCCTTGTAAAGATTCTGTCCCCAGAATCTTAGCTTATAATTACATAAACAAATGAGAAAAATCTTCCTTCATTTTACTCTCGAGCTCCCACGTTGCTTCTTCAGCATTGTGGTTTCTCCATAACACCTTCACTGAAGGTATTACCTTATTTCTTAATACTTGCTCCTTCTATAAGACAAATCTTTCTCTACCTAAATAGATTCATACTCTATTACGTGTTTATAGTACAGTTTATAGAGACGCAACACTGACACATGAAACACATTATGAATCCGTTCCATTTCTGGAGGTAAGGCTACTTCATAAGCCACCTCTCCTACCCTTCTTAAAATCTCAAAAGGTTCTACAAACCTTGGACTTAACTTCCCCTTCTTTCCAAAACGTATCTTCCCCTTCCAAGGCGATACTTTCAGAAAGACAAAAGATCCTACATCGAATTCTCTATTTTCTCTGTGAGGATTTGCATACTTCTTCTGCCTATCTTGAGCAGCAACTAATCGAGTACGTATTAACTTCACCATGTCCGCCATCTGCTGTACCATCTCAGGTCCCAACATCCGACGTTCACCCACCTCATCCCAACATAATGGAGTTCGGCACTTCCTTCCATACAACGCTTCATAAGGCGGCATGCCTTTACTAGCGTGAAAACTATTGTTGTACGAAAATTCCACAAATGGTAGATATTCGTCCCAACTCCCTTTGAAATCCATAACGTAAGATCTTAACATATCTTCAAGCGTTTGAATTATCCGTTCACTCTGACCATCCGTCTGAGGATGATACGTCGTACTCAATCTTAACTGCGTTCCCATTTGCTCTTGGAAACTCCTCCAAAAGTTTGATGTGAATCGTGGATCACGATCTGACACAATCAAAACAGGTACTCCATGTTTGGAAATAATTTCCTTGACATATAGCTTAGCTAACTGATCTAGGTTATACCTAACTCCTATTGGTAGAAAATGAGCCGATTTCGTCAATCGATCCACTATCACCCAAATAGCATCGTATCCTTTTCTTGTTGTTAGAAGTCCCACCACAAAGTCCATTGTGATATGCTCCCATTTCCACTCTGAATTTCTAATGGTTGCAACAAACCCACTCGTCGTTGTTGGTGTTCAAATTTAACTTTTGACAAGTTAAGCACCTACTAACATATTCTCATTATCTCCTCTTCATGTTCTACCACCAAAAGTTCTCGACAAAGGTCTTGATACATCTTCGCATTACTGGAATGTATCGGTACCTTTCGAACTATGAAACCTCCATCATTATTTCCTCCTTTAATTCGTGGATCATTCTAACCCAAATTCTTCCTTCAAATGAAGTAATCTCTCCTTATCGAGGTTATACTTAGTCTTCTCTTCATCTTCTATCCTCTTCTTTATTTTCTCGCATTCCTCGTTACTCAATTGTACTCCCTAACCCGCTTCTACTATGGTCTGGTTAGGTTTCCATGGAAAATAACATTTCCACCGCTTCCTTCTAAGAATCGAACTTCTAATTCTATTCGGTCATCGTCAAGTATCAACTCATTCTGAGTTGTTAACATTGACAGTTTCTCTCTACCCTTCCTACTTAGTGCATCGGCTACTACATTTGCTTTCCCGGATGATATAAAATATCACAATCATAATCTTTTATTAACTCTAACCACCTTCTCTGTCTCATATTCAACTCCTTCTGTGTGAAGATATATTTTAGACTTTCGTGGTCCGTGTATATCTCACACTTCTCACCATATAGATAATGCCTCCATATATTCAAGGCAAAAACTACAGCTGCCAATTCCAGATCGTGAGTAGGATAGACCTTCTCATAATCCTTCAATTGACGTGACGCATACGCAATGACTTTGCTATGCTGCATGAGCACGCAACCCAGTCCTTTATGCGAAGCATCGCTATACACTACAAAGTTCCCTGTATCATCTGGTAAGGACAATACAGGTGCCTCACTTAACCTCTTCTTTAACCCCTGAAAAATGTTCTCACATTTTTCAGTCCACACATACTTCACCGACTTTCTTGTCAGATTTGTCAACAGAGTAGCTATTTTAGAAAAGTCCAGAATGAACCTTCTATAGTATCCCGCTAACCCAGAAAACTCCGAACCTCAGTTGGCATTTTTGGTTGCTCCCACTCATTAACCGCTTCCACTTTTGCTGGATCTACGGAAATGCCATCTTTATCAATAACATGTCCTAGAAACTACACTCTCTCAAGCCAAAATTCACACTTTGTGAATTTCGCATACAACTTCTCCTTCCTTAGTGTTTCCAACACTATTCTTAAATGTTCAGCATGATCTTCTGACGTCTTTGAATAGACTAGAATATCATCAATGAACATTACAACGAACTTGTCCAAATATTGTTTGAACACTCTGTTCATCATATCCATAAATGCGGCTGGCGCATTAGTCAACCCAAACGACATCACCAGAAACTCGTAACGACCATAACGAGTTCTGAACGTCGTCTTAGGTACATCCTCCTTCCTCGCTTTTAACTGATGATACCCCGTACACAAATCTATCTTTAAAAAATACTTTGCCCTTTCAACTGATCAAATAGATCATCGATCTTGGGTAACGGGTATTTATTCTTAATCGTCAACTTGTTCAACTCTTGATAGTCGATACAAAGTCTTAACGACCCATCCTTCTTCTTGACAAAAAACACTGGTGCTTCCCAAGGAGACACACTCGGTTGAATGTACTTTCTATCTAATAGTTCTTGCAACTGAACCATTAACTCCTTCATCTCAATTGGCGCCATCCGATATGGTGCCCTTGAAACTGGTGTCATTCCTGATAATATATCAATTACAAACTCGACTTCTCTGTCCGGTGGAATACCCGGTAACTCCTCCGAAAATACATTCACAAACTCTTGCACTATAGGTATCTGGTCCAAGGATGTTCCCACTCTTTGGGTATCCACAACATGGCATGAGATAACCTACACACCCTTTTCTCAACATCTTCCTAGCTTGTGTCA
This sequence comes from Panax quinquefolius, assembly GCA_020205615.1. Taxonomy (NCBI): domain Eukaryota; kingdom Viridiplantae; phylum Streptophyta; class Magnoliopsida; order Apiales; family Araliaceae; genus Panax; species Panax quinquefolius. The sequence goes on from CM035152.1 coordinate 83,860,821, forward strand.
TCGACGAGAACAACAAGAGCGTCTCTTGATTTACTCTATCAAGAACACCACCTTGGCTTTCTTAGAAAGCCGAAGGTTTACACTTTTCCTATAGCAATCTATTATCGCCTTATGGTTAGCCAACCAATCCATACCAAGAATTACATCTAATTCTTATCGGTACAAAATCTATCGATAACTTATTCCCTCTAATGTCTACGTAACAATCCTTATGAATATGTTCAATGGGGATTATCTCTTCATTTGCTACCTTAACGTCTAAAGGTATTGGCAACTTCTCATGGATTAAATCTAATCGCTTTGCAAATTCACATGCTATAAAAGAACAAGTAGTACCCGAGTCAAATAGCACATAAGCATTTATCTTATTGACCAGAATGATACCTGCTACCACATCCATTGATGCAACCGCATCTTTGACAGTCATATTAAATTTACGGGCCGAGGGTCTACCCACTGATGGTGTTGGTCCAGTAATGGCTAACTTACCACTACCAGAACCCTTATTTCCCTCTAAACCCTTCTTCGTGCAATTTCTTGCCATGTGGTCTAATGACCCATAGACAAAACACCCCTGGTTCTTCTTAGGGTTAAGACAGTTGGGTGACAAATGCCCCTCCTGCCCATAGTTGTAGCACACTGATTTCCCCTTTAAGCAGACTCCCATGTGAGTATTTTCGCATGTCTTACATGCTTCCGTCCTTCGGTTAGGCTCTCCCTGCTTTACCCCAGTATTCCCAGGGTTAAAACTCTTCCTCTTAGGCAAGTTGCCGCTTCCGCTGGAAACTTTAGCTTTACTCACTCCTTCTAACTTACTCTTGTTCTTCCGCTCTTTGTGGTACTGAGACAATGCCTCACCACCACCTTCAGCTATAATCGCCTTTTCCAGAATAGTCCCGTAAGAAGCACTTTGAAAAATTGATATTCTACTATAGAACCAGGGTTTCAAGCCCTGCTCAAACCTGCGCGACTTTCTCTCCTCTGTGTCCACCTGGTGTGGAGAAAACCTCGCCAACTCATTGAACTTGGCGGCATACTGGGGAACTGTCATATCCCCCTACTTAAGTTCTAGGAACTTAATCTCCATCCTACCCTGTATACTAGTAGGGAAATAGTTCTCGAAGAAAACCTTCTTAAACTGTTCCCACATAACAGCTTCTGTTCTAGCCCCACCCTGGTGAGCCTCCCACCAGTAGTTGGCTTCTCCCTTCATCATGTAAGTCGCAAAAGAAGTCTTTTGCGCCTCACTTATGTTTGTTATCACAAACGCCTTTTCAATCTCCTTTACCCATGTCTGGGCCTCTAAAGGGTCCGCCGTTCCTCAAAACTCAAGAGGACCCACACTCTTAAATTCCTTAAAGGTAGTTGTTCTTACTACCCCAGGAGCTATAGGAATCCTACCCCCAACTTGGTTAAATGCATCCGTTAATAAATTAACGAACTCTTGCATAGGGTTAGTAGGACCCCCCCCCCTAATTCTCATTATGAGACTCAGCCTCTTGGTTACGTTGTCTCCTTCTTGGTGGCATAATTCTGATTAAATAAATAAAGCTTCGTTATTATCTATTTAACTACTCGGTTATCATTCTTAAACAACAACAAACACTCATACCACAACAAGCACATTAAATAAAACTTCATTATATTAATATGCTTTCATAGTCAAAACTATTTACATCATGTTTCTTTAGCCAAAAAGCTATCACATACTATCCCATGATTGACTTCTACAAAAATTGGGATTAACAAAAAAGACTACCCTTTAATTATATAAAAATGGGCTTTACGTCACTACCATATACACAAAAGATCTAACGATCTACTAACACTGTCGAATGACATTCTCATATTTTTGATTTGCCAAGATTGACACAATATCTCGACTTATGGTATGTCAAGTCTGTTCGGACTCAATGGAATAACAAGTAATTTTCAGCTCGAAATCCTCATGAGCGCACTCGTGGATGTATGACATCCTAGCTATCTTCTGGTCTTTTTCAACCAGTTTCTTTTGAAGTTCTAGAACCTCATCCTTATAGTCCCGTGCTTTATCTGTCATAAGCACTTTCTCATCGTGCTCTGACTCAAAGTCTGCCTCTGCAGATTCCTTCACCTCATATAGGGCAGTTATCTCCTCATTCTGGGTTTCAATCACAGTGCGCAGATGCACATTCCTATCCAACACAGACAGATACAATGATCTCATTGGATCTGGAGGTGTTGGCTCCTGAGTAGGTACCACTGTATTAACCAATGTCACCTCCATTTCCTCCTCTACGTCCAGCTTCTCATTAAGGTATGATGCTAAACCCATCAGCTCTTCAGAGTATTCCTCCTCAGAGATGTACTCCTCAATGTTTGAGTCTTCTAGTACAACTAACGGTACCTCTGCCACTGGCATTGGTACTACCTCCACTTGGTTTACTTACTCTTCACTCACAACGTGAATGTCTCTATACATCATGATATCGATCGACATCTACAATAGCACATAACAAGTTGATTAGTACATAATACACAATAGTATAAGCACAAATCACATTTAATTTATTTAAGATTAATTTCCATCTTTTAATTCTTTCGATACTGAGTTATCTCAATACCTTAATAATTCAACGGACTTGAATTTCATTCTTCGGATTTTACCTTCCTTACGAGGTTATTAGCCTAAGGTTCTCCCCCCTTAAGTTTTATAACCTAAAGCTTTGATACCAACCTGTGACGCCCCCAAATTTGGGTATCTTCCAACCCGACATATGGTGCTCCACTATACTAATATCCATACAATCATTCCATTGAAATACAACCAAATGAATGTAATTACTATCTTCTTATTACAATCAAAGTATAATCCTTCCCAGGTTCATAACCGATTACATCGTTAGTTGTTCATAATGTAATAATACATACAAACATACTAATCTATTACACAATGGCTAAGCATCCATCTTAGCTTTGCCCTTATCTCTCTTAACATTCTCAAGACGTTCATCCTTAACTGCAATTATATAATTCACGCAAGAAATGAGTACGATTTCTCAACAAGTTTAATAAAGGATAACAAGAATACCACATTCGTGAATTATATAACAATTCCTACATAATTGAACAATAGTCATGAAGTATCATGAAACAATAATACTTTAACAGTTCATAACATAAATTCCCAAAGTATAGAATAAATTAGGAATTACAAATCGATCGATAGACCATGAACAAAGAATTTTCGGTTTTCATACTTGAAAAGGATTTCACAAAGACTAAGGTTGTTACGTCTGCATTTACTTATGAGCACTTCTAGGTGATCGACCTATAGTACTCTATGTTGATCAACACTCATTCATTAAACGTATTTATGTTTAATATTTTTGGCAAACTTCGCGCCCCCATCGAATAATCGATGAAAATACTTTTGTTTGTTCATGACAAACCTTACCTTCACGCTCGTACTCAATTACTTGGCATAGGATAGCGTTAACATTTCTATATAGAAAGATATGAATCATAATCAATCTATATCTTACGAATAGTCTAGCCGAGTTAAAATCTGGCATTGACCCTTTCTTTAAAACTAATCGTGCAATTTAGTTTAATGAATCACATAAAATATGGCTAACTTGGAAGTTAGACAAGCATTAAGAAAACTTGCCTTTCAGCGTCTTCAAATAACTTAATCGATTGACCACAGTCTTTTCAGAATCTACATGATATATTCACATAGCACACTGTAATTAGCTAACAAACAAATGTTCACATTGTTTTACCAACTTCTTTCTCTTCTATGTATTAGTTAACTTAATATTAATAATAAAGTCAACTCGACTCATTACCCTTCGTCCCGGCTCATTACTCAACTAACGTTATTAACCGGACTCGAACATTATTGATAAAGTACCAACCTCGTTCATCATTCATAAATCATTAACATGCATTCAATTCCTAAGTTCAATACCATATACCTTAGTATAGGTAGTATAGGAATAGCTTTAATACACTTATGAAGTGTACAAACATTACCCCTATAGGTCCCTGAACAATTTAAGTTCAAAACCTAAGTCAATATCCAAAGCCTAACACTCGCGCTGTGGCGCGACCATCCTAGTAGTAAACTGGCGTTGCGGCGCCAGTTAGTAGTGGAAAGGCTTCGGTCTCAGGTACAATAGCAATACCATTTAGCGATATCAACTTTACTATGCTTGCGTACATGCTGGCATTTTAACTATTACGTCTGGCGCCATGGCCAGACCTCGATCTGAACTTCAACAATTTTGAAAAAAATTGTGAAATTCTCGGGGTCATAACTTCTTCGTTATAAGCCTGATTTGGTCCGTTCAAAAGCCTACACGTTATAAATGACATACTCTACGCTTTCATATAAGAATTTGACACTTTCGAATCCAAATAACTTAAAATTCTATATTGAGTTTATTTTCTAAGCGTTCGTAAACGTTAATGAGCGTTCAATGCTCGATTTCTTTGTTTTAAGTCAGAATCCGATGATTCTCGAACCCACAACTCTTAATTACCCTATCTCACGTGTCGACATTGAAAAACAACATTTTCATGTCTCACGTCAACTTTCGACCTCTAATCCGGAATTTCAACGTTTTCGACGTTTAACGTCTAATTCCGTGAAATTCACCATAACTTCGTTACTAACGTTCTCTAGGCCAAATCACATGGAATACTCCATGGATTTCATATCTACATCCTAACCAAGCAAGATGCATATATAACATATTGATGGAGTTCAATCGTTTATAAACAATCGATCTCAATAACCAATATTTTCATGGTTTAAAACTATAACGAACCCTATGATTCTTATGATCTCATGAGTTATTCAGATTGAATCTATGGTAAGTCATCTTTAATCTACCATACAAGACATATACTGTGAGACCCCAGATTTTATCAATAAAGATTTAAATTTTGTCGAAATAATTTTTAATATTATAGTGTGAATTTGAGATAATATTATAGTTGTGGGTAGTATTTATAAATTTTACAAAGTATGCAAGTGGTTATATTATATTCGATTGGTTCGGGAATATTCGGTTTAGCGAGGGAATATTCGTATAACCGCTTCAATCATTGGTGGACCCCTATTAACGGAATTATTGTTTGATTGAGAAAACGACAAAAATATTTTATTGAAATAACAAATGGAAGTTTTACCGTTGATACTTGTTGAACTACTTCGGTAGTAAAAAAGTACGATGTACGTGTGGTTGCATAAGTACACACGTTATTGATTATCGATGCTTATGTGAGAAGTCACTCGGTTTGATTCCATTATTATCGATTAATAATATGAATTATTATAGCGATAATGACGCTTTTGTTTTATTCGTATTATTAACGTAATAAAATGTAAACATCTTTTATATAAAATGTATACTTTATTAAAGTTATTCTATAAATAGAATATATTATATTTTATTATGCATAGTGTTGCATAGTGTTTTGCATAGCGTTGCATAGTGTTTGCATAGTAAAATATTTTTATATAAATAGAATATATGATATTTTATTTAAAAGATTTTTCTTTAAATATGGACCGCCGATTAAAGTAAATCAATCTGACCGCTCATGGATTAATTACTATGCATTCTATTTTCCTATAAATAGAAGCTCATTCCTTCATTATTTTCTTACGAATTCAATCTGAAACTCTAGAGAGAGAAATTATAGAGAGAAGCTATAGAGAAAAATCTATAGAGAGAAAGAAGAAGAGTATTCGGTACTTCACTACTTTGATATCCAAAGGTCTTTTTACTAAGAGGGGTATTATTTGTTGTACTGTAAGGGATATTATTCGTTTGTATTCATGAAGAGAACTTCGCTTATTCCATTCTTTATTATTCATTGGAATAACCTCAGTATCTGTGACATACCCTATACTTGGTGAAATCCCTCGTTATTGCATTCATTATTATTCTGTTGAATAACTCGTAAAAGTGGTATACCCTATACATAACCTCGATATGCCAGGCATACCCTATACTTGTGAAATCCTTATGTTATTCCATCCTTATTTATTCTCGTTGGAATAACTCGTATACGCTGAATCCCCTATACTTGGTGATCTTCTTCATTATTCCATTCTTTATTATTATGTTGGAATATCCTCGTCATGTGTTTTACACCGGGACCGGTTCCATTGTTTATTATTCCACATTTATTATTCTCATTGGAATATCCTATCTCAGGTGTTTTTACATCGACTCGGTTCCATTGTTTATTATTCAAAGATTTATTATTCATTGGATCATCCTCGCTTGCAGTGAATTTCACCGACTCGTTCCGTTATTATTATTCTGCTGGAATAACTCGCTTCTGCTCTGAAGTACCGCATGCATGGTGATTTCTTTTGTTATTCCATTCTTTATTATACCCAAATTGGTTAAAACTTTGACTTCTATACTCCATGAAATTAGTAGAATATCCTTGATATTTACGTTTCATCCAAAGATCTTTCATGGAAATATTCTTCCGATCATTCTTGAATTTTACTCTACAAAAAACAAAGATCTTGTTGACAATTTGATGTTACTAATTCTGGATAAAATAATTCTTGAACTTGTTTTATTGAATTATTATGTCATTGTCATCATCCTCATGATATATTATGTTATCTTTGGCTTACGTGCATAGATGAACTTAGTATGATTATGACCAGGATCATTCGGTATAATCATGGCTTGTTATAAATGATGTGATAAAAGTCCTCAAAGGCACAGTAATGCAAATGATGGATAGTTTTGGTATGATTATGACCGGGGGTGATTCGGGTATAGTCACGACCATTGATAATTTGATGAAAATCCTTGGCGACCGTGGTACAGGGATGATTAGATGTGGTGGTTTATTTATTAAACCGAGTCTCAAAGATAAAAATTGATGAAAACCTTTTAAAACCTAAAAGATAGTATATTTTATTCTCTACTTGACTCTTTTTAATGGATCATATATATTCACGCAGCTTAAATTGGTTGTCTATTGTATTTTATCGCTTAACATCACAAGGCTAATGATAATTTATTCTCGCATTATCTTAGTCATAATATTTCTTCTCGGGCTAGTTGAGCTCACCTTTCTTTCACCGTTCTCTTCGTGAAATGAGAACATAGTTTGGACGAGTCGGGGAACGGAGTAATGGTCCGTAGGATAGCATTAGTAGTCCCTCACTATTCTCAGTGAAATAGTGTGATAATAGTTGTAATGAGGACTCCTTTTGAGTTTGTATAATATCTAGTAGACAATATTTGTATTCAAACTCACGCTTTATGTCGTATTGTACCTACGCTTATATTAGTAAGTTGTATTTGAATTTATGTACCATGTAAGTGGCGACCCAAGATGGGTGACGATACCTAATTTTGGGGGCGCCACAATTGGTATCGAGCTTAGGGATATGATCCTCGCTAAGAGTTGAGAATAGTACTAGAGGGGAGAGACGGGGAATACCTTCGCTAGAATGACCTACCTAAGTTTATGTGCTATTTTATTGGTTCATTGTAATATAGGGATAATTTGTTACATGTCAATTAACCCTTGTTTTGTGACAAAGTTTGAGAATGGCATCCGAAAATGCCGAGATAAGCAATGAAGCACATGAGAGTGTTGATTCACTTCAAACAAAAGGTAATGACCAACAACACGATAATAATCATATTGGTGGCAACGGCCATCGTAACAATGATAACCATCGTGGGGAAATTATCATGCTAAGAATGGTAACCACTTGGTGGTAATCATGGCAAAGATAATAGAAGTGGAAATTTCAAGAAGAGAAGGTCATTTAGCTCGATTTTTGTCGTATAGTGAAGTCAAGTCCAGTGGGATAGTGGCACCAAAGGAGGATACGGACAAAACAAAGTCGGTGGTTTCGTGGAAGAGCGTTTTACGTGACTTCTCAAAAGTGGGTAACCCAAACAAAGTTAGCACAAGTTAGTTAATTATAAATTCTTATGAAGTCTATACCTTATTAGATACCGGTTCTACCCATTCTTTTATCTCTCTTGCTTATGCTCAACGCTTAAATTTGACTGGAGAAATTAGACTTTGATTTATCTATCAAACTTCGTTGGAAGAAACCTTCGTTACCTCCAATCGCTTTATTAATCTTGTTGTTTCAAATAAACACTTTCACGCTACTTCGTCGATCTTATCTCTTTGAAAATACTTGCCTTTGAGGTAATTTTTGAAAACGATTGATTAACTACTCATTATTCTTTTTGTAAGGTTGTTAGCTTTCATATTCCTAACCAACTGTTATACTGAATTCAAAGTAACCAAATCCTAAAGTTAATCACCGTTATATCAAGCCATAAGTAAAGAGCCCGATCCTTTCGTTGTTGACTTCCTTGTGTGGAATGCAATCAAACCGCACTTTCTGTAGGCGACGTCGTGGATCAAGATGGCAAGTTGATAGGTATCATTGTGAGGTGCTATCTGTGTTAAGGGATAGAAGTCACAATTGGTATTAATGTGACGACTATCCAAGTCTTGGACGAGATAATGATTTTGAATGATATTTCTATCATTAATAAATCTCTTGGCGTATTCTTGAAGACTTCCTAGCCTACCCTAGAGCGTGAAATCGAATTTTTATCAACCCCTCAAGACAAAACCCATTTCTTAAACCCTCAAATATTTCTTCAACTAAAATGAATAAAGCTTTATGTGGTTTATGATGAAAGTCATAATAAAAGCATTGGACTAATGAAAATCATGGGTATTCGTGGTATTAGTAAGTGTTATGATGAGTTATGTTGGTTAGTATGTGAAAACATGAAAGTTTCTTAGAAATCACAAAGAGTTGAAAATCAAATTTTGGTGAAAAACGTAACATGAAATTCAATCGACCAAATCTCTTATTATATTTTGAATTTTTGAGTGTGGTCAAGTCCTAGAGTTAGATCTATGAGTTACCTAACTAATCCAAGTGAAATTACTGGAAAAGGTGTTGTAGATTTTGTGTGGACTGATTTTAGCAAAGGAGTGCAAAGCTGCAAAAAACCTAAAAAGTTGCTTTGCCATGAGTTTAGAGGGCTGTTTCGGCCACTTAAATTATGAGAAAAATTCTGGCCTTTTGGGACATGAAGGTATATGGTATAAAGTACCTCCTGTCCAAAAATGAGCTCATTCTCGACTTAAAATGAGCAAGTTATGACTATTTCAATATTTAGGTTTTTCCGAAAAAAACGCTATAACCTGAGTTCTATAACTCCGATGACCATGAAATTTAAACTAGAAGCTCACGTTAACATGTGTAAGGTCCTGCCAAGATTTGGGAATTTTGGAGTTAAACTTGAGGTAGCTAATTTCTTAAGGAATTAATTAGAAATTAATTTTTGAAAAATAGTAATTGAATTTTAAAAATTCGAGAAATATATATTTTCATTATGGGACTATATTATGCTAAATCTCGGAAAAGAAATATTTTTGGGACTAATTTGGTATTTTCATGAAAATAGTTTAATTTACGAACATATGAGTTAAATATGTTATGTGAAGTAACAAAGTTGAAAATAGGATTTTATGGCTAAAGAATCCTATATAGAGTATATGCATATTTTTTGATGAGTGATTTGATAATTGGTGATGATATCTTATGAGTATGGCATTTTGAATGATTAAATGCATTATATGGTAAAGCGTAAACAATTGAGATAAATTGTTTATAAATTTAAGAAGTAATTAAAATATTGTTATAATATTAATGATATTAGATTATGAGATTATTAAGTGATTGATAACATGGGATATTCTTGAATCTGGATAAATTATATTATAAATGTTTAATATTTATCCTTTATCTCATTTGATTGATTCTTTATATCATTATCCTCATGTTTATATTATGTTGAAAGTCATATGTGACCTGTAGTGCATAGATGAACTTGGTATGATTATGACCGTGATTGTTTTAAGATAATCATAACCGTAATTGAAAACACGATTATCTTTGGTCGTAGTGCATGGATAATTTGTGGTCGTGATACTAATGAATACACGATTATCTTTAGCCGTAGTGCATGGATAATTTGTGGTCGTGATACTAATGAATACACGATTATCTTTGGCCATAGTGCATGGATAATTTGTGGTCGTGATACTAATGAATACACGATTATCTTTGGCCGTAGTGCATGGATAATTTGTGGTCGTGATACTAATGAATACACGATTATCTTTGGTCGTAGTGCATGGATAATTTGTGGTCGTGATACTAATGAATACACGATTATCTTTGGCCGTAGTGCATGGATAATTTGTGGTCGTGATACTAATGAATACACGATTATCTTTGGCCGTAGTGCATGGATAATTTGTGGTCGTGATACTAATGAATACACGATTATCTTTGGCCGTAGTGCATGGATAATTCGTGGTCGTGATACTAATGAATATCCTTGGCCTGTAGTGCAGGGATGATTCGATGATATGGATTAATTATTGAGCTGAGTCTCAGCAATGAAATATTAATTCATGGATGTGGTAAAAGTCATCTTTGGCCGTAGTGCATTGATAGACTTGGTATGATTATGACCACGGATTATTCGGTATAATCATGACCTAATTGAAAACACGAATATCCTTAGCCAGTAGTGCATGGATAATTCATGGTTGTGATACTATTAAGCTGAGTCTCAGTATTATTGGTTTTACAGTTATATATCTTTGGCCTGTAGTACAAAGATGAATTGTTAATAAATATCTTTGGCCTGTAGTGCAAAGATGAATTGTTAATGAATATCTTTGGCCGGATTGCAAAGATGAACTTAATGTTTTCAACGATAAAGGTATTCAAGGTATCCTCACTTCTTTATCATCCCAGGTACGTACCCTAATTTCGAGGGCGAAATTCCATAAGGAGGGGAGATTGTGAGACCCTAGATTTTATCAATAAAGATTTAAATTTTGTCGAAATAATTTTTAATATTATAGTGTGAATTTGAGATAATATTATAGTTGTGGGTAGTATTTATAAATTTTGCAAAGTAAGCAAGTGGTTATATTATATTCGATTGGTCTGGGAATATTCGGTTTAGCGGGGAATATTCGCATAACCGCTCAATCATTGGTGGACCCCACAAATGTAATTATTGTTTGGATTGAGAAAATGACAAAAATATTTTATTGAAATAATAAATGGAAGTTTTACTCATTGATATCTTGTTGAACTACTAGGTAGTAAAAGTACAATAATGTCGTGTAGTTGCATAGTAGCACACGGTATTGATTATCGATGCTTATGTGAGAAGTCACTCAGCTTTGATTCCATTATTGTCGATTAATAATATGAATTATTATAGCGATAATGACGTTTTGTTTTATTCGTATTATTAACCTAATAAAATGTAAACATCTTTTATATAAAATGTAATACTTTATTAAAGTTATTCTATAAATAAAATATATTATATTTTATTATGCATAAGTGTTGCATAGTGTTTTTGCATATAGTGTTGCATAGTGTTTGCATAGTAAAATGTTTTTATATAAATAGAATATATGATATTTTATTTAAAAGATTTTGCTTTAAATATGGACCGTCGATTAAAGTAAATCAATCTGGACCGTTCATGGATTAATTACTATGCATTCTATTTTCCTATAAATAAAGCTCATTCCTTCATTATTTTCTTACGAATTCAATTTGAAACTCTAGAGAGAGAAATTATAGAGAGAAGCTATAGAGGGAAAATCTATAGAGAGAAAGAAGAAGAAGATTTCGGTACTTCACTACTTTGATATCCAAAGGTGTCTTTTACGGTAAGGGGTATTATTTGTTGTACAACTCGTAGGGATATTATTCGTTTGTATTCATGAAGAGAACTTGATTATTCCATTCTTTATTATTCTGTTGGAATAACCTGTATACGCGGCATACCCTATACTTGGTGAAATCCCTCTGTTATTCCATTCATTATTATTCTGTTGGAATAACCAGTAAAAGTGGTATACCCTATACATAACTCAGATATGCTGACATACCCTATACTTGGTGAAATCCTTATGTTATTCCATCCTTATTTATTCTCATTGGAATAACTCAGATACGCGGAATCCCCTATACTTGGTGATCTTCTTCTGTTATTCCATTCTTTATTATTCTGTTGGAATATCCTATCTGTGTGTTTTACACCGGACCTGGTTCCATTGTTTATTATTCCGCATTTATTATTCTGTTAGAATATCCTCATCTGCATGTGTTTTACACCTACTTCGTTCCATTGTTTATTATTCAACATTTATTATTCTCATTGGATCATCCCGTGCTTGTGTGAATTTCACCGACCGGTTCCGTTATTATTATTCATTGGAATAACTCACAATGCGGGTACCGCATGCATGGTGATTTCTTTTGTTATTCCATTCTTTATTATACCCAGTTGGTTAAAACTTTGACTTCTATACTCCATGAAATTAGTAGAATATCCTTGATATTTGCGTTTCATCCAGTATCTTTTCATGGAAATATTCTTCTGATCATTCTTGAATTTTACTCTACAAAACAGTATCTTGTTGACAATTTGGATGTTACTAATTCTTGGATAAAATAATTCTTGAACTTGTTTTATTGAATTATTATGTCATTGTCATCATCCTCATGATATATTATGTTATCTTTGGCTTACGTGCATAGATGAACTTAGTATGATTATGACCAGGGATCATTCGGTATAATCATGGCTTGTTATAAATGATGTGATAAAAGTCCTCAGTGGCTTGTAATGCAGTGATGGATAGTTTTTGGTATGATTATGACCAGGGTGATTCGGTATAGTCATGACCATTGATAATTTGATGAAAATCCTTGACCGTGGTACATGGATGATTAGATGTGGTGGTTTATTTATTAAGCTGAGTCTCAGCGATAAAAATTGATGAAAACCTTTTAAAACCTAAAAGATAGTATATTTTATTCTCTACTTGATCGCTTTAATGGATTTCATATTTCACCGCAGCTTAAATTGGTTGTCTATTGTATTTTATCGGTTTAACATCATTTGAAGGCTAATGATAATTTATTCTGCATTATCTTAGTCATAATATTTCTTACTGGGCTAGTTGAGCTCACCCTTTCTTTCACTGTTCTCTTCAGGAAATGAGAACATAGCTGGGACGAGTCGGGGAACGGAGTAATGGTCCAGAGGATAGCATTAGTAGTCCTCACTATTCTGTGAAATAGTGTGATAATAGTTGTAATGAGGACTCCTTTTGAGTTTGTATAATATCTAGTAGACAATATTTGTATTTAAACTCACAGTTTATGTCGTATTGTACACGACAGTTATATTAGTAAGTTGTATTTGAATTTAAGTACCATGTAAGTGGCGACCCAAGATGGGTGACGTATACCTAATTTTGGGGGCGTCACATATACCACCCATTTATGATCCTCCAAGATAAAAGAAAAATCAAAAGAGATGGAAATGAAAGATAAGAGATATTATCTCAAGAACTCTTATGAATCTCTTGAAAACTCTAAGTCCAATCTTCCAAAATATATGTTGTGTAGTTTAGCTCTCTTTCTCTCTCAAATAATCTAGGTTAGGCAATTGAAAAACCCTCAAATGACTAACCTTGCCTTCTTATTTATAGAAAACTAGAATGGAGGGCAATATGGACATTACACTCCCCATCTCCTTAATATTCACACTTGGTCACCAAGTAAAATGCTTGGTGACCAAGCATTATTCTTGGCTTGCACACCAAGGTGGACGGCCCACCCATGCCATAGTTCATCCCATGGGTTTCCCCATGGGTTCTACCCATTCGATGACCCACCGGTTCGATCCACGGTTCGGTTTTCGTGAATTGGACTTAACTAAATTAACATTGGGCCTTGACTTGACTTAACCCATTAATCCCTTGGGCTTGCTCATTCAAATAATTTGGCTAATTATAAACCAACTCAAATGAATTAACATTAAGACTTAACTTAATTCTATATTACGAATCGTATTCTATACATACAATTCACGTATTCTCTCCGTATACTACTCGTACAATAATCATATTGTACTTCGTATTTACTCGTCGTATTATACATAGATACTAAATAGTACCACAATTGTATAACACTCGCTTTATTATAGCGCTAATCCCTTTACGTATTTCATTTCCTTCTCGAAAATCAATATAATCAACCCTTAGGTTTTAAGTCTGCAGGCAAAAATTCCATTTGCAATAAATGAAATATTATAAAATATTTCATCTTATCTCGATATTCTATCATTACGCGTTTCTCAGAATTTCAAAATAATTCCCCGAACAGAAACGGATGAATATTGTTTCTACGGAAATTTCTCGGAAAACATTTATTTTCGTCTTGGAAATTCCGAACAATTAATTCTAGCATTTAGCCAGATTACTAACCATATAAACACATTCTAGGTCATAGAACGACCTTCACATAGCTTACTCACATAATAAATAAATTAAATTCATTTAATTCACATAATCAAATAAAAATTTAATTGTCATAAAAATCCGATTTTTTTGGGCGTTACATAATATTAATGATGAATAAGTTCGTGTTGATTAAAGATGAAATAGATAGTTCCATTGTTTTGAGATTATTAGTGTTAGTGGAAATCGATGTTTATTTCGATAATAATTGATGTCTGGAGGTTATATTGACCAATCGGGTAATTAATCGGATAAATGAGCAATTAATTGCTATTAATTCACATGATTATAACTATTTGTTCATATGTGTGTACTATTGATTCACATTCATGTACTATTAGGGGAGGTAGTGCAAGATTGATAATACTTGCATGACTAAGTTAAAAATGGAGGTATAGATGGAGGTACTATACTGTAATTCGTATTTTCACATGTATAGAACTATTGATTCACATGATTGAACTATTGATTCGCATGATGTACTATTAGGGGAGGTGGTGCAAGTTTGATAATACTTACAGGACTAAATTAAAAATGAAGGAAAAGATGAAGGTATTATACTATAATATTTCGAGTCCCAAAACGTGCAATTATCAAAACTATATTTTCCTATAAATAAAAGCTCATTCTTCCTTCATTCTCACCAATTCACTAAGTCTCACAAGAGCAATTATAGAGAGAGAAGCTATGGAGAGAGAATTTATAGAGAGAAAGAAGAAGAGAAGTCTGCTACCTCACTATTCCAGTATCCAGTCTTCTTCTGAGGTAAGGGATATTATTTTGTTCAGTATTCTCGTATTCCTGATGATACCCTCATTTTGTTAAAGTATTGCTTTTATACTCCTTGAAATTAGTAGAATATCCTTGAAATTTGCGCTTCATCTAGTATCATTTTACAAGGATATTTTCTACACATTCTTGTTATATTTTAAAGCTTTTCATGCCGGAGTACTGTCCATGAGTACTATTCATTTATACGGTACTATTCACAAAAGTACTATTCACGGGTTTTATTCACAAAGTACTATTCACGAAGTACTATTCACGAAGTACTATTCACGAGTACTATTCACAGAGTACTATTCATGGGGTACTATTCCCAAAGTACTATTCACCCAAGTACTATTCACCCTGAGTACTATTCATGACAAAAATTGATTTCTTTTCAGTCCAAATTATTTTTGATACAATATCATTCTTGAATTTTACTCCACAAAGCAGTATCATGTTGACAATTTGAATGTTATTTAATTCTGGATAAATTAAATTATAAATCTTCAAAATTTATCCTCGAACTTATTTTATTGAATTCTTATATCATTGTCATCATCCTCATGCTTATATTGTGATGAAAGTCATCTATAGCTTACGTGCATAGATGAACTTTTGATTGGTATGATTATGACCAGGGATCATTCGGTATAATCATGACCCGTAATGTTACAAATGATGTGATAAAAGTCCTCAGTGGCCTGTAGTGCATTAATGGACAGTTGTTGGTATGATTATGACCAGGGATTATTCGGTATAGTCATGACCATTTATGATTACATGAATATCTTTGGCCCGCAGTGCAGGGATGATTCGATGATGTGGTTTATTTATTAAGCTGAGTCTCAGCGATAAAATTGATGAAAACCTTTTTAAAGCATAGAAGATAGTAGATATCATACTCTACTTGACTCTTCTAATGGATTGCTTGTTCCGCTGCAGTTAAACTTGATGTTATTATATTTTATCAGTTTAACACTGTTGAAGACTAATGATAATTTATTCTGCATTATCTTAGTCATAATATTTTCTTACTGGGCTAGTTGATCTCACCCTTTTGCTTTCATTTTTCTCTTTAGGAAATGAGAATGTAGTTGGGACTAGTCGGGGAACGGAGTGATGGTCCGAGATGGTGTTATAGAAATCCTCACTATTCTGTAAAATAGTGTGACAATAAATGAGGACTTATTTTGAGTTTGAATACTATCTAGAAGATAATATTTATATTAAAACTCACAACTTATGTTGTATAATTAAGTTTGTATTTGTATTCAGTACCATGTATTTGGCGACTCAAGATGGGTGATGTATACTTATTTTGGGGGCGTCACAACGGATCCGATTGAAGCCCAAACTTAGGTGAAGGAAATGGAGAAAGCATTCATTACTGTGAGGGTGGCAAAAGAACAGAAGATGACTTTTGCAACATACTTGATTAAGGGAGAAGCCAATTACTGGTGGGAGACGAATCAGGCGTGAGCTGGTATAACTATAGTAACTTGGACCAGATTCAAGGAATTATTCTTTGAAAATTACTTTTCAACAATTATGCAAGCACGAATGGAAGTCAAGTTTCTAGAACTAAAGCAGGAGAATATGTCTTTTTCTGAATACGCTGCTAAATTCAACGAATTACCGAGATTTGCACCTCATCAGGTGGACACAGAAGCAAGAAAAGGGAGAAGATTTGAGAATGGACTGAAGCCAGGGATTTACAACAAAGTAGCTGTGTTGCATATCAATATATTTGCGGCTTTGCTGGAAAAAGTGTTAATTGCTGAAGGTGGGAGCGAAGCTGTATCTCGATTTCATCAAGAGAAGAAAAAGAAGGCAGATGATGGAGGATGCAGTGGGGGTAGTAACCCGAATAAAAGGAAGTGGAGTGAGAATACCCAATCGGGTAGCAAGGCTGAAGGAAATAAGCAAGGGAGGGAGCCATGTGCGATATGTGGAAAGAACCATGTAGGTGTTTGTCTGAAGAAGAAAGGAGTCTTCTATAACTGCGGGCAAGAGGGGCACATGGCACCCAATTGCCCCAGTCCGAAGAAAATTTAAGGTTGTTATGCCTGTGGATCAACTGACCATATGGTACGGAACTGTCCAAAGAAGAATGTTGAGAAGGAAAGTGTCAACAAGGGACCCGGTAATGGATCCTTGGCAATTCGAGGACCTGCACAGCCAGGAAGATCAACCGCCTGTACATTCAACATGACGGCACAAGATACGGTGGTTACTCAAGAGGTGGCAGCAGGTAAGGATTTCGCTTAATACTTAAATTATGCGAGTAATATGATTCAGATATTTTTGTGAACTGTTTTCTTTTATAGATTCAGGTCACAAGTTAGAATTTGAGACACAAATTATTATTATGTTAATAAAAATGAATTGATGATACAACTTTAAAAGATTATATAGAATAAGAAAGCGGTGATTCCAAGGACGGAATCCTTTTAAGGAGGGGTGAATGTGATAACCCGGGATTTCGAATAATCCAAATTTTTCGGATAAATTTTTTTTATTTAATATTGACTGTTAATATTGTACTGTGTATCTGTGATATGAGTCTCAAGAATTAGTCAATTTGTGTATTGACTGAGAAAATAGAGTAGACTTGTGCTTAACAGCTTTAGAAACCCTAATTTCTGGATAGGAATTCGGTAGAAAATGCAATTAAAATAATTGTATCGATGAATACGTGTTTGTACTGTGTAGAGATTTTGAGTAATAATTGATCAGATAAGGTTTGAAATTAATAAACCCTAATAAGAGATTAGAAACCCTAAGGGTTTGTGCAATTATCAAGTATACCATTAAAATTGGAAGGAAAATGACAAAAGTACCCTTTTGTATATTTTTATTAGTTAACTTGCAATATTTGCTAGCAACTTTAGCTGGTAACCTAATGCCTTGACTTTGTGACATCTTAAATCTTAGCAATCAACCTCCAATTGACAGCTAACATCAGATCTAGCAACATATCACAATATATATAGATTTGGGAGAGAGAAAAATCATAAAACTAGCCATTTTTCTCTCTTGCTCTCACCAACTTTTTCTCTCAACCAGACCTCCGAAAAATTACAAGTATATTAGACCTTAGATCACCCAAGAACATATTGGAGATCAAAGATCAAAATCTAGAACATAAAGGTATAAACCCTAAGATTAATTTTAATCTTGTATGCTTTGTAAAATTTTGTGTTTATGTGTGTAGATCTGTGTTAGATGATGTTTTATGATGATTTATGTTGATATAACATAGATCCATAGCATCAAAATGCTTTAAAATTGAAGTTTTACAAAACTGCTCAAGAACATGGTTTGTGGTTTGACAAGCTAATGTCAGGAGCCACAGATTCGTGTATGTTTATGATTCTTGTCGTTTTATGTTTTGGATCTGTAATTTGGTATGAGGTCTTTATTCTGCAAGTGAAATCATAGTCGTTGAACGTCTAGATTTCAAGTTATACTCAGTCAAAGTCGGTTGATCGACCATGACCGAGTACAATCTAGGTAACCCAGAAATACATGAACAGCGTCTGACAATGATTTCAAGCTCCCAGATTTGTCAGGTTTTTAGTGTTATGATGTTGTTGTTGTAACATATTTGTAGCTGGTTATGTGAACAATAGATCTATGTTTTAGATCTCATATATCATAAACATATGGAATGTAATTAATGGTCAAACCTAACCATTTGGTCACGGACACAGTTTCTGGAAAACCCAGAAACTGTAAGAACGAACTTTCTGACAGCATTTGACCAAGTTGTAACGTGTGATGTTGTTGTTTCTTATTCGATTTGTTGTTGTAGTGTTGTTCCTTGATGCAAGGAGTATAGATTTTGTAACAACCCCAGATCCAGGTCCCAAATCACTACGGATCTGGTATTCTATTTCTATAACTATTGTAGAAGATATAAACATAAAGTGTTTATACATTAAACATTGCACACTATTCCCAAGGTCGAGAACCTTTATATAATACCTAAATCAATATCCTATCAGACATACAAAGTTATTATCATACATTACTGTTACAAATTTATCTGCACATATAATCCAAAGCTGACTTGTCTTTGAATTTTCCTGTATCCGACGTATTCAGGCTAATCTGCAATATTTATCATGATATAGCAAGGGTGAGCAACAATTTTGCCCAGCAAGTATAAGTTCAATTAAGGATATATCATGATTGAAAGAATTGAACAATAAGCTGGCTAACTTTCTACAATATAAACATTGTGAAAGAGCATGAATAAATTTTTATAGCTGAATGAATAATGAACATGAATAAATCAACTGGACCAAGTGGTAATGAAGGTGATCAACCTTTTATACCTGATGAATACATGCATTGTGGACAGAGTGAGAATCAATAATTCATAGACATGGTATAATCAGTAATGATTAACCCCAAGCATATTTCAAAAATATCAACTCGAGCTAGAGTTAGAGAACTTGCTTGTACCATTGATTACCGTTACGCAACCTATATCGCTTTGTCTGAAGACCTAATTGTCAGGAATAAGCATGTGAATGATATTCCTATTTACATATGATTTGATTATGATATATATATATATATATGAATGAATATGCAAGAATGCTTGCATTAAGAAAAGATGTAAAGTCCTTTGTCACATAACAGAAACATATGTATAAGGACATAGAATGAATTGATCAAATGTGTTAGGTTGATCCTACATAAGCAAAGCAGCTTTGTAAAGTCCTTAAAAAGAAATGATGTACAAGGAATATAAATATAGAAAGATCAAGCATGTTAGGTTGATCTTATGATGTAATAGATAGGCTTGTCTGATCGTCGAGCACTACACCAGAAATCGTAGTCTGCCAGGAGAGTCAAGGAAAACTCGAGAGCTATCGAGACAGAATCGTAGTCTGCAAGATAGTAGATCTCGGAGTTCGTAGACTGTAGACTTCCAGGAGAGATGAGGACGGATCGTAGTGTGTCGAGGAGAACTTCCTCAAGGCCGTAGTCTGCTGAGGAAGTCATGTTCAGAATCATAGAGACAGCCTGCCTACGAGCCAACCGAGCATCTTCCAAAGCTAGTCAAGAATCGTAGACTACACTCGGAGTCGTTGAGTCTACTAATGTCAAAGTTAATTCAAGAATCGTATACTGCACTCAGAATCGTAGAGTCTACTGATCGTGTCAAAGGCAGAGATCGTAGTCGAGGAAGATCATATGAAGACAACAAGCACAATGATAGAAATCGTAGTATCAAGATCTGATCTCAAAGTCGTAGTGTCTGCACAGCCGAAGCTGAAACGTAGAATGCAGAGCTAAGATCTTAACAGATGTGCTCACAAGGCCACAGTAGAATCATAGAGCAACCACAATTTTCAACAATTGAGCACTCCCAGAATATCCAAAGGAATGAAGCCTCTGCTTGGTAATGCAAAGATACATCTCACATGAAGGAAGCCAGAGAGCACTCAACGAATGGCATGAAAGCTAATAGAAAATCCAAGCATCAACTCAATAAGCATCCAGATTGAGTTAAGAAGCCATTCAAGGTAAAGTCTTCCACAAGATGATCATAAAAAGACTTCAGTTGCTGACTAAGGAAAGTCAGCATATGCAGTGGCTATCAAGTAGAAAGATGACAACGATCCTGAAAGTAACCAGGATCGTAGTGTTTGCCAAACAAAGAAGAAACTGATGGAGTATACACAAAGATACTGGTCAGTCTCTGAATAACAAGGCTAAAGTGATTAAGCACTGGGTCAGTCCATTAATGATAAGTGAACGGGAGATCACAAGGAGAAAGTGAGCTGGACACGCCACAAATCTGAAGTGTCTTGTTATTCAGAAGGGGCCAGAGCAAGAAGTCAAGCCATCAGTATCTGAGAACAGTTGAGGCAAATATAAGTGTTTAAACACTGCACTAGAGAAGGAAGAGGTGTTCCACATTGGAGATCTAATGAACATTCTTCAAAGATTATAGTGTTAACTCCACAAGTTAAGTAGCAACAGTCAACAAGACACTACGATCAGGTCTAAGAAGATATGCATCAGAATCGTAGAGTTCGAACAACTAAAGATTGAGGCATTGGCAATGGCTCAATCTGAAGATTGATATTCGAATAGAGCTTATTGAGAGCATCAATGCAAAAGGACAACCTCTGATCTAGAAATCAGATGGAAGAAATAAAGTTGACTACCTGCCCGAGACATGAAAGTGACATCTCTGACGAGGTAGGTGAAACAGTAGACTGCAGTGTCAGAAAGTCAGAAAAGGGGATGTCATGTCACATCTGCAATCTACATCAAATAACTCAAGATCTGCGAGGCCATTTGAATGGCTTTCAACGACTACTTTCAAATGGGAAGATTGGGAAGGAGTATATATCAACAGAGCTTCAAAGGTCAAGAAGTGTTGATGACTGCTATGTTGCAGAATCGTTGAGTTGTTGAATGCTATTGTTCACTCTACGAGTTTCACCAAAAGATCAACAGAACAAGTCTTAGTGACAGTGAGATTACCAAGGTGGAAGTGAAGCAGCCTTGAAGAAGGACTTAAACGGATTAGAGCTTCACTCAACAAAGATGAGAATGCCATTAAAGATGGCAGCCAAGCTTAGAGCCGAGAAGGCCAAGAAGATAGCATTCAGAAAAGTGGCAGAGTACAAAGAAGATCAGGAGAGCCACTCTACGAATCACCATTAACTTAAAGCTGAAACTGAACAAGTGCAGAACTATGTCTGCAAAACATTCAAGAAGGGTTCAGGAATTGCTAAGTGCCAAAAGAAGTCTACCAAAAGCTCAGAGACTTAGCGAATCCAGATGGTGATGGTGCACAGCTGACAACAGATGAAGATTAGCAGAAAAGAGTAAAGATCAGCTGCACCAAAGAAGATGTGGTCCAGACTCGAAGAAGAATGCAAAGAGGACCACACCTAGGTGCTAAGTATAGAAGATTTTTAGAGCTTAATGACATCTTAGCAGCTCAGCACCAACAACATTAACAACTACAACAACAAGAAGCCAGGGCCTGAGGGGTCCTTTTCCGAAGGGACTAAATGAAGATTCGAAGCCTCCTGGGCTTGAAGAGTTCCAAGGGAACTAGAGAGGATCCAAGGTTGCTGGCCTTGAAGAGTTCTTAGTGAACTGAAGTCCCAAGGATACTGGCCTTGAAGGAATCTTAGTGATTCAGGGTGCTACCCTTCCTTAGTGAAAATCCTACTAGTTGAAAGCAGAAGAGTGGATTAGGAGCTTGAGTCTCTGAACCACTTAAAACTCTTTGTGTCTTTTACTTTATGTCATTTACATTGTGTACATTAACTGTTATAATTGCTATGTATGTTTTAACTGCTTACCACTGAACTAACTCTACGAACAATGTATGTATGATTATGAATATACCAATGAAGGGGATCTTTTACTTATTCTGCTGTGCTTGAAAAGAATCTTATGTTTGTCACATGCTAAATTATTAGCAATACAAAATAAACTAGAAAAGTATTTGAAAGTAAAAAGGATCTATTCAACCCCCCCCCCCCCCTTCTAGATCTATTGTGCCTACTGGGAACTAACAATTGGTATCAAAGCAAGTTCTCATGTTATATTCGAAAGCTAATCTCTTTGAGTCTGATCCTAGGCACAAACATTGTTCTAAACTTAGTTTAGTAGTAAGTCACTTGTTATATGCAGATGAGCTCACACATTGGTAATATTGTGTATAGGCAAAAGTGCATATACACCTGAAGCTGCTTAGATTGGTCCATATTCTTGATTTCCATATAAACAAGACCAATCCATGCTCACAATCAATCTTGCAGTCTGAAGACTAGGCTAGAAAGCTCAGGAGACATCAACAGAAAAGAATTAAACATCCACCAGCCTGAAAAGATGAAAAGATGGATGTAAACCTTGTGAACTCAAGGATGTTAAAGGACTAGAGATGTTGATATTCTCTTAGCTTGCATCTTCAAGACCATGACTGATTGATTGAAGGTCAATTGGAGCAGCTAGCTGTCAGGAGAAATTGAGAAACTATGCACATCAATGCCTAAACTCAGTATATCTTAGATAAATGACTCTTAAGAAACTGACAGTAAAAAGGTACGGTTCCTCACTTACATAAATATGTACCTCATGATTGCATCCCTTATGAACTATAACAGTATTCTTTCAAGGAATCATAATCTATTTAAAAAGGTGAAGAGAGAAAGTACACTGAGGGTGGAAACTCAAATGCCTATAAATTTTCTCTCCATATCCAAGTTTTAGGTTGAAGATGACGTCTTGAAAGAAATCTGAAATGGGTCATAATAGCATCATAGGTTAAAATAATTTTATGTGAAGTAATCTTTGCTGATGGGTTAGTATGTATGTACAACCTATGGTCTAAGTGTTTAATAACACATAGAGTATGATCAGTTCTACAAGAGCATCTTGAAGATTCGTAGAAACTGATCACCTCTATGAATTAACCAGATACAAATAAATTGTAGAGTTGATTCTCACTCTGTGAACATTTAAACCTTGTGAACATAACTTAGCAAACGATGAAACCATCAAAGAAAAAGAGTGGTTTATTAACATAGCAAATCTCACACACACTCACCAGCATGCATCTCAAAATATATTATCTAAATTAGTTACATGCATGAATATAACTGATGGTGATCAATATGATGATTATCCAAATATATGTGGAACAGGGGTTTAGAAAACTAACCTAGCAGGACCCATTTAACCATGGGTACCAAAAATAGAAATTTATAATCTGCAGGTACCTGGTCCATCTGACCACACAAAGGAATGCTGAAGCAGAAGACTTTAGTCAAGAAAATTCAACCAACAGAAGGCTTAAGACTGTTCAGAAATGATTATGATAAAACTCCTATTTGTCAAAGCATGTCCTTAAGACCTCAAAGCTAATCAAATGAAGCTCACATTGTTGCTGATCCTTATAAGGAAGCAAGTCATTCAACCAAAGATGTAAAAGGGTCTTAGACGCTCAATCATTCAAAGAAGGTCATAAGAGAAAACTCCTCACGGAAGCTCACCACAGAGGATCATCGAGCATCAAACATGAGGAACTCATTACGGGAGCAGAACTCCACAAGTACAAACTGTAAAAGAAGATTACGTTCGTAGTGTTTTCAAAGGATCGTAGAATGATCAACCTTGAAGATGCCCATTTCTACGATATAAGAAGATTTGGTGATTCCAGTCAGAAGGAGATATGCAAGGCTATCTTCTAATACACATAAAGAAAAGGGAATCACATCTATCCGAGAAGACAGCATCAACCATGGGAAACAGTGATATGTTTAGGAACAACAATCTTTGAGATATACTATGGCGATTAATACCCGACTCTGAGTTCCAAAACTTTGTGGCTGATGAACCAAATGAAGATCCATAGTTAGTAGGAACATTTCAAAACGTACTACTGATAACCTTTCAGCCACCCAACTCAAAACCGTGGAGAGCCTACGATCAAACATCTGATCATAATGGAATAGCAGAAGGACACCACGATTACAGCAAATGCAATTGTCTAAAGTTGGTAAAGGACCTCACCACCATAAAAGGTCAAATGAGATATCAGTGCAAATCCCTTCTAAAGTACTTCATCTAGAAAGTGCCTCAGGGACAAACCTAACCCTTGTTCAACTCACGATAGTCGATATAAAGTCTTAACGACCCATCCTTTTTCTTTGCAAACAATATCGGTGCTCCCCAAGGAGACACACTTGGTTGAATGTACTTTCTATCTAATAGTTCTTGTAATTGAACATCAACTCCTTCATCTCAACTGGCGCCATTCGATATGGTGCCCTTGAAACTGGTGTGGTTCCCAATAATAGATCAATTACAAACTCAACCTCCCTGTCCGGTGGAATACCTAGTAACTCCTCCGGAAATACATCCGCAAACTCTTGCACTATAGGTATCTGGTCCAAGGATTTTCCCACTCTTTGGGTATCCACAACATGGCACAGATAACCTACACACCCTTTTCTCAACATCTTCCTAGCTTGTGGTCATCGACGCACAACAAGAGCGTCTCGATGATTTACTACTTCAAGAACACCACCTTGGTTTTCTTAGAAAGTCGAAGGTTTACACTTTTCCTATGGCAATCTATTATTGCCTTATGGTTAACCAACCAATCCATTCCAAGAATTACATCAAATTCTTTTAACCTTATAGGTACCAAATCTACTGATAACTTATTCCCTCTAATATCTACGCAACAATCCTTATGAATATGTTCAATGGGAATTATCTCTTCGTTAGCTACCTTAACGTCTAAAGGTATTGGTAACTTTTCAGGGATTAAACCTAATCGCTTAGCAAATTCACATGCTATAAAAGAACAAGTAGCACCCGAGTCAAATAGCACATAAGCATTTATCTTATTAACCGGAATGATACCTGCTACCACATTCATTGATCCAACCGAATCTTGGATAGTCATATTAAATGTACGAGCTGAGGGTCTACCCACTGATGGTGTTGGTTCAGTAATGGCTAATTTACCACTACCAGAACCCTTATTTCCCTCTAAACCCTTCTTCGGGCAATTTCTTGCCATGTGGTCTAATGACCCACAGACAAAAAACCCCTGGTTCTTCTTAGGGTTAGGACAGTTGGTTGACAAATTCCCCTCCTACCCACAGTTATAGCAGACTGATTTCCCCTTTAAGAAGACTCCTATGTGAGTCTTTCCGCATGTCTTACATGCTTCTGTCCTTTGTTGGGCTCTCCCTGCTTTACCTCAGTATTCCTAGGGTTAAAACTCTTCCTCTTAGGTAAGTTGCCGCTTCCACTGGCAACTTCAACCTTAGTCACTCCCTCTAACTTACTCTTGTTCTTTCGCTCTTTGTGGTACTGAGACAATGCCTCACCACCACCTTCTGCTATTATCGCCTTTTCCAGAATGGTCCCGTAGGAAGAACTCTGAAAAAATGATATTCTACTATAGAGCCAGGGTTTCAAGCCCTGCTCAAACCTGCGCGCCTTCCTCTCCTCCGTATCCACCTGGTGTGGAGCAAACCTTGCCAATTCATTAAACTTGGCGGCATACTGGGGAACTGTCATATCCCCCTGCTTAAGTTCTAGGAACATAATCTCCATCCTACCCTACATGCTAGTAGGGAAATAGTTTTGGAAGAAGACCTTCTTAAACTGTTCCCACGTAATAGCTTTTGTCCAAGCCCCACCCTGGTGAGCTTCCCACCAGTAGTTGGCTTCCCCCTTCATCATGTAAGTTGCAAAAGAAGTCTTTTACGCCTCACCTACGTTTGTTATCACAAACGCCTTTTCAATTTCTTTTACCCATGTCTGGGCTTCTAGTGGGTCCGTCGTTCCTTAGAACTCAAGAGGACCCACACTCTTAAATTCCTTGAAGGTAGTTGTTCTTGCTACCCTAGGAGCTACAAGAATCCCTCCCCCCACTTGTTTAAATGCAGCCATTAATAAATTAACGAACTCTTGCATAGGATTATTAGGACCCCCTTGATTTTCATTATGAGACTCGGCCTCTTGGTTACATTGTCTCCTTCTTGGCCGCATAATTCTGATTAAATAAATAAAGTTTCGTTATTATCTTATTTAACTACTTCGTTATCATTCTCAAACAACAACAACCACTCATACCACAACAAACACATTATATAAAAACTTCATTATATTAATATGCTTTCATAGTCAAAACTATTTACATCATGTTTCTTTAGCCAAAAAGCTATTACATACTATCCCGTGATTGCCTTCTACAAAAATTGGGATTTACAAAAAGACTACCCTTTAATTATACAAAAGAGGGCTTTACGTTGCTACTTCTATACAAAAAGATCTAACGATCTACTAACACTATCGAACGATATTCTCATATTTCTGATTTGCCAATATCGACACAATATCTCGACTAATGGTATGTCGAGCCTGCCCGGACTCAATGGAATAACAAGCAATTTTTAGCTTGAAATCCTCATGGGCACATTTGTGGATGTATGACATCCTAGCTATTTTTTGGTCTTTCTCAACCAGTTTCTTTTGAAGCTCTATGGCCTCTTCCTTATAGTCACGTTCCTTATCTGTCATAAGCACTTTCTCGTCGTGTTCGACTCAAAATCATCTCAGCATTCCTTCGCCTCATATAGGTTATTTCCTTTCCTCGTTCCGCACTATACACTTTTCTGATTACTTGCACATTGCACATTCCTATCCAACATAGCCAGATACAATGATCTCATTGCATCCGGAGGTGTTGGCTCCTGAGTAGGTACCACCGTATTAATCGATGTTACCTCCATTTCCTCCTCCACGTCAAGCATCTCATTAAGATATGATGCTAACCACATCGTCTCCTCAGAGTATTCCTCCTCAAAGATGTACTCCTCAATGTCTGAGTCCTCTAGTACAACTAACGGTACCTTCGCCACTGGCATTGGTACAATCTTAACTTGGTTCACTGACTCTTCACTCACAACGTGAATGTCTCTATACATCATGCTATCGATCAACATCTACAATAGCACATAACAAGTTGATTAGTACATAATACACAATAGTATAAGCATAAATCACATTTAATTTATTTAAGGTTACTTTTCATCTTTTAAATCTTTCAGTACTGAGTTATCTCAATACCTTAATAATTTAATGGACTTGAATTTCATTTTTTGGACTTTACCTTCCTTACGAGGTTATTAGCCTAAGGTTCTTCCCTCCTTAAGTTTTATAACCTAATGCTTTGATACCAACCTGTGACGCCTCCAAATCTGGGTATCTTCCAACCCGACATATGGTGCTACAATGTACTTATACCCCTACAATCATTCCATTGAAATACAACAAAATGAATGTAATTACTATCTTCTTATTACAATCAAAGTATAATCCTTCCCAGGTTCATAAACCGATTACATCGTTTGTTATTCATAATGTATAATACATACAAACATACTAATCTGTTACACGATGGCTAGGCATCCATCTTAGCTTTGCCCTTGTCTCTCTTAGAATTCTTAGTACGTTCATCCTTAACTGCAGTCATATAATTCACGCAAGAAGTGAGCATAACAAGCTCAACAAGTTTTAACAAAGGATAATAGTAATACCACATTCATGAATTATATAACAATTCATACATAAATGAACAAATAGCTATGAAGTATTTTAAAACAATAATACTTTAGCATTTCATATCATCAATTCCCAAAGTATAGAGTAGATTAGGAATTCTAAACCGATCGATAAACCATGAACAATAACTTTTTGTTTTCACACTTGAAAAGGATATCACAACACTAAGGCTGTACATCTGCATTACTTACGAGCACTTCTAGGTGATCAGCCTATAGTACTCTATGTTGATCAACACTCAATCATTAAATGTATTTACATTTAATATTTGGTAAACTCGTGTGCCCATCGAATAATCGATGAAAAATATTTTTGTTTGTTCATAGACAAACCATACCTTCACATCCATACCAATTACTTGGCATAGGATAGCGTTAACATTTTTATATAGAAAGATATGAATATCAATCAATCTATATACTACGAGTAGTCTAGCCGAAAGTTAAATCGCATCGACCCTTTCTTTAAAACCCAATGTGCAATTCTATTCGACAATGAATCACATAAAACTTGGCTAACTTGAAAGTTAGACAAGCGTTAAGAAAACTTTGCCTTTCAAATATCTTCAAATAACTTAATCGACCCGACCACGCCCTTTATAGAATCTACATGATATATTCACATAAAGACACTCGTAATTAGCTATTAAACAAATGTTCACATTGTTTCTACCAACTTTTTTCTCTTTTATGTCTTAGTTAACTTAATATTAATAATAAAGTCAACTCGACTTACTACCCTTCATCCCGACTTATTAACCAACTGACGTTATTAATCAGACTCGAACATCGTTGATAAAGTACCAACTTTGTTCATCATTCATAACTTATTAACATGCATTCAATTCCTAAGTTCAATACCATATACTCTAGTATAGGTAGTATAGGAATAGTTTTAATACACTTATGAAGTGTACAAACATTACCCTTATAGATCTATGAACAATTGAAGTTCAAAACCTAAGTTCTCTATCAAAAGCCCTCGCTCAAGGCAGTGGCGTGGCGGGGCTTTTAGTACTAGATCGCATCGCTAAGGCGCCGGTTTCGATAGCTATGTCTCTGGTCTCGGTCTTTGTGGCGCAGACTTTACTCTATCGATGGCCATGCTATTTCATTTAGCGATATCAACTACACTTTATTCGGTAATTGCGCAATCAATCATTTAACGATAACGTCAGGCCATGCATATTTCGAACCTCAAATCTGAATAATTCCAACAGTTTAAAAATTTTATGAAATTCCCTGCCATAACTTCTTTGTTACAAGCCCGATTTGGTCCGTTCAAAAGCCTACACGTCATAAATGACATACTCTACACATTCATATAAGAATTCAACACTTTCAAATCCGTTAACTCAAAATTCACTATTGAGATTATTTTCTAAGCATTTGTAAACGTTAATGGGCGTTCAATGCTCGTTTTCTTCGTTTTAAGTCGGAATCCGACGATTCTCGAACCCACAACTCTTAAATACCCTATCTCACGTGTTGACATTGAAAAATAACATTTTCAAGTCTCACGGCAACTTTCGACCTCCAAATCCAGAATTTCAACATTTTCAACGTTTAACGTCTATTTCCGTGAAATTCGCCATAACTTCGTTACTAACGTTCTCTAGGCCAAATCACATGGAATACTCCATGGATTTCATATCTACATCCTAACCAAGAAAGATGCATATATTAACGTATTGATGGAGTTCAATCGTTTATCAACAATCGATCACAATAATCAATATTTTCATGGTTTGAAACTATATCGAACCTCATAATTCTTATGATCTCATGACTTATAGAGATTAAATCTATATTAATTCATCTTTAATCCACTATACAAGACACATACCACCTATTTATGATTCTCCATGATAAAAGAAAATCAAAAGAGATGAAAATGAGAAACAAGGAGTATTACCTCAAGAACTCTTATGAAATCTCTTGGGAAACTCTAAGTCAAAGCTTCCAAAGTGTATGATTTGTTGAGTCTAGCTCTCTTTCTCTCTCAAATAATCTAAGTTGGGCAATTGAAAAACTCTTAAATGACCAAACCTAGCTTCCTATTTATAGAAAATAGAATGGAGGGAAATCTAGACATTAAACCCCCACCACCTCCTTACTATTCACTCTTGGTCACCAAGTAAAATGCTTGGTGACCAAACATTAAGCTTGGCTAACACACCAAGGCCGGCCCACTCTTGCTCATGGGTCATCCCCATGGGTTGCCCCATGGGTTTTACCCATTCGGTGACCTACCAGTTCGATCTACAGTACGGTTTTCATGCATTGGGCTTAAACCATCTAACATTGGGCCTTGACTTGGGCTTAACCTATTAATCCCCTTGGGCTTGTTCATCCAATTAATTGGACTAATTATAATTTAACCCAAAAAAATTAACATTAAATCTTAACTTAAATCTATAATACTAATTTTATCCTATACGTACAATTCACGTATTCTCTCCTTATAATACTCGTACGATAATCGTATTGTACTTCGTATTTACCCATCATATTACACATAGATACTAATTAGTACCATATTTGTATAACACTCGCTTTAACTATAACGCAATTCTTCTATGCATTTCATTTCCTTCTCGGAAATCAATATACTCAACCCTTAGGTTTTAAGTCCGCAGGCGAAAACTTCTTTGACATAAATAAAATATTATTAGATATTTCATCTCATCTTGATATTCTATCATTACGTGTTTCTCGGAATTTCAAAATAATTCCTCGAACAGAAACGGATGAATAGTGTTTTTACATAAATTTCTCGGAAAACATTTATTTTCATCTTGGAAATTCTAAACAATTAATTCTAGCACGTAGCCAGATTACTAACCATATAAGCACATTCTAGGTCACAGAACGACCTTCACATAGCTTACTCACATAATAAATCAATTAAATTCATTTAATTCACATAATCAAATAAAAATTTAATTATCATAAAAATCCAATTTTTCTTGGGCGTTACATATTCCAAGTCATCTAGCTATGCTAGATTTCGAAGTTTATTAAACTCGTGCTGATATGTACATTTTGAAAAAGGAAAAAATTGGTTCAACATTTGGAACCAATAGATTTTTAAAAGAACTATTCTTGGTATGTCTATGCTAATTGTTTCGGCTAGACAGAAATTAATTTCAAATATCAAAATGAATTTTATATCATCAGTGCATTTGATGCAAGGATGGTAAAAGGATGGAGTTATTAATGTAATTGAACCTGGTGTTGGATGTGATCTTGGGATCAACAACCTGCTATGGTATAATGTGTAATGACAAAGTCAAAAACTGACGAAGTCCTCAACATACTGTGAAAAGTACGGTATCATGACATCATAAAACGTTTTGATGTATTGAAAAAGAATTTAAAGAAGTAGTCAATGTCAATTGAGTTGACTAGATGAATGTTTCCCGTTGATATCCAATTTATTTGTATGGTCTAAGCTACTTGATTCGGCTAGACAAATGGTATGTCGTGTTTAAAAGAAAATTGAGCTTTCTTTGACGAAGTTGTGGCAAACCAAATTATTTTGGTGCAGAATCTAATGATTAAGTCTGAGGTGAACATATCTTGAAATGGGGTATACGATGGGTAAGAAGTAGTTTGCTTTCTTTGTGATTGTAAACTGACCGTGGAAGAAAGGTTACGGCGTTATGCTGTTAAACCTAGTAAGAGTTCATGGTTGATTTGACCCCTAAGCAAAAGTATGAAATATTTTAAAGGAATTCTTATATTCCTCGTTGTTCATTCTACTTCTTTAAAGAGAAGTTGAGAAGAGGGGTAGGGTGAATGTGATGACCCGGGTAAGGGTGTGGTTTTAAGAAATTCCAAGGACGGAATTTTTATAAGGAGGGAAGAGTGTAACGACCCGAAAATTCGGATCATCCAGAATTTAAGTTTAAAGAATTAGTTATTAATAAAATGAATTTGTATTAATAATATTATGTGTTATGTGTTTATTAATCGTTCTAGAACCTAGGATGATTATAAGTCGGTAGGATTCTGGCTACGAGATAGACCGAACGAGTAATAATTTTCAAGAAAAAAATGAAAATTTTCCGAGAACAAAAATATTTCTGGGGAAAAAGACGAAATAGACATTATTCACCCGACGAAACCTAAGGGTTAGGGTTTAAATAACCTAAGCCTTTTCGAGAGTTCGGTATGTCGAAATGACATTCTGTCGAAAGATTTGACGATAAAATATCATGAAAAGTTAAATAAGCCGATAAAAGTTTTCTCGAAAAACGTGTAGAAATCAGACGAAATAAAAATGACGAAAAGTACTGTTATGTACTTTTCATTCGTTTAGCTACGTTAGGGGAAAACGTGAAGGAAAACGCTTAACACCAAAAAGTGTTTTTCAGTTTTTTAGAAATCCGAAAAATACGTAAAAGATAATCGGTAAAGGAAAGACGAAATATCTAAAAATATTTAGATTCCGAGAATCGCAGTTTTTAAAACTGTTGGACAAAACCTGAAAGACGGAACCACGAAACTTAAAGGCTAAGTAGACTTAAGGGCTAAGTTAACTTAACACCTAAGTCATGAATAGTAAGGAGGTTTGAATAGTAAGGAGGTTAGGGGGTGAAATGACTAAAATACCCTTAGCTTGGAAATTTTATAAATAGGAAGCTTAATTCATTTATTTGGGATTTTGAAAATCCTACACCTTAGAGAGAGAGAGAGAGAGTTTGGATGGAGAGGGAGAAGGAAGAGCACGAGCATGATTGATCGGATCGAAAGTGTTCGTGAAATAGAAAAGCTAGCAAATTGCTTGGTTTTTGTCTAATGAAGAAAAAAATAAAGAAGAAAGGTATTAAAACCTAACTCCTAAGTTAACTTTTCTTATGTTTTTATGTTTAAAACATAGATTTATAAGAATAAGAAGTAAATGATGTTAGGAATGATTTCATATGGTTGAAATTGTAAGAAAATGAAGAAATAAGAATTAAAAGTTTATTTTATAAATTTTTTAAGGAAGTATAAGATTCATAATGAATTAGAACGATCCGAGTGGATTATATAAATAGGTAGGTGAAATAAGTAAGTAATAATGTTCTATAACATCAAATTCCAATAAAAAAGTGAAATCGTAATCCAAAATATCGATTAAAATGAAGAACGAACAAAGAACACGAAAAACATACGAAGAACACGAAGAACGTTGTTGATGGACAAATTTAAAACCATCGTAGGATAATTGTTGTTGATGAACAAGTTTAAAACCATCGTGTATAAGTTAGATGCATATTGCTTGGTTAGGAATGGTAGAAACATTCATGAAGAACGGATTAAAACTTAGCTATAATGAAGTTATAGCGAAAATTTCATAAAAGACAAATGAGAATTAGGAAGTTAGTAAATGAACCCAAACATATAGGGTTTGATAAGAATGTAAGAGAATTTAGAAAACATGAGTAGTGGACTCAAGAACGAATGAATTCTGAGTTTGGATGATCGAATTACGGACGAACAGACGAAGAGCATTAAAAACGTAAAACGAATGAAGGGTGAAGATCAAGCCAATTGAATAGCACGTTAACTGATTCAGAATGAAGTTCTGTCCAGGGGGTATTGAAGTACGTAAGATAAGGAAGAGAATGACTTTAGAACGACCTTGTTCTGAGTTATAACGAATAAGTTATGAAAGCGGGAAGTAAGCGTCTCAAATTGGATTTAACACTTAGAGAAATTTTATAGGGTTAGGGTTTGCATCATGCAAGTACCAACCATGCCTTAATAAGGTGGCACTGCAGCACCGCACTGGGAGTGGGTATAGCAAACTTCAGCTTGCAAATACGAGAGATAAAAGGAGAGTGAAAGCCAGGCAGCCGGTTATAGGGAAAAAGCCAGAGAAGAGCTTTTAAGTGCTCAACTCTTGGGGGAAACGTACGGGAAGATAAAGAACATAATGTTCAACTAATATAACACTTAAACAAGTGAATTAAACCTTTAGTACAGGTTGAACGAAATGGTTAAAAGAGATTAAAAGATCAAGAAGAGAATAAACGAAACGTAAACGTAATGAAGTTGCAAGCAGTCTTAGCATACAACGAACAGTATGGGTTTAACATTAAGAAAGAATAATGAACATGGGGTTCATGGGATGGATAACGATCGAAAGAGATTAAAACCTTGAGTAAAGGTTGAATGAGAGATTAAAAGATGAGCAACGTGAACGTTGAATATGTAAACGATCCTCGTGAATCGTATTCGCATCGGACGAACGTTCTAAGTATACCCTAGTTGTATGAGCTAGACATTGACAAAGGTAGTAAGTAAGACATGAATTATCGAGAAAGCTGTAATGAACGATAATAAGAGTAATGAAAGCCGAAGGTGAGTCGTATAAGAATCAATCCTGAGGGTTGGCATTTAGTTTCCAAGAAGCCAAAAGGAATGAGAAATTAACTTAATGAAGATTATAGTTTAATAGTTCGGATAAGTTATGATAAGTTAGGTTGTGGTACAATCGTAACCTTTGATGGTTGACATATGGGAGCTGGGCTAAATAATTCCTTCAGAGAGCAAAGGTATATACAAAACTGGCAACCGATCTAACTCACTGTTATGGGCAGTGTTGACGAGACGGGAACTTGTTTGTTGGTTGTTTGTGGGAAACCACTCAGAGTACCATATGGACTACTAGCAGAGAAGTGATGTGTGCTAAGTCCTAGAGAAGTTATAAGAAGAAGATAAAATGTAAAACATCAAAGATGATGAACGTAAAAGTAAGACATATTCGTATGTCATGAAGCCGTAGAACGGTAATGAAAGTGGTCGCGTAAACTTAGGTTATAAGAACGCGAACCCTAAGAAGTAAAGTTAAACAAACTAATGCATAAGTTATTTTACATGACTAATTAGTGTATGTGTTATTTTTCTTATGTGCTACATAGGAACTGGAATGAGCGGTTCAGCGTAAGTTGTAGTTGTGCGTAAGGCAAGTTTCCTAACTTCATTCATATTTCAAATGAATGCTAGTTTCTTAAACTTCTCATATATTAAACTTGAGAAGTTATGTCTATGTGCTAAGGTGCGATATTTGTGTAAAGTGGTAGAACATATGAGGCCTTGTGCCACAATGTGAAAACTTCGGTGTTTCTATTAGATGAACTGTTATGTGATTTAACTGTTCTATAAGAGAATGCTTTGTTCATACATGATCCGTTATTGTTAAGTCTATGTTAATGATTCTAGCCAGACAGAATGTGTATGAAAAAGGTAGAAGAATGAAAGTATTTTAAAATTAAAGTGAATATTGTTTTAAAATGATAGGAATCGAGATTATTCCTATTATTCAAGCTGCTTCATAACCTTTGTTCGGTTATTGAAGTATTAAGAGAATGTTTGAATTCTTGAAGATGTTTGTTCAACTGTTATTACTTGCTGGGCAATTGAATGCTCATGCTTGCTTTAAATGAAAAACATTTTTAGCGAACGATGTTAGAAGAACTTAAGGATCCCGTAAAGATCAAGCTGACGGTATCAAGATGAAGTGCCATTCAGAATGTGGATGAGCGTGAAGATCGAGCGAAGACTTGTAATATAAAATAAGTTAAATGAACTTTAGATTAGTTTGAAGAACTGTTATATATCCTTGGTGGCGGATAAAAGTCACTCTTGTAAGATGAAATGAATAATGTATTTATAATTATTTGTAATGAAAAAGGTTATAAGGTTTCTAGAACTTGGGATTTGAGAGTATATGTTGTTATATTTTAGTATATAATGATGTATGTTTGGAAGAAGATGGAATCGTGACGTATGGAATCTGGATGTGAAAATAGACCGGATTTCGGGGCGTTACAGATCTAACAAAAAAAGCACAAAAATTGAAAATTTTTAATTTCTTACCTTTTTCTTCTTGCAAGCCTTCTTGATCCTTCAAAGTAGCTTATGATTTTAAGTTTTATGAAGATCTAAGACCCCTCCTAGATTCCCTATAACTACCAAAATCTACAGCCCCCAATATACATAAAACATATAACACTAACATAACTTAGTGTATATACAATATACATATAACACATATAATTATAGAATATGTAACTCCC
Organism: Panax quinquefolius; assembly: GCA_020205615.1. Classification (NCBI taxonomy): domain Eukaryota; kingdom Viridiplantae; phylum Streptophyta; class Magnoliopsida; order Apiales; family Araliaceae; genus Panax; species Panax quinquefolius. Next base: position 83,897,221 of record CM035152.1, read on the forward strand.
AATATAATTACATATACTAATTATCAATTTAATATATAATTTACAATAATTAGAATTTTAAAAGCCCTAAAGCTTGTTTGGCAAAACCATATTATTTTAAAATTCAGGTTTTAATAGTTAAGGTCTTGTTTGGGTAAAACAGGTTTAAAACAAAAGTAAGGTCTTGTTTGGGAAAACGGTTTTTTTGGAAAACGGTTTTAAAAACTCTTTTAACTCTTTTAATAGATCCTTTAACACATATTCTTAATGTTATCCTTTAATTAATTAAATCTTAACATTAATTTAATTAATTAAAAGTTTAACATCAATTAATCACATAAAATTGTCACATTATAATTACTCGCTAATTATAACTTCATGTAACAATTACCACATCACTACATTATCTCAATTAAATTAGAACTATAACATAAAATCATTACATATTAATTAAATATTAAATAATCATTTAATTAATATAATACACTAATTACATTACTCCATATTAATCACATAATCTCAATAAATAATTCAAGTAAAATATTTATTTACTTCAACAAATATTAAATTAACATTTAAATTCTCTTCGTACCAATTCACATATTTCACAATATATAACACATATACACATACTCGTACTTAAACATCTTAAAATAAGAATTTTATTTATTAAATTCTCATTTATTAATTCTTAAAAAATCTGGGATGTCACATCCTTCCCTCCTTATAAGGATTCCGTCCTCGAAATCAACGAAACCTCCCTTAGTCGGTTTTTGCAAAAGTCTTTCACAATTATCGTTGAATAACTTCAACACGTTAACTTAGCAAAAGTTTTACATATATATATATATATATATATATATATATATATATATATATATATATATATATATATATACTTCATTAATTTCTTCAATAACTTTTAGGTTTTATTACATAACCTTCAATTAAACACAGTCATATATCAAATATTATATATTTGTTAACCCATTCATTTTCTTTTCTAAGGATCGTTATCATAAACACTCGGGATATTACATTCACCCTTTCTTCTAAAAATTTCGTCCTCAAAATTTTATTTATTAATCTTCATTCATTCAATCTATCAAAATAGATTTTACGTTAATCTCTATTCACTGGATTAAAGCGTTGTACAACTACTTCTTTCTAAGGGCTATTCTTCTCGCTACATTCTCCATCAGAATAATAAGAATCTTCCATAATTGCTCAATAATTAGGAAGCGGTATAAATAACTCAGGAATTTAAAAGATTCCAATAATGCTGAGTGGTCACAAGACCTTGAACTTCTTTCTAGGTTTAATAGTGCTTCACCCCCAGTACTTCACACTATAAACCGCATCGGTACTCTAGGTGGACAGCCTATCGTACCCCTACATCGGGCCCAAACGTAGTATATCATAACGACTATATGCGTTACATTCGGAACTATTGTCTCCGATAACATGTCCCCTTTTATAGGGTTGTTCACCTCAGCTTTTTAACATCTGAATCTGCACCAAACCAATTTGGTTTGGCATAGTTTAACTAAAAACGCTCGAATTCCATAAACATCTTTTAATATTTGTCTAGCTGAACCAAGTAGCATAGACTTCTAGCAAAAATTCGGACATGAATCGAAATAATTTTATCCAATTCATATGGCATATCTTTCTTAGTTTAAAGAAAACCAAAAATCCTTTCATGATGACATGATACCATACTATCTCGATGGTACGTTGGGGATTCAGTCATTATATGACTTTGTCATGCTACATTATACCATAGTGAGTTGACAATATTATGATCACATCCAACACCAGGTTTAATTGCATTGATGACTTCCTCGTTTGTCAAATCAGCATCATATTTAGTGATGCCTTAATGACTACGAAAAAAAAACAAAATACATTTTGATATTTTTAAAACATTTTTGTCTAGCCGAAAAAATTAGCATAGACATACGAATAACAATATTATTTTTAAAAATCATTAGTTCCATCATTTGATCCAATGTTTTTCAAGAAAAACTAGAAGTGCAAATGTGACGCCCCAAAATAGGTATACATCACCCATCTTTAGTCGCCAAATACATGGTACATAAATTAAATACAAACTTAATTATACAACTGTCGGGAAATATACAACAAAACATAGTTGAGAGTTTAAACAAGAATATTGCCTTTTAGATAATATCCACTCTCAATGGAGTCCTCATTACAATTATTATCACACTATTTCACATAATAGTGAGGACTACTAAAACCACTTATCCTGGACCATCACTCTATTTCCCGACCCGTCCCAGCTATATTCTCATTTCCTGAAGAGAACAATGAAAGAAAAGGGTGAGCTCAACTAGCCCAGTAAGAAATATTATGACTAAGATAATGCAGAATAAATTATCCTTAGCCTTCAACAAAGATAACAACCGATAGAATATAATGATGCGAAAGTTTTAAATCGACAACTACAGCGAAATAAGCAATCCTTTAAAAGAGTCAAGTAGAGCATGATATCTACTATCTTTTATGATTTAAAAAGTTTTTCATCAACTTTATCGCTGAGACTAAGCTTAATAAATAAACCATATCATCAAATCATCCCTACACTATGGGCCAAGGATATTCATGTAATCATCAATGGTCATGATTATACCGAATAATCCCTGGTCATAATCATACCAACAACTGTCCATCAATGCACTACGGGCCAATGAGTACTTATACCACATCATTTGTAACATTACGGGTCATGATTATACCGAATGATACCTGGTCATAATCATATCAATCAATAGTCTATCTATGCATGTAAGCCAAAGATGACGTTCATCACAATATAAGCATGAGGATGGTGACAGTGATATAAGCATTAATCAAACGAAATCAAGGATAAATATTAAAGACTTTAAATTTATCCAGAGTTTAAAAATATCCAAATTGTCAACATGATACTACTTCGTAGAGTAAAATTCAAGAATAATATTCATGTACCAAAAATAATTTGGACAGAAAAGAAATATATTTTTCGGGTAAATAGTACCCTGTGAATAGTAATTCAGGAATAGTATCTCATGAATAGTATCCCAACATGAAAAGTACCCCAAATACCCGAGTGAATAATATTCAGGTGAATAGTAACTCGAGAATAGTACTCCAGTATGAAAAGTGCCCCGAATACCCGAGTGAAAAATATTTGAGTGAATAGTAATTGGGTGAATAGTAACCCGTAAATAGTAACTCATGAATAGTATTTCGTCGTGAAAAGATCAATAATTATCATGAAAGCTCAAAATAATATTTCCATGAAAAAATACTGGATGAAGCGCAAATATCAAGGATATTCTACTAATTTCATGGAGTATAGAAGCCAAAACTTTAACAAAATGAGTATACAATTAGAAATCTGAAACAAAATAATATTACTTATATACTACGGAGTATAGAAGAAAATATTATTTCAAGCAAATATTGAAAAAAAATAACATCCCTTACAACTGTTGAACGAAAATAATATTCCAACGAATATTTAACGAAGCTAATATTCCTACGAATATTGAACGAAAATAATATTCTTTATGAATATTGAACGAAAATAATACTCGTACGAATAGAAAAAATAATATCTCTTCAGAATATGAAATAAACAATACCCCTTACCTTAGAAGAAGACTGGATACTAGAATAGTGGAGTAGAAGACTACTCTTCTTTTTTCTCTTTATAGCTTTTCCCTCTATAGCTTCTCTCTCTATAATTTCTCTTGTGAGACTTAGTGAATTGGTGAGAATGAAGGAAGAATGAGCTTCTATTTATAGGAAAACATAGTTTCGATAATTGCACGTTTTGGGGCTCAAAATATTACAGTATAATACCTTCGTCTTTTCCTTTATTTTTAATTTAGTCATGCAAGTATTATCAATCTTACACCACCTCCCCTGATAGTACATGAATGTGAATCAATAGTACACACATGTGAATAAATAGTTATAAGCATATGAATTAATAGCAATTAATTGCTCATTTATCTGATTAATTACCCGATTGGTCAATATAACTTCCAGACATCAATTATTATCAGAATAGATGTCGATTTCCACTAACACTAATAATCCCAACACAATGGAACTATCAATTTCATCTTTAATCAACATGAACTTATTCATCATTAATATTATAACTCACAATATTTAACAACCATGTCGTTCCCAGGAAAGAGGGGGCTTTCCGATAAGGATTTCTCCTTATTAGCGTGCAATTAGGTTACCAAACCTCTCTTTGACAGAACTTCTAGACATTGTTAATATTGCAAATAATAATATGAATAACTTTGTCGTCTCAATTATTGATTTAATAATAATAAATATTATACAAATGATACTGTAACAATAATTGAATCAATAATATGAGAGATATGATGTAGCAATTACTGTAGCAATAATTGAGTATAACTGAGTGACTTCTTATGTAAGCATCAATAATCAATACCGTGTGCTACTATGCAACCATGCGTATTACTGTACTTTTACTACCGGGTAGTTCAACAATTTTAACGGTAACACTTTTGCCGTTATTTTTATAAAAAGATAATTCCGTCGTTTTCTAACTACGACAATACTTCCATAATGGGGTCCACCAATGATTATGCCGTCATACGAATATTCCCTGTTAAAACGAATATTCCCCGACTAATCGAATATTCCCCGACACAACGAATATTTTATATCAACTTGCTAACTTTGCAAAATTTTCAAATATCACCCTTAACTTTAACCTTTTATCAATTTAACCATTTACGAAATAAAATAATAATTATAAGAAAATTGAATACTTTCATTTCATAAAATTTGAGGTCTTACAATCTCCCCTCTTTATGAAATTTCACCCTCGAAATTTATGTACGTACCTGGTATGCCGAAGAGGTGAGGATACCTCGTCAGATTCTAACTCTTGAGATATAACCTTTGACTGTCAAATATGATCCTTCTTATCTAAGATTTTAACACGTATCTCCTCATACGAAATGGGTTTTGTGTTAACAACGTCACATTCGTAACCACATATGATCTTCTACTCAACGCGTCAGCTACCACGTTCGCCCTTCCACGATGATATTGAATGGTATGGTCATAATCTTCAACAGCTCGAGCCAACGTCTTTGGCTCATTATACGTTCGTTTTGGTTGAAAAAATATTTAAGGGTTTTAGAAATGGGATTTGTACTGGGGTCAATACAAAATTTGATTTCACGCTCTGGGGGTAGGCCAGGAAGTCTTCAGGAATACGTCAGGAAATTTATTAAAGATAGAAATATCATTGAAAAAATGTGACTCTCATCCAAGACTTGGATAACACATGTAATGAAGGTTTCTCCTAACGGAGTTTCAACAGATAAGTCAAAGTCTAATTTCTCTTGAGTTAAATTTAAACGTTTAGCACAAGTAGGAGAAATAAAAGAATGGGTAGAACTGATATCTAATAAGGTATAGATTTCGCAAGAATTTATAATTAACTAACCCGTGCTAACTTCGTTCGGGTTACTCGCTTTTTGAGAAGTCACAAAAAATGCTCTTCCTGAAACCACCGACTTTGTTTTGTCCATATCCGCCTTTGGTGCCACCGTCCCAGCTGGATTTGATTTCGCTATAGGAAAAAATCGAGCTATGTGGCCATCTTTTCCACAACTAAAACATACCTTAGAAGGCTGTGAACAGTTTGAACTTATGTGTCCCTCCTCTCCACATATGTAGCATCTAATTGGCGGTCGTTCTCCTCCCCTAGAATTTATTGCTGGTGCTGGTGCTGCTACCGACGTCTTCCTATATTCGTTAAATCTTCTCTTCTTGAATTTTCCACTTGAATCATTTCTTCTATTATCTTGGCCATGATTACCACCGAAGTGGTTACCATTTCTTGCCTGATAATTTCTTTTACGATGGTTATCGTTGTTTTGTTGGCCGTTGCCACCGGTACGATTATTATCCTGTTGTTGGTCATTATCTTTTGGTTTGGCTGGCTCATTATCGCGCTCCAATAACTGAGCCATATTCACAACATCTGAATATAAACAAAGTTTATGAGAAATGAGGTATTGACGTATCTCAGGTTTCAAACCTCTTAGAAACATCCGCGTCATTCTCTCCTCATTATCAACCAATTGGAATGCAAACCGGGACAACTCGGCAAACTTAGCTTCATACTGCGACATGGTCATATTGTTTTTCTCCAGCTTGATGAACTCTACCTCCTTCATGTAACGAATACTTTCGGGAAAGTACTTGTCATTAAACAGTCCATGGAACCTCTCCCAAGACATTTTCAGTGCGGCAGCCTGAGTACGTTTTACTGATTTCCACCAGTAATCTGCCTCTCCTCGTAACATACAGGTGGAGAAGGGAACCTTTTGCTCCTCTGAGCATTCCAAGACATCAAATATCTTGGTGATCTGCTTTATCCATGTCTCCGCCTTAAGTGGTTCTGGCTTTCCCAAATACTGCGGTGGGCCCAGCTCCTTGAACTGCTTAGTAGTGACTATCCGAGAGTTGCCAATGTTTCTACCTGAATTTTGAATAGGAGTCTCTCTCGCCTGATGTTGCATGAATTGTATAAAGCCTCTGAACATCTCATCGTTCATCATCTGATCGGTGTTGTTATTTACCTGAGGATTATTGTCTTCCTATTGCACATTATCCTGGGTATTGATCGTTGGTGACTCAACGGTTTCATGTGCTTCATTGTTGATCAAAACATTTTTAGATGCCATTTTCAAACACTGTCACAAAACAAGGGTTAATTGACATATCACATATTATCCCTATACTCTGACTGACCAATTAAATACCAAATAAACTTAGGTAGGTCATACTAGCGAAGGAATTCCCCGTCTCTCCCCTTCTAGTTCTTGTCTTACATCTTAGCTAGGGATCATATCCCTAAGCTTTGACACCAACTGTGATGCCCCCAAAACAGGTATACATCACCCATCTTGAGTCGCCAAATACATGGTACATAAATCAAATACAAACTTAATTATACAACAATCGGGTAATATACGACAAAACATAGTTGAGAGTTTAAACAAGAATATTTCCTTCTAGACAATATCCACTCTCAATGGAGTCCTCATTACAATTACTATCACACTATTTCATAGAGTAGTGAGGACTAGTAAAGCCACTTATCCTGGACCATCACTCCATTTCCCGACTCATCCCAGCTATATTCTCATTTCCTGAAGAGAACAATGAAAGAAAAGGGTGAGCTCAACTAGCCCAGTATGAAATATTATGACTAAGATAATGCAGAATAAATTATCCTTAGCCTTCAACAATATAACAACTGATAGAATATAATAGACAACAAGTTTTAAATCAACAACTGTAGCGGAATAAGCAATCCATTAGAAGAGTCAAGTAGAGCATGATATCTATTATCTTTTATGATTTAAAAAGTTTTTCATCAACTTTATCGCTGAGACTCAACTTAATAAATAAACCACATCATCGAATCATCCCTGCATTACGGGCCAAGGATATTCATGTAATCATCAATGGTCATGATTATACCGAATAATCCCTGGTCATAATCATACCAACAACTGTCCATCAATGCACTACGGGCCAATGCGGACTTTTACCGCATCATTTGTAACATTACGGGTCATGATTATACCGAATGATCCCTGGTCATAATCATACCAATCAATAGTCCATCTATGCACGAAAGTCAAAGATGACTTTCATCACAATATAAGCATGAGGATGGTGACAATGATATAAGCATTAATCAAACAAAATCAAGGATAAATATTAAAGACGTTAAATTTATCCAAAGTTTTAAAATATCTAAATTGTCAACATTGTACTGCTTTGTAGAGTAAAATTCAAGAATAATATTCATGTACCAAAAATAATTTGGACAGAAAAGAAATATATTTTACGGGTAAATAGTACCCCGTGAATAGTACTTCGAGAAAAATACCTCATGAATAGTACCCCGACATGAAAAGTACCCCAAATACCTGAGTGAATAATATTTGGGTGAATAGTAATTGGGTAAATAGTAACCTGTGAATAGTAACTCGAGAATAGTACTCCAGTATGAAAAGTGCCCCGAATACCCGAGTGAAAAATATTTGAGTGAATAGTAATTGGGTGAATAGTAACCCGTAAATAGTAACTCATGAATAGTATTTCATCATGAAAAGATTAATAATTATCAAGAAAGCTCAGAATAATATTTCCATGAAAAGATACTGGATGAAGCGCAAATATCAAGGACATTCTACTAATTTCATGGAGTATAGAAGCCAAAACTTTAACAAAATGAGTATACAATTTGAAATCTGAAACAAAATAATATTACTTACATACTACGGAGTATGGAAGAAAATATTATTTCAAGCGAATATTGAACAAAAATAACATCCCTTAGAACTGTTGAACGAAAATAATATTCCAACGAATATTTAACGAAGATAATATTCCTACGAATATTGAACGAAGATAATATTCTTTATGAATATTGAACGAAAACAATATTCATACGAATACAAAAAATAATATCTCTTCAGAATATGAAATAAATAATACCCCTTACCTCAGAAGAAGACTGGATACTGGAATAGTGAAGTAGAAGACTACTCTTCTTTTTTTTCTCTATAGCTTCTCCCTCTATAGCTTCTCTCTCTATAATTTCTCTTGTGAGACTTAGTGAATTGGTGAGAATGAAGGAAGAATGAGCTTCTATTTATAGGAAAACATAGTTTTGATAATTACACGTTTTGGGGCTCAAAATATTACAGTATAATACATTCATCTTTTCCTTCATTTTTAATTTAGTCATGCAAGTATTATCAATCTTACACAACCTCCCCTAATAGTACATGAATGTGAATCAATAGTAAACACATGTGAACAAATAGTTATAAGCATGTGAATTAATAGCAATTAATTGCTCATTTATCCGATTAATTACCCGATTGGTCGATATAACCTCCAGACATCAATTATTATCAGAATAGATGTCAATTTCCACTAACACTAATAATCTCAACACAATGGAACTATCAATTTCATCTTTAATCAACATGAACTTATTCATCATTAATATTATAACTCACAATATTTAACAACCATGTCATTCCCAGGAAAGAGGGGGCTTTCCGATAAGGATTTCTCCTTATTGGCGTGCAATTAGGTGACCAAACCTCTCCTTGACAGAACTTCTAGACATTGTTAATATTGCAAATAATAATATGAATAACTTTGTCGTCTCAATTATTGATTTAACAATAATAAATATTATCATGAGATAATCTTTGTGACAATAATTGAATCAATAATATGAGAGATATGATCAGTGAATTCTTGTAGCAATAATTGAGTATAACTTGGGTGACTTCTTACGTAAGCATCAATAATCAATACCGTGTATACTATGCAACCACGCGTATTCATCGTACTTTTACTACTAGGGTAGTTCAACGGTTTTAACGGTAATACTTTAAATCGTTATTTTTATAAAAAAGACAATTTAATTGCTTTTTAAAACTACGACAATACTTCCGTTGTGGGGTCCACCATTGATTATGCCGGCGTACGAATATTCCATGTTAAAACGAATATTCCCCGACACAACGAATATTTTATATCAACTTGCTAACTTTGCAAAATTTTCATATATCACCCTTAACTTTAACCTTTTATCAATTTAACCATTTACGAAATAAAATAATAATTATAAGAAAATTGAATACTTTCATTTTATAAAATTCGGGGTCTTACAGCAAACATCAGCATGAATTCAATAAATTTTGAAAATCTAGCAAAGCTAGAAGATTTTGAATACCTAATTTTGTCCATCAATTTTAATTTTTACTCCATTACCTCATTACTGACTACTTCTTTTATTTCTAGCACCACCAATGCTCTTATACTAAGTATTCGTGTATTTTAACTTACAATCTTCATATACCCCCATTATAGTTCATCAAACTTACTACACATTGGAAGTTCAAGACTTGCCACAATAATATGAATTTAAGAACTTATCCTAATCAGACCATAGGCGTCCATTCGCTGAGGAGTTCAAAACATACCATATTATTATGAGTCACGAACTTACCATATGCATTAGTTTTAAGAACTGTACCTAATCTTAATAATATTCTGACTAATCCTAATAGTTTTCAAATATACACATGAGAAAAGAATCACCTTTTCACCACATATACATTGATAGCGCAACACCAACATTCCAATGATTATCAATGTGATAAACTGAGTGCAAGCACAAAACCCTCATCCATACAAAGGTTTGTACAACTCAGCCATCACATGAGTCCTCAATTGAAATCCCACTTAACTCTATCTTGCTTATAACTTGCTCTTTGCTCGATACGAATTTTTCGTACCTCATCATCTATAAATCCTCGTGAGTTATCTCGTACTATTTCATTGTACAATATCTTCATAGCATCAAGCTATAATTATTCAAACATTACAAACCATCTTTCTTTTATAACAAATCACATCGTGATCTTATTCTATAATCATCTCCCTTAAAATTCTTTTCTTAACTTGTGATCGTTTTGTTTTACGATCCTCTTTCTTTCCTTTTTTCATCATTTATGATTTCATTTATACTTTTAATCATACAGACTTTGTTTATTCATCATTATTCATTTTCTTGGCTATTGGAGGTAGGCAACTCCTGATTCTTATCTACATCTCTTCAAGATTCTTCTTTGAATCTCCTTGTTTATTTATTAACTCTTCCTTTAAGAATTTAATATAATTCACGTTACTCAATATTTTATTCGAGTTTTATCCCTCGCCATTCAAATATTCTTCCTATAACATTTCTAGGATTAAACGCATCCTATACATCTACGTATGTGAAAAGAATCACCTTTTCATTATACGTAACTTAAACTTATCAGCTTAAGGTACTCTTACCTAAGGTGTATAACCTATCAGCTTTGATATCAACTGTAACAACCCCAGATCCGGGTCCTAAATCACTACGGATCTGGTATTCTATTTCTATAACTATTGCGAAAGATATAAACATAAACAGTTTATACATTAAACATTACACATTATTCCCAAGGTCGAGAACCTTCACATAATACCTAAATCAATATCCTATCAGACATACAAAGTTATTATCATACATTACTGTTACAAAGTTATCTGCACATATAATCCAAAGCTGACTTGTCTTTGACTTTTCCTGTATCCGACGTATTCGTGCTAATCTACAATGTTTGTAACGACTGAGAAATTTGGATTTTTATTGTAAAATGATTTTATTAAATTAAATAATAATAAAATCATATTTTATGTGATATCAAGATGGTTGTTGTTCTATAACCTATTGATGTTGGAATGTCGTAGTATTTGAGCTACGTGAAGGAATTAAAGTGTTTGAATTTCTAAGAAGAAAATAAAAGTTTTCCAAGAAATTTTCTATAAAACACTATTCATCGTTATTTGTTCGGAAATTATTTTTGAATTTCCGAGAAATACGTGATGATAGAATATTAAGGTAAGACAGATTATGTAATAATAATCTAGTTATAGAAAACGTAATGTTTCGCTTGCGGACTTAAATTAAGAATGTAATGAAAGTGAAGAATTAATGCGTTAAGAGATAATCGTATGATATGTGAGTATTGTACGAGGAAAGAAAATGAGTATAATACGGGGTATTATACGAGTTAGTATGAAGGAAGAAATATCGTATATTATGAAGTAGTATGCGAAGTATAATACGATGATGATACATAAACTATAAGTATATGTATTAAGTAATGAAAATGGACTTGGAAGATTGATTATAATTAGTACAAGCCCAAATGAATTAAGGGTTAAGGCCCAAGCTAGATTCCATGAGTTGTCTAACCCATGGGGCAACCCATAGTAATATGATTAATGTGAGTGGTGATCAAGCTAAGTGATAACCAAGATAAGTGGTGATCAAGTAAATAAAGTAATGGCCAAGTTAGGTGAGTAATGACCAAGCAAAGGATAGGATTTGTGTTGATCAAGTTATGAATAATAAGGAGGTGGTTTAGTGTATTGACTAAATTGCCCTAAACCTTGCAAGTTCTATAAATAGTGAAGGTTGGCAGTCATTTGCTAGTTGTTCAAATAATCTAAACACTCTCTCTCAAAGTGCTTAATTGTTAGGGTGAGTAAGTTGTAATAAGCTACTTACATAAGAAGAAGAAAGAAGTTATTTATCAAGAACTTCTAAAGTAAGATCCTCTTCTCCAATTATCTTCTATCTCTAACATGATAGGTTGATAAGAAAAGTTTGGATTAAGGAACATGAATGATAAAAAGTAAGAAGTATGTGTAAGTAATGAACTTAAGCCATATAAGTTGGTAATAAGTCCTTTAAGCTAGCATAAGTTATAACTTATGTGAAGGAATTATGAACTTATAATGAGTTTTGCAATATAAGGAATATGGAAGTAAATGAACTTTTATGATCATATGTATCAAGTATACATATGTAAAGCTATATGATGAGAACATATATGTATGATGATTAAGAAACTTTAATTGTCATAAGTTATGAATGATAAGTTCATAAGTAGTTTATAAATTTATCAAGTTATAAGCTTATGAAGAAATAAGTCAAAGTCAAACCATGAGTATAAGTTGTTGGAATAAGTAGGTTAATATGTTCACATGATGAATGAAATTCATTTGTAATGTTGAACAAGTCATAAGAATGAAGATTTGCCGGAAATCGCACGATTAGACGATAATTGTCGAATTCGTAAAATTCTTGGAATGGAAGTCAAATTTTAAGTTTGAGCTCGGAAATGTTATTTTCCAATGGAGACAAGTCATGTTCATCATTTAAGAGTTGCGGACTCAAAAATGAGCGAATTCCGACTTAGAACGAGGAAACGAGCGATGAACATTCACGAACGTTTATCGTTTACATTAAAAATGAACCAATAGGTGAATTTTTAGCAAACGTAGTCAAATAGATGAAATTCTTGCATGAACGGGTAGATTACGTAATTCGTGAACCATAGGCTTTTGAACAAGCCAATTCAGACTTATAACGAAAGAGTTACGCGTCCGGGAAGTTCACAAAAATTCAAAGACTGAAAAAAATTTCTGGTGCACAGAGTTGGCCATTGCCAAGGCCAACCCTGCACAATTAGTCACAGCCAGCAACGCCATGAACGGCTATGTCACATCGAAATTGGCGCGTCAACAATGGCCCAAGAAGTAAGGACTCAGCCTTCAGCCAAGTCCGGGCCATCCTGATCATTAACTCATGGCCAAATACGAGATGCAGTATAAAAATCAAGGCACAGCCAAGCCGATCTTTGACAAATGATAAGAAGAATAATTTTTGAATGTAAAGCAAGAAAGGGTTATTAGGTTGAGTTAAACCTACCTTAAGAAACCTAAAATAACATTGCTAAAGCATTGTTAAACCTTAAGAGTAATGTGTAAAGAGTGGTAATAACCTATCCATCTATGAATGCAAATAGAATGATGAAATCGTAATGAATAGTAATCAAGTCTAATATACAAATTAGATTGAGATGAAGGGTAAGATATAGTCGATACATACTTGATTATGTGTGACCTAATGTAAGGCATTATGTGATCATGTATTGTAGAGACTTGAAAGACTTGAACGTAAAGTAAATTACATCATCGTAAGCGTACGCTTAAGGCAAGTATTCTAACTCTTGTCTCAATCTCAATCTGAACAAGTTTTTGAAGTTCATGTATCCTTACGCATGAATTGAAGTATAATGAAGTTAAAGCCGCCTCCTTTGGCTAGTCTTAACATATTGAGTGGATTGTTGATAATCTATTCATCTCGTTATCAAATGCTATTATCTTTTGTCAATTACTTGATAAGGTTTTCAAAAGAAGACCGAAATGTTAAACAAATGTTTTGTTTCAGTGAAACGACAGCACGTGAGGTTTCCAAATGATTAAACGTATATACGCTTAATGGATGTAGTGTTGATCAACATAAATTACAATAGTCGATCACCTAGAAGTGCTCGTAAGTAATATCGCTTACGACTTAGTTCCGAGTTGTCCTTTTAAAGAAAGAATGAATACTCGAGGTCTTTGGACCGAGAGTGAATGTTTTACCGAATATTATTCATTGTGAAACATTTTGAAAGAAAGATGAAGTGCTATTTTGAATTATCAATAGTACTTCATAACTATTGTTCAGCTATCGAAGATATACGATTCATATGTATCAAGCATGTTGTTATTGAAATTGTTATACTTGTTGAGCTAGTTATGCTCACTCTTGCTTGAACCATATGAATGCAGCTAAGACTGAACGTCCCGAAGGATCAAATAAGGATAAAGGAAAAGCTAAGGCGTATTATTGTCAGTTTTGTAATGGTATAGGTCTATTGTTGTAATGTAGTGAATATTATGACAAAGAACCTTTGTAATAATGTATAGAACCTAGGAAATGTAAATATTACCTTTAATATATAGACGTTATGTTCGTTTTTTGAGACTATTCAATTGAATGAATGTATGAATGTTTATACAAAGATAAGACCATCTCGGGTTGTTGAAATACCCTGGATTTGGGGGCGCCACAAGTTGGTATCAGAGCCTAGGTTATGAAACTTAAGGGGGATTAGAACCTTAAGTCATAAACTTAATAAAGAAGTAAAAGATGAAAGATAACCTTATAAAAAAATGCATTATATTATGTTATATGTTTTACTGACGTGTACTAATCAAACTATATCGTTTTATTATAGATGTCAGGAGAAAATGATATATATAGAAATATACATGTAGTGAGAGAGGATTCAGTTAATCGGGTAGAGATACTACCCAATCCCGTAGCGATTGAGCCAGAGGTGGTAGTAATAGAGTCTGGAGACTCGGACGATTTAGACTATATGTCTATTTTTGATGGCATGCTAGAGGAGGAGGTGGACGTGATGTCCTTTGACCAGGTTCCACCTACAGAAGAATTGACTACTAAAGAGTTAATGAAGGCACTATTTATGTCAGTATTGGATAGGAATGTCCATTATCGCCAAGAGGTGAAGGAGTTGAAGAGAACTCCAAGTCGTCTGTGAGAGACAAGACTAGCATGGAGGGTATGTGAGAAGAAGAAGCGATGACGAGTTCTAGTTAAGGACAAGGTCCGAGAGTCGAAATGTGAAGTCTTTGAGCTCAAGCAGAGCTAAAGACTAAAAAATGAAGTTGGAGAGGATGTCCTATATACATAGGAGTTCTCACGTGACTTCAATAGCAAGTAGTGGTTATCCAATGGAAGTAGGGCAGACTCGACATACCATTAGTCGAGATGTCATAGCTGGTTTGGCTAAGAAAGATTTCCAGAATGCCATTCGACAGATGTAATCTAGCAATAGCTATAATAGATTAGATATGTAAATATTATGTATCTCGTAGTGATGTAAAACCCTTTTTGTATCAAGGTGGTCTTTTGTAAATCCCAATTTTGGAAAGTAATGGCGGATGGTAATGTAATCACCAAGGTCGAGTAATGTAAACAATGTAGTATTACACTACAAGATAAGAATCAATATAAGTCTCTTTTATGGAACATATTGAGTAATGAGGATGAGTTATTGTTTTATCGCAAATAATAACTAATCAACAAGAAGAAAGTAATAATGATGTGTTATTTTCTTAACAGCGAAATGCCGCCAAGAAGGAGACAACGAAATCAAGACGATAATGTTAACTAACCGGAGGGTGGTCCGGTTAATCCAATGCAAGAGTTCGTTAATCTTTTAACGGCTGCATTTAATAGGACGGGGACTAATGTATCCGTAATTCCTAGAGTAGTACGAGCTACTACTTTTATGGACTTTAAAAGTGTAGGTCCGCCGGAGTTCAAAGGAACTACGGACCTTATAAAAGCCCAGACTTGGGTAAAAGAAATTGAGAAAGCATTTTTTATAGCAAATGTTGAGGAGGGTCAAAAGGTTGCCTTTGCAACCTATTTGATGAAAGGAGAGGCCAACTTTTGGTGGGAGGTAAACCAGGCTAGGGCCGATATAGGAAACCTAACGTGGGAAAGGTTTAAGGAGATTTTCTTCGAGAACTATTTTCCCACGAGTATGCAAGGGAGAATGGAAATGAGGTTTCTGGAATTAAAACAAGGGGATATGATAGTTCCCCAGTATGCTGCCAAGTTTAATGAACTGGCACGATTTGCTCCACACCAAGTGGACACTGAAGTGAGGAAGGCTAGAAATTCGAAAGGTGGCTTGAAACCCCGCTCTATAAATGGGATCTCGGTGTTTCAAAGTACTTCCTTTGGAACCATATTAGAAAAGGCAATAATTAGCCAAGGTGGGAAATGAGGCTCTCACCAAGACTACAAAGATAAGAAAAATAAGAGTAAAGTTGATGGGGAATCAAGACCAAGGAGCCAGCCAGAGTGGCGATTTTCACGAAAAGAAAGGGCTTTAACTCTGGGAATACCAGAGTAAAGCAAGGGAATTCCAAGAGAAGGATGGAGGCCTATAAAACCTGCGGGAAGACTCACTTAGGAGTCTGTCTCAAAGGAAAGGTCGTATGTTATAATTGTGGACAGGAAGGGCACATTTCGCCTAACTGTCCCAATCCGAAGAAAAACCACGGATGTTTTGTATGTGGATCAACTAACCACATAGCGAAGAGTTGCCCAAAGAAGGGTATGGAAGGAAATAAGGGCACTAATAGCGGTAAGTTGGCTATTAGTGGTCCAGCTCAACCAGGTAGATCAATGGCCCGCACTTTTAATATGACGGTCCAAGATGCGGTGGCATTAGGGGATGTAGTTGCAGGTATTATTCCGATCAATAACATAATAGCATACGTGCTATTTGATTCGGTTGCTACTTGTTCGTTTATAGCATGTGATTTTGCTAGACGACTAGGATTACTTCCCAAAAATTTGCATATACCTTTGAACATTAAGGTAGCAAACGAAGAGGTAATCCCTGTTGAAAGTATTCATAGGGGTTGTTGTGTAGATGTACGTGGTTGTAAGTTATCGGTAGACTTAATACCGATAAAGTTAGGAGAATTCGATGTGATTCTCGGAATGGATTGGTTGATTAACCATGGAGCCATTATAGATTGCCAAAAGAAATGTGTGAGCATCAGGACGTTGAAACAACCTCCTGTAGTATTTTATGGTAATAAATCACCGGGGCGTTCGTGTTATCTTACGATGACACAAACTAGAAAACTTTTAAGGAAGGGGTGTATAGGTTATCTGTGCCATGTTGTTGATACCCAGCATGTGGGAGCAACCATGGAACAAATACCTATAGTAAATGAATTTATGGATGTATTTCCAAGTGAGTTACCGGGTTTACCACCGGATCGGGAGATCGAATTCATAATAGACATTGTGCCAGGAGCGGAACCAGTCTCAAAGGCACCGTATCGTATGGCGCCTGTGGAAATGAAGGAGCTAATGGTTCAGTTACAGGAACTATTGGATAGGAAGTACATTCAACCTAGTGTTTCCCCATGGTGCAATTTAGTATTGTTTGTCAAGAAGAAAGATGGATCGTTAAGGCTTTGTATCGACTATCGAGAGTTGAACAAGTTAACGATAAAGAATAAATACCCATTGCCCAGGATCGATGATCTCTTTGATCAGTTGAAAGGGCAAAGTATTTTTCTAAAATAGATTTGGCGCTGGGTATCACCAAATTGAAGGTTAGGAAGGAGGATGTACCAAAATGGCATTCGTAACTCGTTATGGTAATTACGAGTTTCGTGATGTCATTTGGGTTGACAAATGCACCAGCTGCATTTTTATGGATATGATGAACAGAGTGTTCAAACTATATTTGGACAAGTTCGTCGTTGTGTTTATCGATGATATTCTAGTCTATTCTAAGACGCCAGAAGATCATGCTGAACATTTAAGATTAGTGTTGGAGACACTAAGAAAGGGGAAGTTATATGCGAAATTCACTAAGTGTGAATTTTGGCTGGAGAAAGTACAGTTTTTAGGTCATGTCATCGATCACGAAGGATTTCAAAGGATCCAAATAAGGTAGAAGTAGTGATGAACTGGGAACAACCGAAAACGCCAACTGAGGTGCGGAGTTTCCTAGGGTTAGCGGGATACTATCGAAGATTTATCCAAGATTTTTCGAAGATAGCTACCCCGTTGACTAACTTGACAAGGAAGACGGTGAAATACGATGGACGGATAAATGTGAAGACAAGCCAAGAACTCAAGAAAAGATTAAGTGAAGCGCCTGTATTATCATTGCCAGATGACACAAGAAATTTCGTAGTTTATAGCGATGCTTCGCATAGAGGACTTGGTTGCGTGCTCATGCAGCATGGCAAAGTCATTGCGTATGCATCACGACAGTTAAAGAATTATGAGAAAGTTTATCCAACTCATGATCTGGAACTAGCCGCGATAGTATTTGCCCTAAAGATATGGAGACATTATCTTTATAGGGAGAAATGTGAGATATATACGGACCATAAAAGTCTAAAGTATATCTTCACTCAAAAGGAGCTGAATATGAGGCAGAGAAGATGGCTAGAGTTGATAAAGGATTACGATTGTGAAATCCTGTATCATCCTGGGAAAGCCAATGTAGTTGCCGACGCCTTAAGTAGAAAGGGTCAGGAAAGGTTGTCTATATTAACGGCTCAGCATGAGTTAATAACAGAGATGGCTAGAATGGAGATAGAGTTGAAGATGCCGAGTGAATCGAGACAGATACTCTTTATGATGGAGATGCAATCTACAATCGTAGAAAGAGTAAAGGAGGTACAACTCAAATCTGATGAGTGTAACCAAATGAGGGAGCGACTAACCGATTAAGAAGATACTAAGTATAGTCTTGATAATGAAGGATTATTAAGATTTGAAGGAAGAATTTGGGTTTCGAGTGAGACAGAATTAAAAGAGCAAGTGTTACAAGAAGCTCATAGTTCACGGTACTCGATACATCCTGGTAGCACTAAGATGTATCAAGACCTTCGACAGAGTTTTTGGTGGCCAAACTTGAAGAGAGAAATAGCAGAGTATGTGAGTAGGTGCTTGACTTGTCAAAAAGTTATGGTTGAACATCAAAGACCCAGTGGCTTGTTACAGTCATTGAAGATTCCAGAATGGAAGTGGGAGCATATCTTGATGGATTTCGTGGTGGGACTTCCAACAATGGCAAAAGGGTACGATTCTATTTGGGTAATAGTTGACCGATTAATGAAATCGGCTCACTTCTTACCGATTAGGGTCAAGTATAACTTAGACTAGTTAGCTAAACTCTATATCAAGGAAATTATTTCAAGACATGGAGTACCAGTATCGATTGTGTCAGATCGTGATCCATAATTCACATCAAACTTCTGGAGAAGTTTGCAAGAACAATTGGGAACACAGTTGAAATTAAGCACAGTTTATCATCCACAAACTGATGGACAGAGCGAGAGAACAATTCAGACGTTAGAAGACATGTTGAGGTCTTGCGTCATGGATTTTAAGGGTAGTTGGGATGATCATCTACCACTGGTAGAGTTTGCATATAATAACAGTTATCATGCAAGCATAGGTATGCCACCTTATGAAGCTCTGTACGGAAGAAGGTGCAGAACACCATTGTGTTGGGATGAGGTGGGAGAACGTCGGATGCTAGGACCAGAATTGGTGCAAAGCAAAACAATGGATGTGGTTAAGTTAATTCAGATGCATCTTGTTTTAGTTTGAAGACAGATGAAGAAGTATGCGACTCGCATAGATTAAACCGAGAGTTTGAAGTAGGTTCAGATGTGTTTCTAAAGGTATCTCCCTGGAAAAGAAAGATACGCTTTGGAAAGAAAGGAAAGTTAAGTCCAAGGTTTATAGGACCTTTTGAAGTATTAAAACGGGTAGGAGAGGTAGCGTATATGATAGGATTACCTCCGCACCTAGAAAGAATACATAATAAAGTGTTTCACGATTCAGATTACGTCCATATAAAGCGACTATAAGCACGTAATCGAGTATGAGCCGATTCATATCGAGAAGGATTTATCATATGAAGAATCGCCGATTCAGATCATTGATAGAAAAGAGCAAGTTCTAAGGAACAAAGTAATACCATCAGTAAAGGTATTATGGAAGAACCATGATGCTAAGGAAGCAACGTGGGAATTAGAAGAAAAGATGAAGAAAAATTTTCCTCATCTATTTGAGTAGAGAAAGACGAGATTCTGGGGACAGAATCTTTATAAGGGGGGGGGAGAATGTAACGATCGAGAAATTTGGATTTTTATTGTAAAATGATTTTATTAAATTAAATAATAATAAAATCATATTTTATGTGATATCAAGATGGTTGTTGTTCTATAACCTATTGATGTTGGAATGTCGTAATATTTGAGCTACGTGAAGGAATTAAAGTGTTTGAATTTCTAAGACGAAAATAAAAGTTTTCCGAGAAATTTTCTGAAAACACTATTCATCGGTATTTGTTCGGAAATTATTTTTGAATTTCCGAGAAATACGTGATGATAGAATATTAAGGTAAGATGGATTATGTAATAATAATCTAGTTATGGAAAACGTAATGTTTCGCTTGCGGACTTAAATTAAGAATGTAAGGAAAGTGAAGAATTAATGCATTAAGAGATAATCGTATGATATGTGAGTATTGTACGAGGAAAGAAAACGAGTATAATACGGGGTATTATACGAGTTAGTATGAAGGAAGAAATATCGTATATTATGAAGTAGTATAAGTATATAATACGATGATGATACATAAACTATAAGTATATGTATTAGGTAATGAAAATGGACTTGGAAGATTGATTATAATTAAATACAAGCCCAAATGAATTAAGGGTTAAGGCCCAAGCTAGATTCCATGAGTTGTCTAACCCATGGGGCAACCCATAGTAATATGATTAATGTGAGTGGTGATCAAGATAAGTGATAACCAAGATAAGTGGTGATCAAGTAAATAATGTAATGGCCAAGTTAGGTGAGTAATGACCAAGCAAAGGATAGGATTTGTGTTGATCAAGTTATGAATAGTAAGGAGGTGGTTTAGTGTACTGACTAAATTGCCCTAAACCTTGCAAGTTCTATAAATAGTGAAGGTTGGCAAGTCATTTGCTAGTTGTTCAAATAATCTAAACACTATCTCTCAAAGTGCTTAATTGTTAGGGTGAGTAAGTTGTAATAAGATACTTATATAAGAAGAAGAAAGAAGCTATTTATCAAGAACTTCTAAAGTAAGATCCTCTTCTCCAATTATCTTCTATCTCTAACATGATAAGTTGATAAGAAAAGTTTGGATTGAGGAACATGAATGATAAAAAGTAAGAAGTATGTGTAAGTAATGAACTTAAGCCATATAAGTTGGTAATAAGTCCTTTAAGCTAGCATAAGTTATAAACTTATGTGAAGGAATTATGAACTTATAATGAGTTTTGCAATATAAGGAATATGGAAATAAATAAACTTTTATGATCATATGTATCAAGTATACATAAGTAAAGCTATATGATGAGAACATATATGTATGATGATTAAGAAACTTTAATTGTCATAAGTTTTGAATGATAAGTTCATAAGTAGTTTATAAATTTATCAAGTTATAAGCTTATGAAGAAATAAGTCAAAGTCCAACCATGAGTATAAGTTATTGGAATAAGTAGGTTAATATGTTCACATGATGAATGAAATTCATTTGTAATGTTAAACAAGTCATAAGAATGAAGATTTGCCGGAAATCGCACGATTAGACGATAATCGTCGAATTCGTAAAATTCTCGGAATGGAAGTCAAATTTTGAGTTTGAGCTCGGAAATATTATTTTCCATTGGAGACAAGTCATGTTCGTCATTTAAGAGTAGTGGACTAGAAAATGAGCGAATTCTGACTTAGAACGAAGAAACGAGCGCTGAACGTTCACGAACATTTATCGTTTACGTTAAAAATGAACCAATAGGTGAATTTTTAGCAAACGAAGTCAAATAGATGAAATTCTAGCATGAACACGTAGATTACATAATTTGTGAACCATAGGCTTTTGAACGAGCCAATTCGGACTTATAACGAAAGAGTTATGTGTCCGGGAAGTTCACAAAAATTCAAAGACTGAAAATTTTTTCAGTGCGTGAGTTGGCCATGCCATACCAACCCTGAACTCAATTAGTCATCACACAGCATGCATGCATGAACTGCCTATGTCACATCGAAATTGGCATGCAAATGCATGCCTGTAAAGCAAGGACTCGGGCATAGGCAAAGTCCGGCCATCCCACTATTAACTCAAGCGTCATGCAAATACGAGATGCAGAATATAAAAATCGGTAAGCAGCCGCTAGTCTTTGACAAATGATAGTGAAGAATATTTGTGAGTGTAAAGCAAGAAAGGGTTATTAGGTTTAGTTAAACCTACCTTAAGAAACCTAAAATAACATTGCTAAAGCATTGTTAAACCTTAAGAGTAATGTGTAAAGAGTGGTAATAACCTATCCATCTATGAATGCAAATAGAATGATGAAATCAGAATGAATAGTAATCAAGTCTAATATACAAATTAGATTGAGATGAAGGGTAAGATATAGTCAGATACATACTTGATTATGTGTGACCTAATGTAAGGCATTATGTGATCATGTATTGTAGAGACTTGAAAGACTTGAACGTAAAGTAAATTACATCGTAGCAGACGCTTAAGGCAAGTATTCTAACTCTTGTCCCAGTTCAATCTGAACAAGTTTTTGAAGTTCATGTATCCTTACGCATGAATTGAAGTATAATGAAGTTAAAGCCAGTTCCTTTAGCTAGTCTTAACATATTGAGTGGATTGTTGATAATCTATTCATCTGTTATCAAATGCTATTATCTTTTGTCAATTACTTGATATGGTTTTCAAAAGAAGACTTAAATGTTAAACAAATGTTTTGTCGGTAAAACGACAGGCATGTGAGGTTGCCAAATGATTAAACGTACATACGTTTAATGGATGTAGTGTTGATCAACATAGAGTACAATAGGCTGATCACCTAGAAGTGCTCGTAAGTAATACCGGGCTTACGGACTTAGTTCCGGGTTGTCCTTTTTAAAGAAAGAATGAATACTCGAGGTCTTTGACCGGAGTGAATGTTTTCCTGAATATTATTCATTGTGAAACATTTTGAAAGAAAGATGAAGTGCTATTTTGAATTATCAATAGTACTTCATAACTATTGTTCAGTTATCGAAGATATACGATTCATATGTATCAAGCATGTTGTTATTGAAATTGTTATACTTGATGAGCTAGTTATGCTCACTCTTGCTTGAACCATATGAATGCAGCTAAGATTGAACGTCCCGAAGGATCAAATAAGGATAAAGGAAAAGCAAAGGCAGATTATTAAGCTGTCTTGTAATGGTTTAGGTCTATTGTTGTAATGTAATGAATATTATGACAAAGAACCTTTGTAATGGTATAGAACCTGGGAAATGTAAATATTACCTTTAATATATAGACGATATGTTCGTTCTTTGAGACTATTCAATTGAATGAATGTATGAATGTTTGTACAGTATAGCACCATCTGTAGGGTTGGAAGATACCCGGATTTGGGGGCGCTACAATGTTTATCATGATATAGCAAGGGTGAGCAACCATTTTGCCCAGCAAGTATAAGTTCAATTAAGGATATATCATGATTGAAAGAATTGAACAATAAGCTGGCTAACTTTCTACAATATAAACATTATGAAAGAGCATGAATAAATTTTCATAGCTGAATGAATAATGAACATGAATAAATCAACTGGACCAAATGGTAATGAAGGTGATCAGCCTTTCAAACCTGATGAATACATGCAATGTGCACAGAGTGCAAATCAATAATTCATAGAAATGGTATAATCAGTAATGATTAACCCCAAGCATATTTCAAAAATATCAACTCGAGATCGAGTTAGAGAACTTGCATGTACCATTGATTACCATTACGCAACCTATATCACGTTGTCTGAAGACCTAATATAGATAATACCGATCTCCAAATATTAGAATAATATCATCACAATATAATCTTTATTAAATACGGTTATAATATAACCTAACAAATTACCACATAATCCTATCATTCATAAAATACCTAAAATTAAATTGATCAAGTCAAACTATTTCATCTGAAAGTTAAATTAGAATTTTTAATTTACGACATCCCGATGGTTCAATCGAATAATTCAATGAGTCTAATTTCCATAAGACTTTGCCTAAATGCTTTACATTTATCTTAGATAAATTCATTTTCAAATCAAAATATTTTTCAATGACTTATAATAATTTTAGATAATTATTATCATTTATCATGATTTTACAATCATTAATATCATATTAATATGAATTAAATACTACTTAATTCCATTATCATTAATATTTATTTTATATCAAATATTAATGAAATACATGTCATAATATTATAATATATTTATAGTATTTCAAAGTATTTTAATGCCATAAAATCATATTTATATACTTTTTAAATGAGTTATATCCATTATCCTAAAATATTAGTGTTTCCATGACAAAATATCAAAAGTTATATTTTATAACTTCAAATATTTTTCTAACCCTTAAATCATTTTTATATGATTTTTAAAACATTAATTCTAATTTTCCATAATTAATTTAATATATTTATTAAATAAATCCATTATCATTAATATTAATTTATTAATGAAATTCATCACAAAATATTAAAAGTTATTAAAATTACTTAAAATATTTCCTTACACTTTAATATAATTTCAAATTATTTTTAAAGTATTAAAATCATTTTAAGTAATTTATTTAATATAATAATTAAATAAATCAACTATCATTAATATTTAAAAATATTAAAATATTAATGAAATATATTCCAAATTATTAAAAACTCATTTTTAGGTTTTAAAATAATTTTTACAAATTTATTATGAATTTCTAATATTTATTTTCTATTTATTCTATAATTTCCGTTTAAAGTTGGGGTCCTCCACAGAAACATTTGTAGCCGGTAATCTACAAGTCCGATTTGGTCCCACTTGGTATCGTTAGAACCGTGACTTCCTGAGCTACGTTTTAGGCTCAAGAAACACTCCATTTGGTCCAGTATAGCACCCTGAAAACAGGCCACTACCGACTGACCATTACATGTCTTGTAAACATTTTCAGTTTTGGAGTCTTTTACAGAAACGCTTGTATTACGAGATCCACAACTCCGATTGAGGCCCAATCAGACTCGTTGGATCCGTATCTTCTTGAAATACAGTTTTCAGTTATCAAACACCAAATTCCAATCAGTCTAGGTCCCGGAAATTAGGCCCAAAGTGACTGGTCAGCAAGGTTTTCTTCAACAGTTGGTTCATTTTCAAAATTTGGGGTCCTTAACGGAAACGCTTATAAAACAAAATCTACAAATCGGATTTAGGTCCAATAGGTATCGTTGGATTCATATTTTCCCAAAATACAGTTTCCATGTATCAAACATCCATTTTGGTTCTGTTTTGATCCCGGAAAAATTGACAGAAGTGACTGATTAGTAGCTTGTGTTCAGCAGTTAGGGTAGTTTGGGATTTAATTTATAACTTGTTCATTTCTTAACATATTTGAGTGATTCCAAAGGGGTTTTGCCCTTACATCATGTATCTAGCATGCTAACATGTTTTAAAACATTAATCACATGAATCCAAAGAATCTAACATAAAAATATATATAGCATACAAAGGAAAGCTTTTTATTAAACCTTTTGGTACAAAACTTGATTTTCTCACTTTGGATCTAACTTTTGATTTCAAAAATACTTTGATACACATATAAAATACCAATACTCATGTAAATCATGTGTTTTTTTTTAAAGATCCAAAACAAAAGTTGCTTGGTTCATAAAGATCTAACAAAAAAAGCACAAAAAATTGAAAATTTTCAATTTCTTACCTTTTTCTTCTTGCAAGCCTTCTTGATCCTTCAAAGTAGCTTATAATTTTAAGTTGTATGAAGATCCAATACCCCTCCTAGACTCCCTAAAACTACCGAAATCTGCAGCCCCCAATATACATAACACATATAACACTAACATAACTTAGTGTATATATAATGTACATATAACACACAATTATAGAATATGTAACTCCCAATATAATTATATATATTAATTATAAATTTAATATATAAGTTACAAAAATTAGAATTTTAAAAGCCCTAAAGCTTGTTTAGCAAAACCATATTATTTTAAAATTCAGGTTTTAATAGTTAAGGTCTTGTTTGGGTAAAATAGGTTTAAAACAAAAGTAAGGCCTTGTTTGGGAAAACGGTTTTAAAAACTCTTTTAATAGATCCTTTAACACATATTTTTAATGTTATCCTTTAATTAATTAAATCTTAACATTAATTTAATTAATTAAAAGTTTAACATCAATTAATCACATAAAATTGTCAAATTATAATTACTCGCTAATTATAACTTCATGTAACAATTACTGCATCACTACATTATCTCAATTAAATTAGAACTATAACATAAAATCATTACATATTAATTAAATATTAAATAATCATTTAATTAATATAATACACATAATTACATTACTCCATATTAATCACATAATCTAAATAAATAATTCAAGTAAAATATTTATTTACTTCAATAAATATTAAATTAACATTTAAATTCTCTTCGTACCAATTCACATATTTCACAATATATAACACATATACACATACTCATACTTAAACATCTTAAAATAAGAATTTTATTTATTAAATTCTCATTTATTAATTCTTAAAAAATTCAGGATGTCACATCCTTCCCTCCTTATAAGGATTCCGTCCTCGGAATAAACGAAACCTCTCTTAGTCGGTTTTCGCAAAAGTCTTTCACAATTATCGTTGAATAACTTCAACACGTAACGTTAAAAAGTTTTACAAATATATTTATATATATATATATATATATATATATATATATATATATATATATACTTCATTCATTTCTTCAATAACTTTTAGGTTTTATTACATAACCTTCAATTAAACACAGTCATATATCAAATATTATATATTCGTTAACCCATTCATTTTCTTTTCTAAGGATCGTTATCATAAACACTCGGGATATTACATTCACCCTTTCTTCTAAAAATTTTGTCCTCAAAATTTTATTTATTAATCTTCATTCATTCAATCTATCAAAATAGATTTTACATTAATCTCTATTCACTGGATTAAAGCGTTGTACAACTACTTCTTTCTAAGGGCTATTCTTCTCGCTACATTCTCCATCAGAATAATAAGAATCTTCCACAATTGCTCAATAATTGGGAAGCGGTATAAATAACTCAGGAATTTAAAAGATTCCAATAATGCTGAGTGGTCGTAAGACCTTGAATTTCTTTCTAGGTTTTATAGTGCTTCACCCCCGGAACTTCACGCTATAAACCGAATCGGTACTCTAGGTGGACAGCCTATCGTATCCCTACGTCGAGCCCAAACGTAGTATATCGTAACGACTATATGTGTTACATTCAGAACTATTATCTCCGATAACATGTCCCCTTTTATAGGGTTATTCACCTCAGCTTCTTAACATCTGAATCTGCACCAAAACAATTTGATTTGGCATTGTTTGACTAAAAACGCTTAAATTCCATAAACATCTTTCAATATTTGTCTAGCTGAATCAAGTAGCATAGACTTCTAGCAAAAATTCGGACATGAATCGAAATAATTTTATCCAATTCATATGGCATATCTTTCTTAGTTTAAAGAAAACCAAAAATCCTTTTATGATGACATGATACCGTACTATCTCGATAGTACGTTGACGATTTAGTCATTATATGACTTTGTCATGCTACATTATACCATAGTGGGTTGACGATCTTATGATCACATCCAACACCAGGTTTAATTGCATTGATGACTTCCTCATTTTTCAAATCAGCATCATATTTAGTGATGCCTTAATGACTACGGAAAAAAAAACAAAATACATTTTGATATTTTTAAATCATTTTTGTCTAGCCGAAACAATTAGAGTAGACATACGAATAACAATATTATTTTTAAAAATCATTGGTTCCATCATTTGATCCAATGTTTTTTAAGAAAAAATAGAAGTGCAAATGTGACACCCCTAAAACAGGTATACATCACCCATCTTGAGTCGCCAAATACATGGTACATAAAACAAATAGAAACTTAATTATACAACTGTCGAGTAATATACGACAAAACATAGTTGAGAGTTTAAACAAGAATATTTCCTTCTAGACAATATCCACTCTCAATAGAGTCCTCATTACAATTATTATCAAACTATTTCACAGAATAGTGAGGACTACGAAAGCCACTTATCCTGGACCATCACTACATTTCTCGACTCGTCCCAGCTATATTCTGATTTCCTGAAGAGAACAATGAAAGAAAAGGGTGAGCTCAACTAGCCTAGTAAGAAATATTGTGACTAAGATAATGCAGAATAAATTATCCTTAGCCTTCAACAGTATAACAACTAATAGAATATAATAGACAACAAGTTTTAAATCAACAACTGCAGCGGAATAAGCAATCCATTAAAAGAGTCAAGTAGAGCATGATATCTACTATCTTTTATGATTTAAAAAGTTTTTCATCAACTTTATCGCTGAGACTCAGCTTAATAAATAAACCACATCATTGAATCATCCCTGCACTATAGGCCAAAGATATTCATGTAATCATCAATGGTCATGATTATACCGAATAATCCCTGGTCATAATCATACCAACAACTGTCCATCAATGCACTATGGGACAATGAGAACTTTTACCACATCATTTGTAATATTACGGGTCATAATTATACCGAATGATCCCGGTCATAATCATACCAATCAATAGTCCATCTATGCACGTAAGCCAAAGATGACTTTTATCACAATATAAGCATGAGGATGGTGACAGTGATATACGCATTAATCAAACGAAATCAAATCAAAAAAATCAAGGATAAATATTAAAGACTTTAAATTTATCCAGAGTTTAAAAATATCCAAATTGTCAACATGATACTGCTTTGTAGAGTAAAATTCAAGAATAATATTCATGTACTAAAAATAATTTGGATGTAAAAAAGAAATATATTTTTCTTGATAAATAAGACCCAAGTGAATAGTACCTTGTGAATAGTACTTCGGGAATAATACCTCGTGAATAGTACCCCAGCATGAAAAGTACCCCAAATACCCGAGTGAATAATATTCGGGTGAATAGTAACTCATGAATAGTACTCTAGCATGAAAAGTGCCCTGAATACTCGAGTGAATAATATTTGAGTGAATAGTAATCGGGTGAATAGTAACCCATAAATAGTAACTCATGAATAGTATTTCGTCATGAAAAGATCAATAATTATCAGGAAAGCTCAGAATAATATTTCCATGAAAACATACTGGATGAAGCGCAAATATCAATGATATTCTACTAATTTCATGGAGTATAGAAGCCAAAACATTAACAAAATGAGTGTAGTATTTGAAATCTGAAACGAAATAATATTACTTACATACTACAGAGCATGGAAGAAAATATTATTTCAAGTGAATATTGAATAAAAATAACATCCCTTACAACTGTTGAACGAAAATAATATTCTAATGAAAATTTAACGAAGAAAATATTCCTACGAATATTGAACGAAGATAATATTCGTTATGAATATTGAACAAAAATAATATTCATACGAATACAAAAAATAATATCTCTTTAGAATATGAAATAAACAATACCCCTTACCTTAGAAGAAGACTGGATACTGGAATAGTGGAGTAGAAGACTACTCTTCTTTTTTCTCTCTATAGCTTTTCCCTCTATAGCTTCTCTCTCTATAATTGCTCTTGTGAGACTTAGTGAATTGGTGAGAATGAAGGAAGAATGAGCTTCTATTTATAGGAAAACATAGTTTCGATAATTGCGTTTTTGGGCTCAAAATATTACAGTATAATACCTTCATCTTATCCTTTATTTTTAATTTAGTCATGCAAGTACTATCAATCTTGCACCACCTCCCCTAATAGTACATGAATGTGAATCAATAGTCACACGTGTGAATAAATAGTTATAAGCATATGAGTTAATAGCAATTAATTGCTCATTTATCCGATTAATTACCTTATTGGTCAATATAACCTCCAGACATCAATTATTATCAGAATAGATGTCGATTTCCACTAACACTAATAATCCCAACACAATGGAACTATCAATTTCATCTTTAATCAACATGAACTTATTCATCATTAATATTATAACTCATAATATTTAACAACCAGGTTGTTCCCAGGAAAGAGTGGGCTTTCCGATAAGGATTTCTCCTTATTAGTGCGCAATTAGGTTACCAAACCTCTCCTTAACAGAACTTCTAGACATTGTTAATATTGCAAATAATAATATGAATAACTTTGTCGTCTCAATTATTAATTTAATAATAATAAATATTATGCAGATGATACTGTGACAATAATTGAATCAATAATATGAGAGATATGATGCAACAATTATTGTAGCAATAATTGAGTATAACTGAGTGACTTCTTACGTAAGCATCAATAATCAATATCGTGTGCTACTATGCAACCATGCATATTACTGTACTTTTACTACCGGGTAGGTCAACAATTTTAACGGTAACACTTTCGCCGTTATTTTTATAAAAAGATAATTCTGTCATTTTCTAACTACGACAATACTTCCGTTGTGGGGTCCACCAATGATTATACCGTCGTACAAATATTCCCTGTTAAAACGAATATTCCCCGACTAATCGAATATTCCCCGACACAACGAATATTTTATATCAACTTGCTAACTTTGCAAAATTTTCACATATCACCCTTAACTTTAACCTTTTATCAATTTAACCCTCATAATTGAATACTTTCATTTCATAAAATTTGAGGTCTTACAATCACCCCTCTATAGCTTCTCCCTCTATACCTTCTCTCTCTATAATTGCTCTTGTGAGACTTAGTGAATTGGTGAGAATGAAGGAAGAATGAGCTTCTATTTATAGGAAAACATAGTTTCGATAATTACACGTTTTTGGGCTCAAAATATTACAGTATAATACCTTCATCTTTTCCTTCATTTTTAATTTAGTCATGCAAGTATTATCAATCTTACACCACCTCCCCTAATAGTACATGAATGTGAATCAATAGTAGACACATGTTAATAAATAGTTATAAGCATGTGAATTAATAGCAATTAATTGCTCATTTATCCGATTAATTACCCGATTGGTCAATATAACTTCCAGACATCAATTATTATCAGAATATATGTCGATTTCCACTAACACTAATAATCTCAACACAATGGAACTATCAATTTTATCTTTAATCAACACGAACTTATTCATCATTAATATTATAACCCACAATATTTAACAATCATGTCGTTTCCACCAAAGATTATGTCGTCGTATGAAAATTCCCAATTAAAACGAATATTCCTCGACTAATTGAATATTCCCCGACACAACGAATATTTTATATCAACTTGCTAACTTTGCAAAATTTTCACATATCACCCTTAACTTTAACCTTTTAGCAATTTAACCATTTAAGAAATAAAATAATAATTAAAAAAAAATTGAATACTTTTATTTCACAAAATTCGGGGTCTTACAATCTCTCCTGTAAAAACCCAAAACCCTAATAAAACTCGTATGTATAAAATCGCGTTATATAAATAAAATTTCTCCGTTCTGAATGTGTTATGTGTTAATATATACTTGGTTTGACAAATTTGACCAAATAATTTTTTGTCCAAAAAACGTCGTGCTTAACACCTCATGCTTAATTTTTTTTCTATAATCAGACTTTTCGGTAAAATTATTTTGACAAGTTGTTTTGTCGTGCTTACGCTGACAAAATGCTTTGTCGTGCTTGTTAGGATTAGTGAGAAATTTAGGTTAATAACCCTAGATTAACAAACACTAACCATAATTAGCAAAACCCTAACCCTAATTTGTAAACTAAACCCTAATTAGATTATCTTAACACCTAATCATGGATAGTAAACTTCAACTAGGTACTAATTAACATTACTTAACATTCCTAATCATTAGAAACAAAACCCTAATCAATATTAGTGAAGATTAAAGCCTAATTAAGCTACTAAACAAACCTAACTAGCTCACAAGTAGGTTTGGAGTCACCATTGCAAGTTTCTAGGCTACACATGACATGTTTGTAACTCCCAAGCATGACAATAGTCATCAGATCAGATCTTTGTAGAGGCAAGTTGCTCAAAAATGACCAAAAAGCCAAGTTGAAGAATTCTATAAATAGGAACCTTAGGGCTAAGCAAACTCATGAAATTCCTAAGCCTAGATACACTTATAAACCTACCAAATCAAGCCTGGGTGATACTAGCAACAACATCAGAAGCTAGAATCAAAAATTGTTCAAGAAAAGGTACAAACCTTAGTTCATAATTAGCTCTATGATCTTATGTTAGATTTGTTGTTTAGATGTTTAGAATTATGTATTAGTATGTTAGAAAGTATGTTAGATTGGTAGAACACGTTTTCATAACATCTAGATGCCTTAATTAAGTGTTTTAAGAAATCGGAAATTTTGAAAACTATATCCGGCGATCGAATGTTAGGGCTATAGATTCATTCGTATGTGTTTATGTTTTGGTCCATAAATTATTTGGTATTTGTAGCCTGTTAGTAGGTCTTTAATCTGAAAAAGAAAACAGTTCATTTGAACCATAGATTTCAAGTTATAAGCGATCAAAGTGGGTTGGCCAGCTTCACGAATTGCGGTTTTACGGCTTACCCGTAAAACTCAAGAAAAATGATCGAGCCAACTACTTTGACCAACCTGTTTAATCGTCTTCTGTTTGTGATTTTTGTAAGTTTTTGTTATAGATCAATACCTTGTTATATGTACTACATATCTATGATCTTTAATTTAACAAACAACGTATAGGTTTACTGGAATTAATGGTCAAAATCCATTGACCGAGTTTGACCAAGTTTTCTAAGTTTTCCAGAAAACTGAAGAACACGAAGAACAGCATTTGGATGTACTTTGACCAGCATAATTAGAGACCTTAGATTTATGCTTTGTTCATGTTAATGTTATATATATGTACCCTGACATATATACTAGATGTTACAACGAACATCACACACATCTAATACACAGAATCGAAGATATTTAAGCCACAAAACCGCCGACCTACCCATTGACTTCGCTCAGGTTACCCGAAACTCAAGAACGACTCGACGGTGACTTTGAGCCTCTATAACTTCTTGTTATATGTAGGTTAAAGCCTAAAATTTATTTCATGTTATACCACTGTATTAATACTACAACATCAACTCTTGAACAAACCAAGAATCATCATCAGTAGCATTTTAATTATTGGTCAAACTAGTCACTCGACCATGACCAAACTGCTGCCCAGAAACTCAAGAACACCTACAGCGACACTTTTTGTCACTAAAGGGCTTTAGCGACAGACAGAAATTATTTTTCAAAAAATATATTATAAAAATTAGAAATAATCAATAAATAAATATAAAAACAGTTTTAAAAAATATATTGAATTATTATAAATAAATTCTGATATTTTTACATAAATTTAATAATTATTCTATATTATTTTAATATTATTAATAATTAACTTATTAATAAAGAAATTAGAATAAATTATTTATAAATACTAAATAATTATGAAAAAATATTATTAATGATATAAAAATTATAATAAATGAATATAAATTATTTAAAAATAATAATCAATGTTTTTGTAAAATTTTAAGTAAATATTAATTACTTATAAATAGAAATAAATGATTCAAAAATCAAAATAAATATTTTAAATACTTTAAAGTTTCTAAAAAGGTATTATAATGATAATTAAATTTTATAAATAAAATTTAGTCTATTTATCAAAGGTATTAAACACCAAACCCTATTAATCTAACCCGATATTATATTAATGTTATAATGTTATAATTGAGTATTGTTATCAATACTTACGTGTTAGATTTATATATATGAACTTCGTAGGTATTTATTAACGATTGAATAGCATAACTTGACTGATTTACGCTCAGGCAAGTTCTCTATCCTTAAATCTATTATAAAGCAAGTTCTCTATCCTTAAATCTCTTATTAAGCAAGTTTCCTAAACCCTACCCTTATATCTTAATATCTTGAATTGTCTTTGTTATATCATACCAGTCCTACAATTGAATTGCCAAATTATTGTAAAGTTATTGCTATAGATTCAGCACAACTAAAAAATGAATTGTTTATTCAGATGATAATGTTTATTGAGCATAAATTGTTGTGTCAAACCAAATTGTTTTGGTAAGACATCTTATACTGAAGTTGGGTATCCCGTAAGGGATTGAAATTTAGTCAATTCATATATTGACATTTAGTGTATTTTGAGCACTGGTAGGATGATATGCATACTCCTAAGATGTTGAATAGGTTGATCCCCTATCTCACATCTGAACAAAATTTCTAAGTCTGTGTGGCTGACAAAAATAAAGAAAAATTCCAGAAATGGTTGAAATTAATAGAAATCCATAAATGGTACAACTATCAGTCGAAATTTGAACTATTATATTTCTTCAAATCCTATATTGTTATAAATACACAACTTGCTGAGCATGCCATAGCTCACCCTTGCAAATTATTCCCTTTGCAGTTTTAGACGGTAATCCTGGAACTTCGAGTAGATAAAGGGAAGCGTCCTACATAGATTAGATTATATTCTTATCGTTTGAATACCTTAATAAGAACTCGTTATGAGAATCATGTAATCGAATCTTAATATTATGATATATATATATATAACATCTTTTATTTCCGCAACCGTGTTTTCTTACATATATGGATGTAAAATTAGACTTCTTCGAATCTAGTTGAGATCCTTGGGAACTATTTATCTGAGTGAGCGTATTAATAGCATGGACTGTTCATGTTGTTATTGATACTCTGGATTTCGGATAAATAGTTACTATCGATACGATAAGTATAAATTCATTTAGCTTAGACTATACATCCGGGTGAGGGTATTAGTAATATGGATTTTTTCATGTTATTAGCGATACTCAATTTTGGATAAATAGACTCTAGTCATGAATCAGATTCATATATATCCAAGTGAGGGTATCCAAACAAAGTAAGAGTTCTCTTGAGAATTTACATACATTATGGGATACTTTGTGAATTTTGGATCTATGGAATTATATCTGCTAGTCCCACTATTTAATGTAATCTTATAATCAGATACCATGGGTGTATAGATTTAAAAGCATTATGTTAATTTTCTGTAAACACCATATCAGATACCGTGGGAGTATAGATATGCGGGCGTTACAATTTTGGTATCAAAGCTTTAAGGCTATAGATATAAGAAAGAGAAATCTTAGTATATAGTCTTCGAGTCCGTAAAATTTTTAAAAGTACATATAAAATATAACATTAAAACTATTATGTTGTGTAAATTTCTATACAGTATCTAAGGAGTTTTCTTTTATAGATGGCCAACTCCAATGCTGAGGAAATGGTAATAGCCAATAATCCACCACAAATAGAGTCATACATAGCCAGTGATGCAGAAGATGAGGAATTGCTTCATGATCAACAACTGTTAGATGCTGAGGAAGAAGAGGATCTAGTGGCAGGACAGTTAATGAGAATAGATGAGCATGATGATGCAATGGCATCACTGTTGAAAACAACAGAATATGAGGGTAATAAGATGAAGTTTAGGGCTGATATAGCTGAGGGAATGCTACAGCATGAGAGAGGACATAGTCAACAACTAAAAGTACAACTGCACCATACCTAGAGGGGCAGAAAAGAAATTCAGTCAAGGCTTCTTAAAACATCTCTGGGTGTTAGAGATACTTTTAATGATTTGCAGCGCCGTGTAGTTCGATATCCAGTAGAGGAGAAGAAGACGGCTTATCTCATCGATCGATCTGTGGTTTGTCACATGATTCAGGATTCCTTTGATGTTATCAATGAATTCTAGAGAGTAACATAGGTGGTTGAATGCTTTATATTAGTACAACAAAGAAGCATTCAAAGTTTGTAATGTAATCAGTACTTTGTAAGATAGTAGTATGCTTAATTATGAAGTTGTTGTGTAATACTATTGTGATATATAAAATAAACAATATGTTGTGTTACTCAAATTCTTATGTGAATTTTATTGGTTTATATAGAATCATGCCACCAACCAGAAGAACCCAAAGAAAAATGAATAATGATAATTCTACCCAGCAGTTAGTAGACCTTATGCTAGGAGTTGTAAATAGACCTGTGAACCAAAACAAAACTTTTAAAGACTTTAAATTAGTTGGACCACCTGAGTTTAAAGGTACATCAGAACCTGTAGAGGCACAAATTTGGAGAATTTGAAGGTAGATTTAATACAAATTCAGTTGGGAGAATTTGATGTAATTCTAGGAATGGATTGATTAGTTAATCATAACTTGATGATTAATTATCATCAAAAATGTATAAATCTTTTGACTGCTTCGAAGTCAAAGGTAGTGTTCAACGGTAGTTGTTCACCTAAGCAATCTCGATGTTTGACTATAGTTCAGACAGAAAGATTACTTAGAAAGGGTTGTTTAGGATATTTGGCCTATATAGTTGATACTCGACAGGAAGGAGTAAAACTAGATCAAATACCTATAGTTAAAGAATTTCCTGATGTATTTCTAGATGACTTACCAGGTTTGCCTCCGGATAGGGAAATTGAGTTTGTCATTGATCTTGCATCAGGAACGGCACCAGTTTCTAAGGCACCGTACAGAATGGCACCTATAGAACTAAAAGAGTTACTTATACAATTACAGGAACTCTTAGATAAAAAGTACATACAACCTAGTGTTTCACCCTAGGGAGCACCAGTTTTGTTTGTAAAGAAGAAGGATGGAACTATGAGACTATGTATAGACTATAGGGAGCTAAATAAGTTAACTATTAAAAATAAATATCCTTTACCAAGAATTGATGATTTGTTTGACCAATTAAAAGTGGCCGAACATTTTTCAAAAATTGACCTTAGAACAGATTATCATCAATTAAAGGTAAAAAAGGAGGATGTGCAGAAAATAGCATTTAGGGCACGCTATGGACATTATGAGTTTCTTGTAATGTCTTTTGGATTAACAAATGCACCGACAACATTTATGGATTTAATGAATCGAGTGTTTAAACCATGCTTGGACAAATTTGTTGTAGTGTTTATCGATGATATTCTGGTATACTCAAAAACACGGGAAGAGCATATTGAACACTTGAGAGTCATTTTGGAGATATTACGAAAGGAACAACTCTATGCAAAGTTTTCCAAGTGTGAATTCTGGTTGAAGAGAGTTCAATTTTTAGGTCACGTAATTTATAAGAATGGAATATCTGTTGATCCAGCTAACATCGAAACGGTTGTGAATTGGGAACATATAACTATGGATTTTGTTGTTGGTCTTCCAGCTACACAAAAGGGTCATAATGCCATTTGGGTAATAGTTGACCGTTTAACAAAATCATCTCACTTTTTACCTATTAAGATTACTCATAACCTAGATCACCTTGACAAACTGTACATCAATGAAATTATCTCTAGGCATGGAGTACCTGTGTCCATAGTATCAAATCGAGATCCAAGATTTACTTCTAATTTTTGGAAAAGCCTTCAGAAACACTTAAGAACACAGCTAAGATTGAGTACAGCTTATCATCCTCAAACTGATGGACAAAGTGAGAGAACCATACAAACATTAGAGGATATGCTAAGAACTTGTATTATAGATTTCAAAGGAAGTTGGAAAGATAAGTTATCCTTAGTAGAATTTGCCTATAACAATAGTTATCATGCTAGCATAGGTATGCCACCCTATGAAGCTTTATATGGATGTAAGTGTAGAACACCTTTATGTTAGGATGAAGTCGGGGAAAGACAAATGTTAGGACCCGAGATAATTCAACAAACAACTGAAACTATCAGAATTATTCGTCAACGATTACAAGCATCTCAAGATCGACAACGAAAATACGCCAATCCACATCGTCAACAACGAAACTTTAACGTAGGAAATCATGTATTCTTGAAAGTATCTCCTTGGAAAGGCAAGATATGTTTTGGCAAGAAAGGAAAATTAAGTCCGAGATTCATTGGATTGGACCTTTTGAAATTTTAAGAAGGGTTGGTGAAGTTGATTATGAAATAGCACTACCTCCTGAGTTAAATCATATTCATAATGTGTTTCATGTGTCCGTATTACGACCATATAAACCAGATTATAAACACGTTATATAATATGAGCCAATCCAAATAGAGAAAGATCTTTCTTATGTAGAAGAACCTGTGCAGATCGTCGACCGTAAAGAGCAAGTCCTGAGAAATAAAGTGATAACATCGGTTAAAGTAATTTGGAGGAATCAGAACGTTGAATAAGCTACAAGGGAGCTTGAAGATAAAATGCGCGAGAATTATCCTCAATTATTTACTTAAACTTGTACTGCAATTTCGAGGATGAAATTCTTATTAGTGGGGGTGAATGTAAAAACCCAAAACCCTAATAAAACTCGTATGTATAAAATCCCGTTATATAAATAAAATTTCTCCGTTCTAAATGTGTTATGTGTTAATATATACTTGGTTTGACAAATTTGACCAAATAATTTTTTGTCTGAAAAACATCGTGCTTGACACCTCCTGCTTAAATTTTTTTCTATAATCGGACTTTTCGATAAAATTATTTTGACAAGTTGCTTTGTCGTGCTTACACTGACAAAACGCTTTGTCATGCTTGTTAGGATTAGTGAGAAATTTAGGTTAACAAGCCTAGATTAATAAACCCTAACCTTAATTAGCAAAACCCTAATTTGTAAACTAAACCCTAATTAGATTATCTTAACACCTAATCATGGTTAGTAAACTTCAATTAGGTACTAATTAACATTACTTAACATTCCTAATCATTAGAAACAAAACCCTAATCAAGATTAGTGAAGATTAAATCCTAATTAAGCTACTAAACAAACCTAACTAGCTCACAAGTAGGTTAGGAGTCACCATTGCAAGTTCGTAGTCTACACATGACATGCTTGTAACTCCCAAGCATGACAATAATCATCAGATCAAATCTTTGTAGAGGCAAGTTGCTCAAAAATGACCAAAAAGCCAAGTTGAAGAATTCTATAAATAAGAACCTTAGGGCTAAGCAAACTCATGAAATTCCTAAGCCTAGATACACTTATAAACCTACCAAATCAAGCCTGGGTGATAGCAGCAACAACATCAGAAGCTAGAATCAAAAATTGTTCAAGAAAAGGTACAAACCTTAGTTCATAATTAGCTCTATGATCTTATGTTAGATTTATTGTTTAGATGTTTAGAATTATGTCTTAGTATGTTAGAAAGTATGTTAGATTGGTAGAACACGTTTTCATAACATCTAGATGCCTTAATTAAGTGTTTTAAGAAATCTGGAAATTTTGAAAACTATGTCTGACAGTCGAATGTTAGGGCCTATAGATTCATATGTGTTTATGTTTTGGTCCATAAATTGTTTGGTATTTGTAGCCTGTTAGTAGGTCTTTAATCTGGAAAAGAAAACAGGTTCATTTGAACCATAGATTTCAAGTTATAAGCAGTCAAAGTGGGTTGACCGTTCACGAATTGCGGTTTTCGCTTTACCCGAGAAACTCGAAGAACAATCGAACCCGCTACTTTGACCAACCTGCTTCGCCGTCTTACATTTGTGATTTTGTAAGTTTTTGTTATAGATCAATACCTTGTTATATGTACTACATATCTATGATCTTTAATTTAACAAACAACGTATAGGTTTACTGGAATTAATGGTCAAAATCCATTGACCGAGCTTGACCAAGTTTTCTGGGTTTTCCAAAAAACTGAAGAACACGAAGAACAGCATTTGGATGTACTTTGACCAGCATAATTAGAGACCTTAGATTTATGCTTTGTTCATGTTAATGTTATATATATGTACCCTGACATATATACTAGATGTTACAACGAACATCACACACATCTAATACATAGAATCGAAGATATTTAAGCCACAAAACCGTTGACCGACCATGACTTCTGTTCTGGGTTACCCAGAAACTCAAGAACAGCTCTAACAGTGAATTTGAGCCGCTATAACTTCTTGTTATATGTAGGTTAAAGCCTAAAATTTATTTCATGATATACTACTGTATTAGTGTGACGCCCCCAAAAATAGGTATACATCACCTATTCTGAGTCGCCAAATACATGGTACAAAATAAAAATACAATCTTTAATATACAACAAGATAGCTGTGAGTTTTAATACAAATATTGTCTTCTAGACAATATCCACTCTCAGAATAAGTTCTCATTACATTATTGTCACACAATTTAACAGAATAGTGAGGACTACTAATACTATCATCTGGACCGTCACTCCGTTCCCCGACTAGTCCCGGCTACATTCTCAATTCCTGAAGAGAATAGTGAAAGAAAGGGTGAGCTCAACTAGCCTAGTAAGAAATATTATGACTAAGATAATGCAGAATAAATTATCATTAGTCTTCAACAGTGTTAAACTGATAAAATACAATAGACATCAAGTTTAACTGCAACGGAACATGCAATTCATTAAAAGAGTCAAGTAGAGAATAAAATCTACTATCTTTTATGATTTAAAAGATTTTTCATCACTTTTATCGCTGGGACTCAGCTTAATAAATAATCCACATCATCCCTGCACTACGGCCAAGGATATTCATTAGTATCACAACCACAAATTATCCATTCACTACGGGTCAAGGATATTTGTGTATTCACCAATGGTCATGATCATGCCAACAACTGTCCATCATTGCACTACGGGCCAATGAGGACTTTTACCACATCATTTGTAACATTACGGTCATGATTACACTGAATAATCCCTGGTCATAATCATACCAAGTCCATCTATGCACTACAGGCCACAGATGACTTTCAAAAAAAATATAAACATGAGGATGATGACAATGATATAAGAATTCAATAAAAAAAAGTTCAAGAATTAATTTATTCAGGAACCAATAACGTCCAAATTGTCAACATGATACTTCTTTGTAGAGTAAAATTCAAGAATGCTCAGAAGAATAATTCTATGAAAAGATACTGGATGAATTGCAAATATCAAGGATATTCCACTAATTTCATGGAGTATAGAAGTCAAAACTTTAACCAACTGAGTATAATAAAGAATGGAATAACAAAAGAAATCACTATGCATGCGGTGCTTGCATGTATTAAAGTTATTCTAATAGAATAATAAATAACGAGAACCGTGTCAAAGCGAAATTACATGCCGATAGGATGTTCAAATGAAATAATAAAGAATGGAATAACAACGAAATCACCATGCATGTGGTACTTCAGCATGATAAAGTTATTCCAACGTAATACTAAATAACGAAACCGTGTCAAAGTAAAAGTAAATTACGACAGCGATGGATATTCCAACGTAATAATAAAGATTTTAACCAGTCCCACAGAAAAAGCGCATGAGCATGTGATATTCCAATGAGAATAATAAAGAATGGAATAAAGAGAAGTTCTCTTCATGAATATGAAAAAATAATACCCTCTTATCGTAAAAGAAACTTGATATCGAGTAGTGAAGTAGCGAATACTTTTCTTCTTTCTCTCTATAGTTTCTCTCTCTAGAGTTTCAATGAATTCGTAAGAAATAATAAAGGAATGAGCTTCTATTTATAGAAGAATGGATTGAATAGTAACTAATTCCTGAACGATCCAGATTGATTTACTTTTAAACGGATAGTCCAGATTGATTTAATAAAAAACAAAATCTTTTAAATAAAATATAATATATATATTAAATATATATATATATAGCATGTGCTAAAAAAATTCACGGTCCGATTCTCCTTCCTGCCTCAATTGTCAACAAAGTTATATTAATAATGCTAACTCCCTCCTAACCTTTTTCTCCCACCCACCCGTGACAAACCATTTGAAAACAACAACCTCCCAGCAATCAATTTTCCACATATGGGCCCCACATGTGGGCCCACTTTTATAATATTTAAATAACTTTTAAATGATTATTTTTAAAAAATGGGTAAATGGGGGTCCAAAAATACAACAAATACTTCATAAAAACTCTTCATTATATTTTTTTTAACAACATTTATCATCATTATTATAATTCACAATATTAATCGACCAAGTCGTTCCCAGGAAAGAGGGGGCTTTCCAATAAGGATTTCTCCCTATTGGCGCGTAATTAGGTGACCAAACCTCTCCTTGGCAGAACTTCTAGACATCGTTAATATTGCAAATTATAATATTAATAACTCTGTCATTTCAATTATTGATTTAATAATATATAAAATATCGACAATAATTGAATAAAACTGAATGACTTCTCACGTAAGCATCAATAATCAATATCGTGTGCTACTATGCAACCACGTGTATT
Organism: Panax quinquefolius; assembly: GCA_020205615.1. Taxonomy (NCBI): domain Eukaryota; kingdom Viridiplantae; phylum Streptophyta; class Magnoliopsida; order Apiales; family Araliaceae; genus Panax; species Panax quinquefolius. Next base: position 83,939,730 of record CM035152.1, read on the forward strand.
ACTGTACTTTTACTACCGAGTAGTTCAACAGTGTCAATGGTAATAAAATATTTTTGTTATTTTCTCAATCCGATAATAATTCTGTTGTGGGGTCCACCAATGATTGTGCCGTCGTACGAATATTTCCTGTTAAAATGAATATTCCCCGACCAATCAAATATTATGTAACAACTTGCGTACTTTGCAAAATTTATAAATATTACCCACAACTATAACAATATATCAAATTTATTCCATAATATTCAAAAATGATAATTATAGAAAATTCATTTTTATTCATAAAAGTTGGGGTCTTACAATCTCCCCTTCTTATGAAATTTCTCCCTCAAAATTAGGGTGCGTGCACGGTATGTCAAGAGGTAAGGATACCTTGATTTCATTTCGATTCTAACTCCCGGTGTCATTTCTCAACATCGTGGTTCCTCCATAAAACTTTGACTTGAGGTATAATCTTGGAGCGTAGAATATGTTCCTTCTTATCCAAGATTTTAACAAGAACCTCTTCATACGTTAAATCTTCTGCTATTTCGTCCGGTTCTAACTCAATAATGTGGTTCGGGTCTTCCACATATTTATGTAACATGGATATGTGAAAAACATTATGAACACAAGACATACTTGGCGGTAAAGCGAGTCTATACGCTACAATTCCTACTCGATCAAGGATTAAAAATGGGCCAATAAATCGAGGATTGAGCTTTCCTCTCTTTCCAAATCTCGTAAGTCATTTCCATGGAGCAATACGTAACAACACATGATCTCCAATATCGAATTCCACGTCTTTTTGATGAAGATTAGCATAACTCTTTTGTCGATCTTGTGAGGTTTTTATACGTTGCCAGATCGTTTGAATCTTTTCCGTAGTTATACGTACCAACTCTGGTCCCAACAACGCTGCTTCACCCACCTCATCCCAGCATATTGAAGAACTACACTTTCTTCCATATAACGCTTCGAATGGAGCCATGCCAATACTTGCTTGATAACTGTTGTTGTATGAAAACTCCACCAACGGTAAGAACTTGTCCCAACTTCCCTTGAAGTCAAGGACACAGAGGCTTAATAAAGCTTCAAGAGTTTGAATAGTCCTCTCTGATTGTCCGTCCGTCTGAGGATGATATGCCGAACTAAATCGCAAATCCGTGCCCATAGCTTTTTGCAAACTAACCCAAAATCTTGAAGTGAATCTTGGGTCTCGATCAGAAACTATGGATATTGGCATACCATGAAATCTTACAACCTCGTTTATGTACATACAAGCAAGACGTTCAAGTGTATAAGTTTCTCGTATAGGTAAGAAATGAGTAGACTTGGTTAATCTATCAACAATGACCCAAATTGCATCTATGCCTTGGGAAACCTTGGGAAGACCAGTAACGAAATCCATTCTGGAATTTCAAGTGGTTGCAATGGACCTTTTGGTACTTGATGCTCTGCCTTGACTCGTTGACACGTTAGACACCTTGAGATAAACAACGCTATCTCTTTCTTTATATTGCCCCACCAAAATGTATGTCAAGATCATGATACATTTTAGTACTCCTGAGATGGATTGCAAAGCGGTGTGTTGTGCGCCTCCATCATGATTTTATACTTTAAATCAGGGTCGTTAGGAACACAAAGTCTGTAGTTGACTCGATATATTCCTTCTTCATCAATTCTTGCTTCCGGCATAGCATTTTCTTGCACTTTCTTCCTCATACGCATCAGCTCCAGGTCTGTAGCTTGAGCAGCTTTAACTTTATCGATTAAAGTCGGTTCTACTCGTATATTCGCCATCATCACGTGGGTCCCTGGAGTCTTTATCTCTATCTCCATCTTTTGCAAGTCATACAAAATGGGCCTTTGCGTTGACAATATCGCACTTGTACCCGCATATGATCTTCTACTTAATGTGTCAACTACCACATTCGCTTTTCCAGGATGGTATTGGATGGTATGATCATAATCTTTCAACAGTTCAAGCCAACGTCGTTGTCGCATGTTGAGTTCCTTTTGAGTGAAGAAATATTTGAGGCTTTTATGATCTGTAAAGATCTCCACTTTCTCCCCATACAAGTAATGCCTCCAAATCTTTAGTGCAAAAACGACTGCTGCCAACTCTAGAACATGAGTAGGATAATTTTAAATAATTATGAAAAATATTATTAATGATATAAAAATTATAATAAATGAATATAAATTATTTAAAAATAATAATCAATGTTTTTGTAAAATTTTAAGTAAATATTAATTACTTATAAATAGAAATAAATGATTTAAAAATCAAAATAAATGTTTTAAATACTTTAGAATTTCTAAAAAGGTATTACAAATGATAATTAAATTTTATAAATAAAATTTAGTCCATTTATCAAAGGTATTAAACACCAAACCTTATTAATCTAACCCGATATTATATTAATGTTATAATTGAGTATTATTATCAATACTAACGTGTTAGATTTATATATATGAACTTTGTAGGGATTTATTAACGATTGAATAGCATAACTTGACTGATCTACGCTCAGGCAAGTTCTCTATCCTTAAATCTCTTATAAAGCAAGTTCTCTATCCTTAAATCTCTTATAAAGCAAGTTATCTATCCTTAAATCTCTTATAAAGCAAGTTTCCTAAACCCTACCCTTATATCTTGATATCTTGAATTGTCTTTGTTATATTATACCAATCCTACAATTGAATTGCCAAATTATTGTAAAGTTATTGCTATAGATTCAGCATAACTAAAAAATAAATTGTTTATTCAGATGATAATGTTTATTGAGCATAAACTGTTGTGTCAAACCAAATTATTTTGGTATGGCATCTTATACTGAAGTTGGGTATCCCGTAAGGGATTGAAATTTAGTCAATTCATATATTGACATTTAGTGTATTTTGAGCATTGGTAGGATGATATGCAAACTCCTAAGATGTAGAATAGGTTGATCCCCTATCTCACATCTAAACAAAATTTCTAAGTCTGTGTGACTGACAGAAATAAAGAAAAATTCCAGAAATGGTTGAAATAAATAGAAATCTAGAAATGGTACAACTATCAGTCGAAATTTGAACTGTTAGATTTCTTCAAATCCTATATTGTTATAAATACACAACTTGCTGAGCATGTCATAGCTCACCCTTGCAAATTATTCCCTTTGCATTTTTAGACGGTAATCCTGGAACTTCTGAAGTAGATAAAGGGAAGCGTCCCTACATAGATTAGATTATATTCTTGTCTGTTTGAATACCCTATAATAAGAACTCGTTATGAGAATCATGTAATCGGATCTTAATATTATGATATATATATATATATATTAACATCTTTTATTTTCAAAACCGTGTTATTGATACTCTAGATTTCAGATAGATAGTTACTATCGATACGATAGTATAAATTTGCTTGGCATAGACTATACATCTGGGTGAGGGTATTAGTAATATGGATTTGCTTCATGTTATTATTCGATACTCAATTTCGGATAGATAGACTCTAGTCACGAATCTGATTCATATATCCAGTGAGGGTATCCAAACACAGTAAGAGTTCTCTTGAGAATTTACATCTGTTATGGGATACTGTGAATTTTGGATCTATGGGAATTATATCTGCTAGTCCCTCTATTTAATGTAATCTTATAATCAGATACCATGGGTGTATAGATTTAAAAGCATTATGTTGATTTTCTGTAAACACCATATCAAATACCGTGGGAGTATAGATATGGGGGCGTTACATCCCCTCCTTATGAAATTTCTCCCTCGAAATTTACGTACGTACCTGGTATGCCTAAGAGGTGAGGATACCTCGTCAGATTCTAACTCTTGAGATATAACCTTTGACTGTCAAATATGATCCTTCTTATCCAAGATTTTAACACGTATCTCCTCATACATTAAATCTTCTGCTATCTCATCTAGGTCTAATTTAATAATGTAGTTCGGGTCGTCCACATATTTATGTAACATCGATACGTGAAAAAAAATGTTATGAACACGCAACATACTTGGCGGTAAAACGAGTCTATAGGCCACAGTTCCTACTTGATCGAGGATTTCAAATAGACCAATAAAATCGAGGGTTGAGATTTCCTCTCTTCATAGACTCTTGCTTCTAGAATAACGCCCTCTTGAACCTTCTTCTTCGCATTCATCAGCTACGAGTGTGTAGCTTGAGCGATTCTAACTTCATCGATTAAAGTCGATTCAACTCGTATATTTGATATCACCACGTGGGTCCCTAAAGTCTTTAACTCTATCTTCATCATTTGTAAGTTATACAAGATGGGTTTTGTGTTAACAACGTTGTCAGGAATAAACATGTGAATTATATTCCTTTTTATATATGATTTGATTATGATGTATATATGAATGAATATGCAAGTATGCTTGCATTAAGAAAAGCTGTAAAGTCCTCTGATAGATTATAGAAACATATGTACAAGGACTTAGAATGAATTGATCAAATATGTTAGGTTGGTACTACATAAGCAAAACAGCTTTGTAAAGTCCTTAAAAAGAAATGATGTACAAGGACTATAAACATAGAAAGATCAAACATATTAGGTTGATCTTATGATGTAATAGATAGGCTTGTCTGATCGTCGAGCACTGCACCAGAAATCGTAGTCTGCCAAGAGAGTCAAGGATAACTCGAGAGCTATCGAGGCAGAACCGTAGTCTGCAAGATAGTAGATCTCAGAGTTCGTAGACTGCCAGGAGAGACGAGGAAGGATCGTAGTGTGTCGAGCAAAGCTTCCTCAGAGTCGAAGTCTGTTGAGGAAGTCATGTTCAGAATCGTAGAGACAGCCTGCCTACGAGCCGACCGAGCATCTGCTGAAGCCAGTCAAGAATCGTAGACTACACTCGGAGTCGTAGAGTCTACTAATCTCAAAGCTAATTCAAGAATCGTAGACTACACTCAGAGTCGTAGAGTCTACTGATCGTATCAAAGGCAGAGATCGTAGTCGAGCAAGATCAGATGAAGACAACAAGCACAACGACAGAAATTATAGTGTCAAGATCTGATCTCGGAGTCGTAGTGTCTGCACAGTCAAAGCTGAATCGTAGAGTGCATAACTAAGACATCAATAGAAGTGCTCACAAAACCAAAGTAGAATCGTAGAGCAAACACGATTCTCAACAATTGAGCACTCCCAGAATATCCAAAGGAATAAAGCCTCTGGTTGGTACTGCAAAGATAGATTCCACCTAAAGGAAGCCAGAGAGCACTCAACGAATGGCATGCAAGCTAATAAAAGATCTAAGCATCAACCCAATCAGCATCCAGATTGAGTTGTGAAGTCATTTAAGATAAAGTCTTCCACAAGATGATCATAAGAAGACTTCAGTAGCTTACTAAGGAAAGTCAGCATGTGCAGTAGCTGTCAAGTGGAAAGATTACAACGATCTTGGAAGTGACCAAGATCGTAGTGTTTGCCAAACAAAGAAGAAACTGATGGAGTATACACAAAGATACTGGTCAGCCTCTGAATAACAAGGCTAAAGTGATTAAGCATTGGGTCAGTCCATTGATGATAAGTGAACGGGAGATCACAAGGAAAAAGCGAGCTGGACACGCCACAAATCTGAAGTGTCTTGTTATTCAGAAGGGGCCAGAACAAGGAGTCAAGCCATCAGTGTCTAAGAATAGTCAAGGCAAATAGAAGTATTGAAGCACTGCACAAAAGAAGGAAGAAGTGTTCTGCACTGAAGATCAAGTGAACACTCTTCGAGATCGTAGTGTTGACTCTACATGTCAATAAGCATCAGTCAATAAGACACTACGATCAGGTTTGAGAAGAACTGCATTAGAATCGTTGAGTTCGAACAACTGAACACTGAAGCATTGGCAATTGTTCAATCTGAAGGTTGGCATTCGGACAAAAGCTTATTGAGAGCATCGATGCAAAATGACAACCTCTGATCGAGAAATCAAAAGGAGGAAATAAAGTCATCAACCTGCCCAAGACATCAAAGTAACATATCTGACGGGGTAGGTGAAATAGTAGACTGCAGTGTCAGAAAGTCAGAAAAAGTTGACATGTCACACCTGCAGTCTACAGCAAATAACTCAAGATATGTGAAGCAATTTGAATAACTTTCAACGGCTACCTTCCAACGGGAAGATTGGAAAATAGTATAAATCAACAGAGCTTCAAAGATCAAGAGTTGCCAATGATTGCTATGTTGCAGAATTGTTGAGTTGTTTGGAATGCTATTGTTGACTCTACGAGTTCCACCAAAGATCAACAAAACAAGTCTCAGTGACAGTGAGACTACATAGGTGGAAGTGAAGCAGCTTTGAATAAGAACTCAACTAGACTAAAGCTTCACTCAACAAAGATGAGAATGCCACTGAAGATGGCAGCCAAGCTGAGAGCCGAGAAGGCCAAGAAGATAGCATTCAGAATAGTGGCTGAGCACAAAGAAGATCAGGAGAGCCACTCTACGAATCACCATGAACCTAAAGCTAAAACTGAACAAGTGCAGAACCATGTCTGCAAAACATTCAAGAAGGGTTCAGGGATTGCTAAGTGTTAGTCAAATTCTACCAAAAGCTCAGAGACTTAGCAAATCCAAATGGTGATGGTGCACAGCTAACATCAGATGAAGATGAGCTGAAAAGAGTAAAGATCAGCTACACCAAGGAAGATGTGGTCCAGACTCGAAGCAGAATGCAAAGAGGACCACACCAAGCTGCTACGTACAAAAGATGTTTAGAGCTTAATGACATCTTAGCAGCTCAGCACCAACAACAACAACAACAACTACAACAATAAGAAGCCGTGGCTCGAGGGTCCTTGTCCCGAGGGACTAAATGAAGTTCCAAGCTTCTTTGGGCATGAAGAGTTCCTGTGGAACTAGAGAAGTTCCAAGCTGTCACCTTGAAGAGTTTTTAGTGAATCAAGTCCCAAGGTCACGGCCTTGAAAGAATCTTAGTGATTTAGGGTCTTTGCCTTCCTTCATGGTAAATCCTGGTAGTTGAAAGCGTAAGAGAGTGGATTAGGAGCTTGAGTCTCTGAACCACTTAAAACCCCTTGTGTCATTTACTTTATATCATTTACATTATGTATATTAACTGCTATAACTGCTATGTATGGTTTAACTGCTTACTACTGAATTAACTCTACGAACAATGTATGTTTGATGTGCCTGTGTGGCATTATTTTGGTTGCCTATGTGGCATCATTTGATTTGCCTGTGTGGCATTATTTTTACTTGCCTGTGTGGCATTGTTTTGACTTGTCTGTGTGACAAGATATATTTCTGAGCTCAATCGGTATGAAATAACCCCAACCATTTGTTTCAGCCTATTATTTTATTGTGTTAGTTTTGTTCGTTTCGTTTCAGTTCATTTCGTCTCCTTTCAATTAATTGGGTTAATTATTTCAGTTCATTATTTTCTTTACTCTTCTGTTTGTTTCGTTAATCCTGTTGGTTCAGATATATTCTATTTAGATCTTTGGGGTTTTATTTTTGTCAGAGGCAATATTTTGTCTATGTTGATTTCAGATTTTAGTCAGATATCTTTTGTATATCTCATATCCGTCTTTGGCAATTGCTCATCTTGTGTTTTTCTTCCGGCAGGTTTGTAGGGGTGATTCAGGGCTAGGGTGATGAGAGTGCTGCCTTCGACCATCTAGGTTGATTCAAATTTTAAGTTTTGATTAGTTGACTTTGTTTGGAGAATTGTACCTAGTACTTTATTAATGGATCACCGCTATTAATATTTTGAGGTGGTTAGTGCTCTGTTTATTTTATTTGAGGTTTGTTGTGCTTTGCACGTGACCTCCATTTCCTTTTCGGGAAGGGGGTGTTATAGAGATGGTATCAGAGCTTAGGTTCTTTCTTGTAGAAAACCTATTTAGGTTTGACTTGTGAGTTGTGGGTAGACCATTGGGTAGACGTAGGAGTTTGATTCGATTTTGTTCTTTGTTTGGTTGGTCTCTATTTTTATCCACTGTCGATTTCTTTTCGATTTGTAGTTGATTTGAGGAAAGTGGAATAATATGTTAAAGTGATTGAGTAATGATATTAGTTAAGAATTGTGATTTAATTATTGAGGTGAATAAAATTATACTTTGTACAGATAAGAAGTGATCTTATATGAGATATGATTATGATGTAAGTATTTGAATCGACGAGTATTTGATTTTTGGGAAATCAATTGTCAGAGTTGTTTTTTTTTGTGACAATTATTATGATCGTTGAATTAAGGATTGATTTGAGTTAGGTTTTGATTTATGTTAAGCTTGTGTATAATTTGAGGTTTGTGTATTGATGACATACTATGATAAAAAGAAAATTATTAAGTATAGAGGATTTCTTGTAATTTGAGTTGTTGATATTCGAGGTAATTAGATTAATCTTTTGGAGTTAATGATCAATTTTGTGGTTAATTTCTAGTAGGATATTGGAGTTATGTCCTATGAAGTTTCTTTGTGATAGTATGGGGGGACAATTAAATTTATTGGATTATGATTTGCAATAAGGGATGATTGATTTATTATATGAGTAGAAAGTAAGTGATGAAATTCAATTGATTTTGAGAGATCTTGAATAGTTATAGTTCGCTTATGCAGATGATAGAATATGTGACTTGGAGTTTGATATGGTGATGAAGAGATCTTAGTAGTAGTATATTTTTGGTGTAATAATATGTGAGAACTAATTTGATTTGAGGTTATGATATTTTGAAACTCTTAAGGACTTAGGAGAGTTGGTGATAAAGAGATATTAGTAGTATATTCTTTGGTATAATATTATTTGATGAATAGTTCAAATTAAGGATGAGATATTTTGAAGCTCTTGAGGACTTGGGGAGAGTTGGTAATATAGTTAGCATAGTTGTTTTGTTTATCTGATGTCTTTAGAGTTTTGTATGAAATTATGTAAAATTAAATGAAAGTAATTTATTAAATCTTTGTCATGTGTGAAACATAAAAGTTTTACGAATTAAAAATAATTTTAAATATTTTGGGTACTCGAATCGTATTTAGATGAAGAGAAATTTTTGTGATTTAGAATTATGTTTCAAAGAATCGCTTACAAGAATTAAACTTAAAGATATTAATGACGACCCGCACTAATGGTGGAGCATGTGATCTAAATTGATGCAACACGAAGAACCCCTACCAAGGCTTGACACTAAGAGTGATAGCGGATCTTTACAAGTACATTGATAATTACTTGACCGAGTGACTTATCCGCTGATCGTTATGAATGGCTACGCTACGTCAGTATCTAAATTTATTTATTTATTTTTGTAGCTTATTTGAATTCGAGGGACTTTAATTATTTTTATGGGGTGAAAATGTAATAACCTATTTTTATAATTAAATATTAATTAATTTTATCTTATAAAATTGTATTTAAATTGGAAAAGGTAAATGATTTTGTTTCCCTCTTTTCTTCCTTGTTTTGTTTGAAAAAATTAAATTCTTTTAGTAGATAATTAAATAATTGATTAAATTAAATTTGAGAAAGATAACTCTTTTTGTTAGTCTTGTGGTAAATCATTCGGAGCGGGAAGCTACTTGGGAGATGGAGGAGTCTATTAGAGCGGAGTATCCGCATCTCTTTGAAAATTAAGTGTGTTCCATTCTTTTGATTCTGGGGACGGAATCCTTTTTAAGGGGTAGGTGATGTAATACCCGGAAATATATATATATATATATATATATATATATATATAAATAAAAAAATAATAATAATAAATAAATTATTTGTTTCGCTTTTAAAATATATTAATTGGACTTTATTTTATTTGGGTCAAATTGTATTTAATTATTGTGGACCATAATTAGTAAGTGATTACATTAATTTGGGCCTTTATTTTAATTGGGTTTCATTTATATGTGTGGGCTATTTAAATTAGGGGAATTCATCAATTATATAAGTAAATATTTAAACCCTAATCTATCTCACGTACATCTAATAACCGACTATGGAAAAAAAAGGAGAGGTTTCGGTTTCAATTTGTTTTGTTGCTCAGCTCGCATACACCGCAACATTCCTTCCCCTGATCGATAATCAGACTGAGAAATCAAACACAAGTTCATAATTTCACAGAAACTTTTGAAATTGATCCGAGATAGATCAAAATCGGTGAGATACATATTATAAATTACAAAGCAAAACAAAGATATGGGTGGGGTTGATTTGTGGTCTCGTAATTTCTGATTAGTCCGTCGTTTCTTATTTCATGATCATGCGTAAGACATTTTCCAAGTTGAATCTTCCAATTCCATCGCACTTCTCATTGTCATTAGATAGGAAGTTCTCGCAAATTGTGAACTAACGATAAGAAATTATGATTCGAGACTACTTGAAATGGACGGAGGTCTCCTTGGGACGGCTCGCTTTAGAGAGATATGGCAACAGAAGCTTCGTTGATGAGAGATATATGAGATAAATCTTGATATGGTAGCACAACTTGGATACCAGGTCTCTCTTTTACTTGGAAAGATGAAAGTGGCCAGCGCGTGGAGATTTTTGAGTTGCCTACTCATCAATACTATGTGGGTGACCATATCAAGGCAAAAAAAAAAAATCTTTTGTTCTTTTCTTAGTTTCATGACCCCAGCAAAAGGCTAAGGAATTTGGGTTAATTGCTGAGGTAAAAGATTAGAGGTTGATGGCTTTAGTCATTGATGTTGTTGAATGAACGCTAAGATAAATGTTCAAATTAAGATATGAAGATCAAATTGAGGAGATTTAGCGGTGTGATATTTGGGTTTGGTGAATTATTTCGGTATTATATTCAGGTACGGATTTTGTACTCTTTTAGCGATACTTTTGTTAAATTTGATTTGTTCGTTTTGTTCCTCGTTTCAAATTCTGTTATTATTTCACATAATTGTTTCTTGTAAAATTCATATATTTGTTTCATTTTGGAGTTGACACATTGGACTCGTATTTGTACTCTTTGAATTAGGATATCATGTCTAGTATTTATTTTCATAATTGTAGAGCGGTACATGTTGCTACCTTCTTTTTGAGACCTTGTGACCATAATTTGATTTGGTTCAACATGTACATGTAGAACCCTTTTGTTGGTATTATGTCGCATGTGTTGTGACATGGTATTTTTGTTAGAATATACCGTAGGGTATACCGAGCTATAACCACCGTGGGGGTACCACAGCACGCCATCTCTTAACACGAGAGAGACGTGACACTTTTCGTGGCGGTGTGATTAGTCCACGGCGTCTCCGTTTTGGGCTCCGGAGGAAGTGGGCCATTTGGTGTTTCGTTGTGGGAGGCGTATGGGTTAACCCTAGTTTTTGTTCTGCAGATTGGTGATGTTGTGCCAAACACACCTATCCGATTTGCATACATTCGGATTCGCGATCCAATGTGTGATTTGCCTGTGTGGCATTATTTTGATTTGCCTGTGTGGCATTATTTTGATTTGCCTGTGTGGAATTGTTTTTATGTGCCTGTGTGGCATTATTTTGGTTGCCTATGTGGCATCATTTGATTTGCCTGTGTGGCATTATTTTGACTTGCCTGTGTGGCATTGATTTGACTTGTCGGTGTGACAAGATATATTTCTGAGCTCAATCGGTATGAAATAACCCCAGCCATTTGTTTCAGCCTATTATTTTATTGTGTTAGTTTTGTTTGTTTCGTTTCAGTTCATTTCGTCTCCTTTCAATTAATTGGGTTAGTTATTTCAGTTCATTATTTTCTTTACTCTTCTGTTTGTTTCGTTAATCCTGTTGATTCAGATATATTCTATTCAGATCTTTGGAGTTTTATTTTTGTAAAAGGCAATATTTTGTCTATGTTGATTTCGTATTTCAGTTGTATATCTTTTGTATATCTCAGATCCGTCTTCGGGCAATTGGCTCATGTCAGTTTTTTTTTCCCAAGAGGTTTGCAGGGGTGATTCGTATAGGGTGATGAGAGTGCTGCCTTCGACCATCTAGGTTGATTCAAATTTTAAGTTTTGATTAGTTGACTCTGTTTGGAGAATTGTACCTAGTACTTTATTAATGGATCACCGCTATTAATATTTTGAGGTGGTTAGTGCTCTGTTTATTTTATTTGAGGTTTGTTGTGCTTTGCACGTGACCTCCCTTTCCTTTTCGGGAAGGGGGTGTTACATATGAACATGTAGTTCAACTAATGTAACACTTAATTAAGTGTATTAAACCTTTGATGAAGGTTGAACGAAAAGATTAAACGAGATTAAAAGACAAAGAATGTGAACGCGGGTTACAAAACCAATATCTAAGGACCATAGTCGCGATAAACGAACGTGAGGGATTGCTATGATGGTGATTCCTTAGACGTTGATTGACGACGGTAATGTATAACATTTCAATGTTATGACATGGTAATGAGAGATGAATGTAAAGTGTTTAGACGCTGTGAACGCAACGCTGTTGCGATGAACGATCGGTCTTAGCATACAACAAACCGTATGGCTTTGACATTAAGAAAGAATATTGAACATGGGGTTCAGGTAATGAGTAATGAATGAAAGCGATTAAAACCTTAGGTAAAGGTTGAATGAAAGATTAAGGGATGAACAACGTAAACGTTGAATACATAAACGATCCTCGTGAATCGTATTCACGTAGAGCGAATGTTCTAAGTGTACATTGGTTGTATAACTTAGACGTTGGCGAAAGTAGTAAGTAAGATATGAATTATCAAGAAAGCCGTAGTGAACGGTAATAAGATTAATGAAAGTCGAATGTGAGTCAGAGGAGAATGTTAGAATGAAATGTAAGCGTTGAACCCTTGAATCGACGTAAAGGTTAAGTGTACGCGAATATTAAATGGGAAGAACCTACACCCCGTGTATGGTTTGACCGTAAGGTAATGAAGATCACTGATTAAACCTGTGAACGGTGAAGAAGCTGAATTAAAGACAAGTACGTATAACATAAAAGAAGCCGATTTAATGTTTATAACTTGGATGACGTTCCGAGTCGAATGAATCGGACGTTTTAAGATAAGAATAAGGTAACGTAAAATGTTTAATGCTATAAATGCTTAGAATGAATATGGAATGATAGTTCTGAGTATACAAAAGACTGTATGACTTAGACGATCATGAATAAATCCTGATGTATGGCATTTAGTTGCCATAAAGCCAGAAGGAATAAGAAATTAACTTAACGAACATTATAGTTTAATAGTTCAAATAAGTTAGATGAATTTAGGTTGTAGTACAATCGTAATCTTTGATGGTTGACATATGGGAGTTGGGCTAAACAATTCCTTCAGAGAGCGAAGGTATATACAAAATTGGCAACCGATCTAACTCACTGTTGTGGGCAGTGTAGATGAGACGGGAACTTATTTGTTGGTTGTTTGTGGGAAACCACTCAGAGTACCATATGGACTGCTAGCAGAGACACGATGTGTGCTGAGTCCTAGAAAAGTTATAAGAAGAAGATAAGAATGCAAATCATTAAAGATGATGAACGTATTGAGTAAGACATCTCCGTATGTCATAAAGCCGTTAACCGGTAGAGGAAGTTGGTCGCGTAAACTTAGTTTGTAAGAAAGTGAACCCTAATAAGTGAAGTTAAGTAAACCAATGCGTAAGTCAAGTATATGAGTAATTGGTGTATGTGTTATTTCCTTATGTGCTACTTAGGAATGGGAATGAGCAGTTCAGTGTAAACTATAAGTTGTAGTTGTGCGTAAGGCAAGTTTCCTAACTTCATTCATATTTTAAATGAATGCTAGTTTCTAAAACTTCTCAGATGTTGAACTTGAGAAGTTCTGTCTATGTGCAAATGTGTGATATTTGTACAAGGTGTTAGAATGTATGAGGTCTTGTGCCACAATTTGAACACTTCGGTGTTTCTATGAGATGAACTGTAATGTGATTTAAATCTTTAATAAGAGAATGTTCTGTTTATACATGAACCGTTATTATTAAGTCTGTGCTATCGATTCTAGCCAAACAGAATATGTATGAAAGAGAGTAGAGAATGAAAGTATTTCAAAGTGAATGTGAATAATGTTTTAAAATGATAGGAATCGAGATTATTCCTATTATTCAAGCTGCTTCATAACCTTTGTTTGGTTATTGAAGTCTTAAAAGAATGTTTGAATTCTTAAAGTTGTTTGTTCAACTGTTATGACTTGTTGGGCAATTGAATGCTCACACTTGCTTTAAATAAAAAAAATTCAGCGAACGATGTTAGAAGAACTTAAGGATCCCGTAAAGATCAAGCTGATCGGTATCCAGAAGAAGTGTCATTCATTATATGAATGAGCGTGAAGATCAAGCGAAGACTTGTAATATAGAATGATAGAATTAAACTATAGAATAGTTTAATGAACGATTATGTATCCTTGGTGGCCGATAAAAGTCACCCGTGCGAGATGTAAAGAATAATATAATTATCATTATTTATAATGAAAGAGGTTTTAAGGTTTTAGAACCTGGGATTTGAGGATGTATGTTGGTATATTTAGCTATATAATGATGTATGTTTGGAAGAAGATGGGATCGTGACGTACAGAATCCGGATGTGAAAATAGACCGGATTTCGGGGCGTTACACTGTATGTATTCATCAGGTATGAAAGGCTGATCACCTTCATTACCATTCGGTCCAGATATAATTGATATGTTCATGTTCAATGTTCGTTCAGCTATAAAAATTTATCCATGCTAGTTCACAATTATATTGTTGAATGTTAGCCAGCTATTATTCAAATTCTTTCAATCATGATATATCCTCAAATAAACTTTTACTTGTTGGGCAAATTTGTTGCTCACCCTTGCTATATCATGATAAACATTGTAGGTTAAGACGAATACGTCGGATACAGAAAAAGATCAAGACAAGTCCAGCTTGGGATTATATGTGCTGCTAGAATTGTAACTGTAATGTATGATAATAACATTGTATGTTAGATAGGATATTGATTTAGGTATTATGTTAAGGTTACTCGACCTTGGGGTTAATGTATAAAGTTTAATGCGTAAACAATTTATGTTTATATCTTCCGCAATAGTTATAAAAATAGTATATCAAATCCTTGGTGATTAGGATCGGGATCTGGGGATGCTACACTTTACGTTATATGTCGTTGTCTTTAATTCAGTTCTTCACTGTTCACTGGTTTAATCATTGGTCTTTATTACCCTACGATCAAACCATACACGGGGTGTAGGTTCTATCCGTTTAATATTTGTGTACACTCAACCTTCACATCGGTTAAATTGTTTAATGCTTACGTTTCATTCTAACATTCTCCATCCGACTCATATTCAGCTTTTATTAATCTTATTACCGTTTATTACGGCTTTCTTGATAGTTCATATCTTACTTACTACTTTCGTTATCATGAACCCCACGTTCATTATTCTTTCTTAATGTCGAAGCCATACGATTCGTTGTATACTAAGACCGATCGTTCATCGTAACAGCGTAGCTTTAACAGCGCCTATATGCTTCACACTTAACTCTCATTAGGACATTATCCTCATCATTCAACGTCAAAGGAATCACAATCATAGCAATCCCACACGTTCGTTTAATCGCGACTACGGTCCCTGAATATCGGTTCCGTAATTTGCATTCACATTCTTTGTCTTTTAATCCCGTTAAATCTTTTCATTCAACCTTTACTAAAGATTTAAATCACTTGATTAAGTGTTATTGTAGGTGAACAATATGTTCTTTATCTTCCCTTACACTTTCCCCAAGAGTTGAGCAGTTAAAAGCTCTTCTCCGGCTCTTGCTACTGCAATGACTGCACCCGGTCCCCCCTTTTTCTTCTCAAGGCTGAATACGCACCACTCAATGATAGTGATAGCTCGAATGGCATTTGCCATTGGCATTACTCTCCCAGCGTGGTCAAATATACTAGGCTGGCAAGCTTAAAACATAGAAAATTTTTTCTAAGTGTTGCACTGTCTTGAGACGTTTACTTCACAATCTCATAACTTATTCGTTATAACTCGAAACGAGGTCATTCCAAAGCCATTCACTTCCTTATCTTACGTACTTCAATTTCCCTCGGATAGAAATTTATTCTGAATCCATTAGCATGCCATCCAATTGGCTTAATCTTCATCATTCGTTTATTTTACGTTATTAACGTTCTTCGTTTGTTCGTCCGTAATTCGGTCATCCGAACTCGGAACTCATTCATTCTTGAGTCCAAGACTCGCCTTTTCTACGTTTTCTTACATTCTTATGAAACCCTACATGTTTGGGTTCATTTACACACTTTCTAGTTCTCATTCGTCTTTTATGAAATTTTTGCAATAACTTTGTTATAGCTAAGTTTAATCCGTTCTTCATGAACATTTATTATTGTTCCTAACCACGAAATAAGCAACTAACTTATATGCGATAGTTTTAAACTTGTCCATCAACAACAAATTATATTACGATGGTTTTAAATTTGTCCATCAACAACGTTCTTCGTGTTCTTCGCGTGTTCTTCGTTAGTTCTTCATTTTTAATCGATATTTTGATTATGATTTCACTTTTTCTTTGAATTTGGTGTTATAAAACACCATTCCTTACTAATTTCACAGAATCATTCATATGATTCATTCGGATCGCTCAAATTCATTACGAAACTTATACTTCCTTAAGAAATTTATTAACTAAACTTCTAATTCTTATTTCTTCTTTTTCTCATGATTTTAACCATATGAAAATCATTCTTAATATATTTTACTTCTATTCTCATTAGGTTATGTTTCTAACATAAAAATCTTAAAGAAAATTTATATAAGACAAGGTTTTGGATTACCTTTCTCCTTTAATCCTCTTCCGTTGGACAAAGTTTGCTCTCGGCCTAGCTTTTCCTCTTCCTTTTTCCTCCCATCCGACTTCTCTCTCTCTCTCAAGTGTTGGTGATTTTTTAAAATAACCAACAAATGATTTAAGCTTTCCTTTTATAGAAAACCAAAGCTAGGGGTAAAATAGCCATTTCGACCCAAAAGTTACTATTCCAACCTCCTTACTATTCACGAAGCTTCTCCTAGAAGCTTCGTGCTTCCGTTTTGCGGAATTCGTCCGACAGTTCAAAAACTGCAATTCTCGAAATCTAAATATTTTTGGATATTTCGTCTTTCCTTTACCGATTAACTTTTACGTATTCTTCGGATCTCCAAAAAATTGAAAAACACTTTTTGGTGTTAAGCATTTTCCTTCACGTTTTTCCCTAACGTAGTTAAAAGAATGAAAAGTACATAACAGTACTTTTCTTCATTTTTATTTCGTCCAATTTCTGCACGTTTTTTGAGAAAAACTTTTATCGGCTTACTTAACTTTTCACGATATATTATTGTCAAATATTTCGACAGAATGACATTTCGACATACTAAACTCTCAAAAAGGCTTAGGTTATTCAAACCCTAACCCTTAGGATTTCGTCGGGTGAATAGTGCATATTTCATCTTTTTTCCCAGAAATATTTTTGTTCCCGAAAAAATCTTATTTTCATCTTCAAAATTTTTACTCGCTCAGTCTAGCTCGTAGCCAGAATCCTCCCGTTTTATAATCATCCTAGGTTCTAGAATGATTAATAAACACATAGCACAAAATATTATTAATAAAAATTTATTTTATTCATAACTAATTCTTTAAACTTAAATTCTGGACAATCCGGTTCTCCGGGTTGTCACAATCCCCCTAAGGAAGAGAAGAAGAGTCCATAGTCTTATGACTGTTAAAGGTTGGAAGTATAAGCACTTGACACCTAGGACATAGTTCAATGTCTTATGACCCTCACAAGTTCTTTTAATTCTTGTTATTCATTCTTGATTCAAAAGCCGAGTTTTCTTATTTTAGAAGTCATTGATTCACTCGCATGTTATTATATTGTTGTTATATTATTATATTTGTGGACAATCATGCTCACTTTTGCGTAATAATAACATTGTAGTTAAGAACGAAAGGTCCGACGAGCCTTCTACTAGCAAAGGCAGGGGCAAGGTTAACAAGTGATGAATACTTGTTGTTTATTTGATATTTTTATGTTTCAGACTTATGTTAAAGTTGTGTAAGACTTATTATTTTTTTACGTTTCCGTCTTTGTGATTTAAGGTTAGTATGACCTGGGATTGATGTATTTTCATTCAGATGTTGTAACCCCGTAAGGGGAGGATTTATTTCTATCTATTTTATGGTTTTCATTTATTATGGGTAGATAGATATATGGTGTTTGTACAGTGAACACCAAATCCCATGGAAATTGAAGTACCCAAATTTGGGGGTGTCACAAAGGGTCTTAAGGAATAAGTCAAGTATAATTCATTATACACAAGATACTATGATGATCTCAAGTCTAAGAATCACTTATACTACTATCACTTTAGGAATTCCTATAGACAGACAAGTAAAACTCCATTATGTATTCCTTAGCGAGCCACGTCTAGTGAACTTATTCTCCAATAAGCACCTACATACTTACTTTAGTGTCTCCACACAAATGATCATGAGATCAATCATCCTCATTCAATGAGAAAGTAACGTACGCACTAATCTATTCGGATTCACTAATCCCTTTTTTAGTAATCCATTGATTGAGAACATTTTAATTTTTAAGCAATCTAAGAATTAAGATCTCATCATGACTCTAAAAGCATTGCATAAAACTATGGGTTTATCACATATTATTAAAAAAATAACATGTAGATAAATAAATGTTTTTAATAAATAATTCTTTTATTAATAAATGAATAAGATTGTTTACAAAGTATATGCTTTATCAGCATACATGATTGGCTTGTATGCATACTACTTTCAATCTCCCACTTGCACTAAAGTCAATCGCCATGGTATCTCATACCCATCTTCTCTAAGTGATAATCAAACTGGTATTGTGTTAACGCTTTAGTAAATGGATCTGCAATGTTGTCTTAAGAGTCCACATGCTCTAGGGTGACATCTCATTTTTCAATGATTTCTCTAATCAAATGAAACCGCCGTAACAAGTGTTTAGATTTCTGATGAGACCTGAGTTCCTTAGCCTGCGCAACAGCTTTAGTGTTGTCACGGAATAAAGGTATTGGTCCTCTAATGCTAGAAACCACACCAAGTTTGGTTATGAACTACTTCATCTAAATAGCCTCCTTTGTAACTTCACTTGCAGCTATGTACTCTGCCTCTATCACTGAATCAGCAATTGTTTGCTACTTGGAACTTTTCCAACTCACTGCGCCACCATTCAAGGTAAATACATACCCCAAACTTGATTTACTGTCATCTTGGTCCATTTGAAAACTTGAGTCTGTGAAGCCATCTAGTTTTAATTCAGACCCACTATAGACAAGAAATACATCTTTAGTTCTTCTTAAGTACTCTAGGACATTTTCCACTACCTTTTAGTGCTTTCTCCTGGATTCGACTGATATCTTCTTGTTACACTAAGTACATGAGCGACATCCAGTCTAGTACATATCATAACGTACATGATAGATCATATTGTTGAAGCATAAGGAGTCTTACTCATATGATCTCTCTCCTCAGGTGTCTTTGGGGCCTATTTCTTAGAGAGATGTATTTCATGGCTCATCAGCATTAGACCTCTCTTGGAATCTTCCATGCGAAACTTCTTTAGCAACGAGTCAATGTACGTTCATTGGGACAAGCCAAGCATCCTTTTAGATATATCTCTATAGATCTTTATCCCCAAAATATAGAATGTTTCTCCTAAGTTCTTCATTGAGAAGTGTTTAGATAACTATATTTTAATCGATTATAGCATAGGAATATCATTCTCTATCAGTAATATATCATCAACATATAATACAAGAAATGAAACCGCGCTCCCACTAACCTTCTTGTACACACACGGTTCATCCTCGTTTTTGATAAAATCAAACTCTTTGATTGTCTCATCAAAACGAATATTCCACCTACGAGAAGCCTGCTTCAATCCATAAATGGATCATTGTAAGCTTGATTTTATTTTTCTAATCATTAAAACAAATCCTCCGGGTCATGTCATATACACATCCTCCTCAAGTTTCCCATTGAGGAAGACCGTTTTCACGTCCATTTGCCAGATTTCATAGTCGTGATAAGCTGCAATCGTAAGCAAAATTTGAATGGACTTTAGTATCGCTACTGGTGAGAAGTTATCATTATAGTTAACTCATTGTCTTTGTTTAAAACTTTTTGCAACCAGTCGAGCCTTATAGGTCTCTACCTTGCCGTCTGCTCCAATCTTTCTTTTAAAGACTCATTTGCACCCAATAGGCTTAATGCCCTCAGGTGATAAAACCAAAGTCCATACTTGGTTCTCATACATAGAGTCCATCTTGGATTTCATGGCTTCTAGCCATTTCTCTGAGTCTTTACTACTCATAGTCTGTTCATAATTTAATGGATCATCATCATTAATGATGCGTACCTCATCGTCATCCTCTATGACGAATCCATACCTCTCAGGTATCTTCGGTACTCTTCCAGATTTATGAATAGGGTGTTATACAGAAGATGTCTCTACTTGGACAAGTTCATCCAATTAAACTGTAGTGGTTTGTGGTTCTTGAATTTCTTCAAGATCTATTTTCCTCCCACTGGCCCCTTCAAGGATAAACTCATTTTCTAAGAAGGCAGCGTGTTTAGCAATAAACACCTTTTGTTCAGTAGGATTGCAGAAATAGTGTCCTAAACTTTCTTTAGGATATCCCACAAATGTACACTTATCAGATCTTATCCCAAGCTTATCATTTTGAAACTTTTTCACATAAGCTAGACATCCCCAAATCTTAACATGCTTAAGACTAGGTTTCCTCCTTGTCCACATCTCATATGGAGCCTTAGGGATGGATTTCGGAGGGACCTTATTTAGTAGATATGTAGCCGCTTCTAAGGCATAATCCCAAAAAGAAACTAGAAGATTGGTAAAACTCATCATGGAACGAACCATATCTAACAAAGTTTGATTTTTCCTTTTAGATACACCATTCAACTGTGGTGTTCCTGGTGGAGTCCATTATGAGATAATACCATTTTCTTTGAGACAATTGAAAAACTCACTACTTAATATTCACCTCCTCGATCTGATCGAAGAATCTTAATACTCTTGCCAATTTGCTTCTCCACTGCACTTCTGAAATCTTTGAACTTTTCAAATGATTCATATTTGTATTTCATTAAATACACATATCCAAATCTCGAGTGATCATCAGTGAAAGTAATAAAATAAGAATACCCTCCTCTTGCATTCATTGTCATAGGACCACATACATCTGTGTAAACCAACGCTAACAACTCTATAACTCTTTCTCCTTTTCCACTAAAAGGAGATTTAGTCATCTTACCCATGAGACAAGATTCACAAGTTGGATATGATTCATAATCCAATAGCTCTAAGAGCCCATCTTTATGCAACTTGGATAATCTTGTTTCATTGATATGACTGAGTCTGCAGTGCCACATATAGGTATAATTAACAACATCTCTTTTCCTTTTCTTAGTTTGTTCAATTTGAAGTATATTTTCATGCAAGTCAAGTATGTACAGTCCATTTCGCAAATTACCAATAACATATAAAACATTATTATTATAAATAGAACAACTATTTTTCTTTATTATAATGTCAAAATCATCCATATCTAATATAGAAATCGAAATAATGTTTCTAAAGATATTCAGAACAAAATAACAATTATTTAAATTAATGAACTTGCCCGTAGGCAGTGCTAAACAATAAGTCCCAACAACTAATGCAGCAACCTTTGTTGCATTTCCCACTCATAGGACGACCTCATCCTTGTTCAGCTTTCTACTTCTGACCAGACCCTGCATAGTATTACATATGTGAGAACCATAGCCGGTATCCAATACCCAAGTAAAAGATTGAATTTCAAAAAAAATAATGTTAATCCTAAACAAACCTTTATTAGGAGTTGAAACTTCTCCAAGCTTCTTTTGCTTTTGTTCCGCAAGGAACTTCTTGCAGTTCCTCTTCCAATGACCCGGCTTGTTGCAATGGAAGCATATACCTTTGCTATCTGGATCAGGTTTCTTATTATCCTTTCTATTCGCCTTTCCCTTAGCCTTCTTGGATTTCTTCTTTTCAGAAGATACCTTGGGCTTCTTCCTTTTCTTGGAAGAATCATCCACCAGTAAGACTTGGTTCTTCTTGGATGGGAAGTGACCTTCAGCAGTTTTCAACATGTTAAGTAACTTAGGCAAGCTGACGACCAACTTATTCATGTGAAAATTCACAAAAAATTGTGAGAAGGTGTTAGGGAGTGACTGCAAGACTAAATCTTGACTAAACTCCCCATCCATGACGAACCCAAGTTATCAAAGACGTTTAATCAGATTGATCATCTTCAAGACACGAGTCTCAACAGCAGTGCCCTCGGTCATCCGACATCAGAAGAGCTCTTTAGATATCTCATATCTAGCAGTCCTACTTTGCTCACCATACAACTCTTGGAGGTGTAGCAATATAGCAGGAGCATCCATAGTTTCATGTTAACGCTGAAGCTCGTTACTCATGGATGCAAGCATGATGCATTGAGCTACAGATGCATCATTTTGCCACTTCTTAAATGTAGCAATCACTTCCTCAGAGGTTGTTTCAGTACGTTTTTCAAGGATGGGCAAATTTAGGACATAAGAAATCTTTTCAACAGTGAAAACTTCTCAAATTCCTTAACTAGACTGTTAAATTCATTTTATTAATTAATTTTACCAAAATAAATTATGTCTTGTTTTAAATTAGTACCTCCCACTATTTTCTTCAAACTATATTACCCTCACTTATATAGTTCAGCAAAATCTAATTAAAGTATTTGCTAGTGAGAATAAGGATCCTATTTCAAATATATACAGTCTTGTGGTGACACAACAAACTATATATAAATAAATAGGAAGACAACTCCTTGTCAATTATATCATCATATAACTCCTTATCTTTTGCCTATTAGATTATTTTGATCAAGTGGTGACATATCTGAATCAAAATTATCTGAGTTAAGTCAAACCTAGCACTTTCATATATTCAAAAAAGACAAATATTGTCCTTGTGGTGACACAACAAAATAACATTGTTCAATTTTCTTTATAAGCATCAAATGTGATAAATTAACATCTTAAATATTTAATACTCTATTAATTTTATAATGCTAGAAGGCGATGTTCGATATTCCAAATATCTTTCAACATTTAGGACTTAATATAATTCTTTGAGGGGTTTGTTATTAATTGTCTCATCTTATTTAGCGCACATGCATATATATATATATATATATATATATATATATATATAAATACGTGTCATATTATTAAACATGTGAAGCATGTTTATATAATATATAATATTAGCAAGCACATATAGAATACTATATTCTATCCGGATTGATTATGGACTTTTATTCTAGTTTGGTTCACTACAGTCACAAAGTGAACCAAAAGATCAAACCCTAGGGTGCAAGAATTAAATTTAAATATAACTATTACATTTAAATCCAAGCTTCATTACAAACGGGTCTTCAAGCGCTCATTGTACCTTGATCTTCATTTCTTCAAGAAATTCTAACTAATCCTATTACATTAAACTATTTAATTTAAATAGAAACCTTGATCAGCAGTCAAGGGGAAGTATATAGGAGAGAGATAGAATTTACATCGAGAAGAAAACCAGAAAAGACGAGGTATGCAGACCCCACTTAATAAAACCCATACATTCAAGCATTCATCCAAAATGAAATCCAATCACATTTGTCATAGTCCATAATTAATCTTATTTATTATCATGCATATCACCATATACATCAATAATTAAACATTCATCTCATGAATTATAATTTCATTCCATATATGTATTGATATCAATTTTATGGACAAAAGTTCGCTAAATTTTAGTTTTGAAACAAAATAAACTCTTTTATTTTAATCAAAACCAAATCCAAATTAAACTCTTTTAATTTTAGCAATCTGAAATCATATTTCAGATAAAATAAACACCTTTATTTTAAACTTTTATCAATTAAATAAACCATTTATTTAATTAAAGAAAAACAAAAGTTTTCAGATTACATCCAAGGCGCAATTTGCCACGTAATGAACTCGACGGCATACCAAGCTTCAAAGTCAAAAACTAATTTTTCGTAACTAGCACAATCAAGCTGCCAAGAATGAACTAGGTCACTGCAAGCATTGCATACTGCTCATCCAGAAATCGGATCTCGGTAACGACGCAAATGCTTCTCCGAGAATGAACTAGAGGCAAACCTAATCGCTACTTCGATCGTGATTCCGAAAAAATTCCTTTTGCCCAAAAATGCGATATAATCGCATATCAATTCATACATGGAATCATAAAATTGATAATTAGCACAAAGTTTGGCCTTTATACCACTGTTAAGTTTGCTAGAAACAAGAATATGCAATCTAATCACATAAATGAAGCGAAAGCGTAATAAAATTAAATTTTAAAATTTTCTTACAAACCATAAATCATGATCATTCTTATGCTTGATTATTAATCTATAAAAGAGTAGGAGAATCAGAATAATATCCTTGAATATTCGAGCTTCCTCAGGTACAAGTCTAACTCCTATTCCTTCGTGCTCTCCTTGAATACGCGGGATTGATTCCTTCCTTTGATCAATATTAACCACCCAAGCGTTTGGCCTCTAGAGGTGATCTGCCAAGGAAGAACAAAAACTCAAGAAGAAGGGCCTTTTTGGCTAAACCCTAGTTTTTCCTTTCTCTGTAGAAAAAGTAGTGCTCTCTAACAATTGGAATTGCATCATCTGATATCTAACATAAGACTTTTCTTATATAGATATTAGTCAAGCCTTCTAATCTAATTAGAAATAGGGTTATATTTAATTAATTAAAATCCTTTAATTAATTAAGCTCCCTAATCTTATTAGGGATAATTAATTAAAATCTTTTAATTAATTTGTCTCCTAATCTTATTAGGAATAAATGAGAGTAGTTATATTAAATTAATTTCCAAACCCCTTTAGAAATTAAAATAATTATACCAAAACGAATGTATAATGCGCCAAAGACGTTGGCTCGAGCTGTTGAAGATTACGACCATACCATTCAATATAATCGTGGAAAAGCAAACGTGGTAGTTGATGCATTCAGTAGAAGATCGTATACATTTACGAGTGCGATGTTGTTAACACAAAACCCCAATTCGTATAACTTACAAATGATGAAGATAGAGCTAAAGACTCTAGGGACCCACGTGGTGATATCAACTATACGAGTAGAATCGACTTTAATCGATAAAGTTAAAGGCCGCTCAAGCTACACACCCGGAGCTAATGAATGTGAAGAAGAAGGTTCAAGAGGGCGTTATTCTAGAAGCAAGACTCGACGAAGAGAGGAAATCTCAACCCTTGATTTTATTGGTCTATTTGAAATCCTCGATCGAGTAGGAATTGTGGCCTATAGACTCGTTTACTGCCAAGTATATCGCGTGTTCATAATGTTTTTAACGTATCGATGTTACGTAAATATGTGGACGACCCAAACCACATTATTGAATTTGAACTAGATGAGATAGCAGAAGATTTAACGTATGAGGAGATACGTGTTAAAATCTTGGACAAGAAGGATCATATTTTACACTCAAAGGTTATACCTCAAGAGTTAGAATCTAAGCAAGGTATCCTCACCTCTTCGGCATAACAGGTACGTACGTAAATTTCGAAGGCAAAATTTCATAAGGAGGGGAGATTGTAAGACCCCGAATTTTTATGAAATAAAAGTATTCAATTTTATTACAATTATTATTTTATTTTATAAATGGTTAAATTGATAAAAGTTAAAATAAAGGGTGATATATTAAATTTTTTTGCAAAGTAAGTAAGTTGTTATAAAATATTCGTTTGGTCGGGAAATATTTTTTCGTCGGAGAATATTCGTACGACGGCACAATCATTGGTGGACCCCACAACAGAAGTATGGTCATTGTTAGAAAATGACAAAATTATCTTTTATTAAAAATAACTATGAAAGTGTTACCATTAAAACTGTTGAACTACCGTAGTAGTAAAAGTACAAAGAATACGCATGGTCAGCGTAAGTAGCACACGGTATTGATTATTGATGCTTACGTAAGAAGTCACTCAGTTATACTCAATTATTGATACAATAAATGTTGCATCATATCTCTCATATTATTGATTCAATTATTGTCACAGTATCATCTACATAATATGTTATATTATTAAATTAATAATTGAGACGGCAAAGTTATTCATATTGTTATTTTCAATATTGGCAATGTCTAGAAGTTATGTCAAGGAGAGGTTTGGTCACCTAATTGCGCCCCAATAAGAAGAAAACCTTTATCGGAAAGCCCCATCTTTCCAGGAAACGACCTGGTTGTTAAATATTGTGAGTTATAATATTAATGATGAATAAGTTCGTGTTGATTAAAGATGAAATTGATAGTTTCATTGTGTTGGGATAACTTGTGCTGCGATTATTCTATCGCACGCATACTCAAATAATTATTTTGTTATTTCATTCTTTATTATTCTCGTTGAATAACTTTTATGCGCTAAGGCCTATCGCATGCACGTGAATTCTTCTATTATTCCATTCTTTATTATTCTCATTAGAATAATCATACATGCATGCGGTTTATCGCATGCACGATGAATTCTTCATTATTCCATTCTTTATTATTCATTGGAATAACTCCGTCGTCATGCGATCTATCGCATGCACGTGAATTCTTCTATTATTCCATTCTTTATTATTCTCGTTGGAATAACTTTTATGCATGCGATTATCGCATGCCCGTGAATTCTTCATTATTTCATTCTTTATTATCTTGTTATAATAACTTTTGCTATGTGGATTATGCATGCATGATGAATGATCCTTCGTATTCATTCCTTATTAAATTATGGAAATGATGCTGTCTACGTGGATTACTGCGTGGCGAAGCGAAAAATCCATTTGCGCTTCATATATTCTATTATACTCGGTTGGTTAAAGTTTTGACTTATACTCCATGAAATTAGTAGAATATCCTAGATATTTAAAGGCTTCATCCATTATCTTTTCATGAAAATATTCTTCTGAGCATTCTTGAATTTTACTCCACAAAGCAATATCATGTTGTCAATTTGAACGTTATTGATTTCTAGATAAATTAAATTATAAATCTTTAAAATTTATCCTTTAACTTGTTTTATTGAATTATTATCATGCTTATATTGTGATGAAAGTCATCTTTGGCTTACTTGCATAGATGGACTTGGTATGATTATGACCAGAGATTATTCGGTATAATCATAACCGTAATGTGACAAATGATATGGTGAAAGTCCTCATTGGCCTGTAGTTCATTAATGGACAGTTGTTGGTATGATTATGACCAGAGATTATTCGATATAATCATGACCATTGATGATTACATGAATATCCTTGGTCGTGATGCAGGGATGATTCGATTTTATTTATTAAGCTAAGTCTCAGCGATAAAGTTGATGAAAAACTATTTAAATCATAGAAGATAGTAGATTTTATGTTCTACTTGACTCGTCTAATGGATTGTTTATTTCGTTGTAGTTATTGATCTAAAACTTGTTGTCTATTATATTCTATCAGTTGTTATACTGTTGAAGGCTAAGGATAATTTATTCTGCATTATCTTAGTCATAATATTTCTTACTAGGCTAGTTGAGCTCACCATTTCTTTCACTTTCTCTTTAGGAAATGAGAATATAGCTGGGACGAGTCGGGGAACGGATTGACGGTCCAGATGGTTGTTTTAGTAGTCCTCACTATTCTATAAAATAATGTGACAATAAATGTAATGAGGACTCCATTGAGTGTGGATATTGTCTAGATGACAATATTCTTATTGAAA
The DNA here is from genome assembly GCA_020205615.1 of Panax quinquefolius. Lineage (NCBI taxonomy): Eukaryota > Viridiplantae > Streptophyta > Magnoliopsida > Apiales > Araliaceae > Panax > Panax quinquefolius. The sequence continues at coordinate 83,967,533 of CM035152.1, forward strand.
CTCTTAGATTATGTTTTGTCGTATTTTACACGACTGTTGTATAATTAAATTGTATTTGAATTTTGTACCATGTATTTGGCGACTCAAGATGGGTGATGTATACCTATTTTGGGAGCGTCATAGTTGGTATCAAAGCTTAGGGATATGATCCCTGGCAGAGATGTGAGACAAAAACTAGGAGGGGAGAGACGGGGAATTCCTTCGCTAGTATGACCTACCTAAGTTTATTTGGTATTTAATTGGTCGGTCAGAGTATAGGGATAATATTTGATATGTTAATTAACCCTTATTTTGTGGAAGTATTTGCAAATGGCATCCGAAAACGTTGAGATAAACAATGAAGCACATGAGACCGTTGAGTCACCAACGATCAATACCCAGGATAATGTGCAACAGGAAGACAATAATCCTTAGGTAAACAACAACACCGATCAGATGATGAACGATGGGATGATCAGAGGCTTTATGCAATTCATGAAACATCAGGCGAGAGTGACTCCTGTTCAAAATGTAGGAGGAAACACTGGCAACTCTCGGATTGTCACCGCTAAGCAGTTCAAGGAGCTAGGACCGCCGGAGTTTTTGGGAAAGCCAGAACCACTTAAGACGGAGACGTGGTTAAAGCAGATCACCAAGATATTTGGTCTCTTGGGATGCTCCGAGGAGCAAAAGGTTCTCTTTGCCACCTTTATGTTACGTGAAGAGGCAGATTACTGGTGGGAATCTGTAAAACGTATCCATCCTGACGCACTTAAAATGTCTTGGGAGAAGTTCCAAGAGCTGTTCAACGACAAGTACTTTCCCGAAAGTATTCGTCACATGAAGGAGGTGGAGTTTATCAAGTTGGAGCAAAATAATATGATCGTGTCGCAATACGAGGCTAAATTTGCGGAGTTATCCCAGTTTGCATCCCATTTGGTCGATAATGAGGAGCGAATGACGTGAATGTTTCTAAGAGGTTTGAAACCCGATATACGTCAATACTTCATTTCTCATAAACTTTGTTTATATTCAGATGTAGTGAATAGGGCTCAGTTATTGGAGCGCGATAATGAACCAGCCCAACGAAAGGATGAAGAGCAACAACACGATAATAATCGTACCGATGGCAACGGCCATCAGAACAATGATAACCATCGTGGGGGCAATTATCATGCCAAGAATGGTAACCACTTCGGTGGTAATCATGGCCAAGATAATAGGAGTGGAAATTTCAAGAAGAGAAGGTTCAACAACGATGGAAAGACAGCAGCACCAACACCCATTTTCAAGGAAGGAAAACGACCACCAATCAGATATGCTTCAAATGCGGAGGAGGGACATATCGGTCAAAATGCGTGATGCGATCCAAAGCATGTTACAATTATGGAAAAGAAGGTCACTTAGCTTTTCGATTTTTTTTCGTGCACCAAAGTCAAGTCCACTGGGACGGTGGCACCAAAGGTGGATACGGACAAAACAAAAGCTCGGTGGTTTCAGGAAGAGAGTTTTTGTGACTTCTCAAAAGCGAGTAACCCGAACGTTAGCATGGGTTAGTTAATTATAAATTCTTGCTAAGTCTATACCTTATTAGATATCCTGTTCTATACATTATTTTATCTCTCTTGCTTGCTCTCAACATTTAAATTTGACCCTAGAGAAGTTAGACTTTGACTTATTGGTTGAAACTTCGTTAGTAGAAACCTTCGTTACCTCTACTGTTTATAAGTCTTGTTTGATTCAAATCGATACCCTCACGTTACCCGTCGATCTTATCTCTTTGAAAATACTAGCCTTTGATGCGATTTTAGGAATCAATTGGTTAACTACTCATCATGCTTTTCGTAAGGTTGTTAGCTTTCATATTCTTAACCAACTTATTATGTGAATTCAAGCAACAAAACCACTAAAGTCAATCATTGTCATATCAAGCCATAAGTAAAGAGCCCCGAGCCTTTCGCTGGTGACTTCCCAAGTCTTGGAATACACCGAAGCCAGAATATCCGTAGGGGACGTCGTGAATAACGGTGGCAAGTTGATAAGTATCAATGTGACGTGCTATCCAAGTCTTGAATGAGAGTCACAATTTTTTTTTCTATCATGAATAAATTTCCTGAAGTATTCTCTGAAGACTTCTTAGCCTAACCCTAGAGCGTGAAATAGAATTTTGTATTGACCCCAGTACAAAACCCATTTCTAAAACCCTTAAATTTTTTTTCACCCAAAACGAACGTATAATGCGCCAAAGACGTTGGCTCGAGCTGTTGAAGATTACGACCATACCATTCAATATAATCGTGGAAAAGCAAACGTGGTAGTTGATGCATTCAGTAGAAGATCGTATACATTTACGAGTGCGATGTTGTTAACACAAAACCCCATTTCGTATAACTTACAAAAGATGAAGATAGAGCTAAAGACTCTAGGGACCCACGTGGTGATATCAACTATACGAGTAGAATCGACTTTAATCGATAAAGTTAAAGGCCGCTTAAGCTACACACCCGGAGCTGATGAATGTGAAGAAGAAGGTTCAAGAGGGCGTTATTCTAGAAGCAAGACTCGATGAAGAGAGGAAATCTCAACCCTTGATTTTATTGGTCTATTTGAAATCCTCGATCGAGTAGGAATTTTGGCCTATAGACTCGTTTACTACCAAGTATATCGCGTGTTCATAATGTTTTTCACGTATCGATGTTACGTAAATATGTGGACGACCCAAACCACATTATTGAATTTGAACTAGATGAGATAGCAGAAGATTTAACGTATGAGGACATACGTGTTAAAATCTTGGACAAGAAGGATCATATTTTACACTCAAAGGTTATACCTCAAGAGTTAGAATCTAAGCAAGGTATCCTCACCTCTTCGGCATACCAGGTACGTACGTAAATTTCGAAGGAAAAATTTCATGAGGGGTGATTATAAGACCCCGAATTTTTATGAAATAAAAGTATTCAATTTTATTACAATTATTATTTTATTTTATAAATGGTTAAATTGATAAAAGGTTAAAATAAAGGGTGATATGTGAAATTTTTTTGCAAAGTAAGTTATTATAAAATATTCGTTTGCTCGGGGAATTTTTTTTTTGTCGGAGAATATTCGTACGACGGCACAATCATTGGTGGACCCCGCAACAGAAGTATTGTCATAGTTAGAAAACAACAAAATTATCTTTTATTAAAAATAACGACGAGTGTTACCAAGAAACCGCTGAACTACCGGTAGTAAAAAACAAAGAATACGTGTGGTTGCATAAGTAGCACACTTGGATTGATTATTGATGCTTACGTAAGAAGTCACTCAAGATTACTCAATTATTGATATAATAAATGTTTGTATCATATCTCTCATATTATTGATTCAATTATTGTCACAAGATCATCTGCGTAATATATGTTATATTATTAAATTAATAATTGAGACGGCAAAGTTATTCATATTGTTATTTGCAATATTGGCAATGTCTGAAGTTACATCGAGGAGAGGTTTGGTCACCTAATTGCGCCCCAATAAGGAGAAACCCTTATCGGAAAGCCCCATCTTTCCAGAAAACGACCTGGTTGTTAAATATTGTGAGTTATAATATTAATGATGAATAAGTTCGTGTTGATTAAAGATGAAATTGATAGTTTCATTGTGTTGGGATAACTTCTCTGTGCAGTCTATCGCATGCCTGGTGAATTCTTTTGTTATTTCATTCTTTATTATTCTGCTTGAATAACCTGTCTGTGCGGTCTATCGCATGCCTGGTGAATTCTTCTGTTATTCCATTCTTTATTATTTTGTTAGAATAACATGTTTGTGCGGTTTATCGCATGCCTGATGAATTCTTCTATTATTCCATTCTTTATTATTCTGTTGGAATAACCTGTCTGTGCGGACTATCGCATGCCTGGTGAATTCTTCTGTTATTCCATTCTTTATTATTCGTTAGAATAACATGTCTGCATAAGGCCTATCATCGCATGCACAGTGAATTCTTCACATTATTCCATTCTTTATTATCTTGTTATAATAACTTTTGCTTATGTGGATTACTGCATGCATGATGAATGATCCTTCGTATTCATTCCTTATTAAATTATGGAAATGATCTGCATCACGTGGATTACTGCACGGCAAAAGTAAAAAATCCATTCTGATTTCATATATTCTATTATACTCGGTTGGTTAAAGTTTTGACTTTCTATACTCCATGAAATTAGTAGAATATCCTCAGATATTTAAGCGCTTCATCCAAAGATCTTTTCATGAAAATATTCTTCCGAGTATTCTTGAATTTTACTCCACAAAGCGATGATCGTGTTGTCAATTTGAACGTTATTGATTTCTAAATAAATTAAATTATAAATCTTTAAAATTTATCCTTGAACTTGTTTTATTGAATTATTATGTAATTGTCATTATCATCATGCTTATATTGTGATGAAAGTCATCTTTGGCTTACGTGCATAGATGGACTTGGTATGATTATGACCAGAGATTATTCGGTATAATTATAACCGTAATGTGACAAATGATGTGGTGAAAGTCCTCATTGGCCTGTAGTTCATTGATGGACAGTTGTTGGTATGATTATGACCAGAGATTATTCGGTATAATCATGACCATTGATGATTACATGAATATCCTTGGTCGTGATGCAGGGATGATTCGATTTTATTTATTAAGCTAAGTCTCAGCGATAAAGTTGATGAAAAAATTTTTAAATCATAGAAGATAGTAGATTTTATGTTCTACTTGACTTTTCTAATGGATTGCTTATTTCGCTATAGTTATTGATCTAAAACTTGTTGTCTATTATATTCTATCAGTTGTTATACTATTGAAGGTTAAGGATAATTTATTCTGCATTATCTTAGCCATAATATTTCTTACTAGGCTAGTTGAGCTCACCATTTCTTTCACTTTCTCTTCAGAAAATGAGAATATAGCTGGGATGAGTCGGGGAACGGATTGACGGTCCAGATGGTTGTTTTAGTAGTCCTCACTATTCTATAAAATAGTGTGACAATAAATGTAATGAGGACTCCATTGAGTATGGATATTGTCTAGATGATAATATTCTTATTGAAACTCTTAGATTATGTTTTGTCGTATTTTACACGACTGTTGTATAATTAAATTGTATTTGAATTTTGTACCATGTATTTGGCGACTCAAGATGGGTGATGTATACCTATTTTGGGAGCGTCACAGTTGGTATCAAAGCTTAGGGATATGATCCCTGGCTGAGATGTGAGACAAGAACTAGGAGGGAGAGATTTGGAATTCCTTCGCTAGTATGACCTACCTAAGTTTATTTGGTATTTAATTGGTCGGTCAGAGTATAGGGATAATATGTGATATGTTAATTAACCCTTGTTTTGTGGAAGTATTTGCAAATGGCATCCGAAAATGTTTAGATAAGCAATGAAGCACATGAGACCGTTGAGTCAACAACGATCAATACCCAAGATAATGTGCAACAGGAAGACAATAATCCTTAGGTAAACAACAACACCGATCAGATGATGAACGATGGGATGATAAGAGGGTTTATGCAATTCATGAAACATCAGGCGAGAGTGACTCCTGTTCGAAATGTAGGAGGAAACACTGGCAACTCTCGGATTGTCACCGCTAAGCAGTTCAAGGAACTAAGACCGCCGGAGTTTTTGGGAAAGCCAGAACCACTTAAGGCAGAGACGTGGTTAAAGCAGATCACCAAGATATTTGATGTCTTGGGATACTCCGAGGAGCAAAAGGTTCTCTTTGCCACCCTTATGTTGCGTGAAGAGGCAGATTACTGGTGAAAATCTGTAAAACGTATCCAATCTGGCGCACTTAAGATGTCTTGGGAGAAGTTCCAAGAGCTGTTCAACGACAAGTACTTTCCTGAAAGTATTCGTCACATGAAGGAGGTGGAGTTTATCAAGTTGGAGCAAAATAATATGATCGTGTCGCAATACGAGGCTAAATTTGCGGAGTTATCCCAGTTTGCATCCCATTTGGTCGATAATGAGGAGCGAATGACGTGAATGTTTCTAAGAGGTTTGAAACTCGATATACGTCAATACCTCATTTCTCACAAACTTTGTTTATATTCAGATGTAGTGAATAGGGCTCAGTTATTGGAGCGCCATAATGAGCCAGCCCAACGAAAGGATAAAGAGCAACAACACGATAATAATCGTACCGATGGCAACGGCCATCGGAACAATGATAACCATCGTGGGAGCAATTATCATGCCAAGAATGGTAACCACTTCGGTAGTAATCATGGCCAAGATAATAGGAGTGGAAATTTCTAGAAGAGAAGGTTCAACAACGATGGAAAGACAGCAGCACCAACACCCATTTTTAAGGAAGGAGAACGACCACCAATTGTATGCTTCAAATGCGAAGGGGAAGGACATATCAGTCCAAACTGCGTGATGCAGTCTAAAGCATGTTAAAATTATGGAAAAGAAGGTCACCTAGCCCGATTTTGTCGTGCACCAAAGTCAAGTCCAGCTGGGACGGTGGCCCCAAAGGTGGATACGGACAAAACAAAGTCGGTGATTTCAGGCGGAGTGTTTTTTGTGACTTCTCAAAAAGCGAGTAACCCGAACGAAGTTAGCATGGGTTAGTTAATTATAAATTCTTGCAAAGTCTATACCTTATTAGATACCGGTTCTACCCATTATTTTATCTCTCTTGCTTGCGCTCAACATTTAAATTTGACCCCAGAGAAGTTAGACTTTGACTTATTGGTTGAAACTTTGTTAGTAGAAACCTTCGTTACCTCCACTGTTTATAAGTCTTATTTGATTCAAATCGATACCCTCACATTACCTGTCGATCTTATCTCTTTGAAAATACTGGCATTTGATGCGATTTAAGGAATCAATTGGTTAACTACTCATCATGCTTTTCGTAAGGTTGTTAGCTTTCATATTCCTAACCAACCTGTTATGTGAATTCAAGCAACAAAACCACTAAAGTCAATCATTGTCATATCAAGCCATAAGTAAAGAGCCCCGAGCCTTTCGCTAGTGACTTCCCAAGTCTTGGAATACACCGAAGCCAGAATATCCGTAGGGGACGTCGTGAATAACGGTGGCAAGTTGATAGGTATCAATGTGACGTGCTATCCAAGTCTTGAATGAGTCACAATTTTTTTTTCTATCATTAATACATTTCCTGAAGTATTCTCTGAAGACTTCTTAGCCTAACCCTAGAGCGTGAAATCGAATTTTGTATTGACCCCAGTACAAAACCCATTTCTAAAACCCTTAAAAAATTTCACCCAAAACGAGCGTATAATGCGCCAAATACGTTGGCTCGAGCTGTTGAAGATTACGACCATACCCAAAACATAAGTATTGTCATAGTTAGAAAACGACAAAATTATCTTTTATTAAAAATAACGACGAGTGTTACCGTTAAAACTGTTGAACTACCAGGTAGTAAAAAGTACAAAGAATACGCGTGGTTGTAAGAGTAAGACACCAGTATTGATTATTGATGCTTACGTAAGAAGTCACCGCTTATACTTAATTATTGATCAATAAATTACGTATAATATCTCTCGTATTATTGATTCAATTATTGTCACAAAGATCATCATCGTGATAATATGTTATATTATTAAATCAATAATTGAGACTAACAGAAGTTATTCATATTGTTATTTGCAATATTGGTAATGTCTAGAAGTTCTGTCAAGGAGAGGTTTGGTCACCTAATTGCGCCCCAATAAGGAGAAACCCTTATCGGAAAGCCCCATCTTTCCAGGAAACGACTTGGTTGTTAAATATTGTGAATTATAATATTAATGACAAATAAGTTCGTGTTGATTAAAGATGAAATTGATAGTTTCATTGTGTTGGGATAACTTGTGCATGCGATTATCGCACGCCCGTGAATTCTTCATTATTCCATTCTTTATTATTCATTGGAATAACCTATCTCATGCGCCTATCGCATGCCTGGTGAATTCTTCTGTTATTCCATTCTTTATTATTCTATTGGAATAACTTGTCTGTGCGGTCTATCGCATGCCTGGTGAATTCTTCTGTTATTCCATTCTTTATTATCTTGTTATAATAACCTGCCTATGTGGATTACCGCATGCATGATGAATGATCCTTCGTATTCAATCCTTATTAAATTACGAAAATGATCTGTCTACGTGGATTACCGCATGGCAGGCAAAAAATCCATTTGCAGTTTCATATATTCTATTATACTCAGTTAGTTAAAATTTTGACTTCTATACTCCATGAAATTAGTAGAATATCCTAGATATTTGCGCTTCATCCAGTATCTTTTCATGGAAATATTCTTCTGAGCATTCTTGAATTTTACTTCACAAAGCAGTATCATGTTGTCAATTTGAACGTTATTGATTTCTAGATAAATTAAATTATAAATCTTTAAAATTTATCCTTGAACTTGTTTTATTGAATTATTATGTAATTGTCATTATCATCATGCTTATATTGTGATGAAAGTCATCTTTGGCTTACGTGCATAGATGGACTTGGTATAATTATGACCAGAGATTATTCGGTATAATCATAACTGTAATGTGACAAATGATGTGGTGAAAGTCCTCATTGGCCCGTAGTTCATCGATGGACAGTTGTTGGTATGATTATGACCAGAGATTATTCGGTATAATCATGACCATTGATGATTACATGAATATCCTTGGTCGTGATGCAGGGATGATTCGATTTTATTTATTAAGCTAAGTCTCAGCGATAAAGTTGATGAAAAACTTTTTAAATCATAGAAGATAGTAGATTTTATGTTCTACTTGACTCTTCTAATGGATTGCTTATTTCAGCTGTAGTTATTGATCTAAAACTTGTTGTCTATTATATTCTATCAGTTGTTATACTGTTGAAGGTTAAGGATAATTTATTCTGCATTATCTTAGTCATAATATTTCTTACTAGGCTAGTTGAGCTCACCATTTCTTTCACTTTTTCTTCGTGAAATGAGAATATAATGGGATGAGTCGGGAGCGCATTGACTATCCAGGATGGTTGTTTTAGTAGTCCTCACTATTCTATAAAATAGTGTGACAATAAATGTAATGAGAACTCCATTGAGTGTGGATATTGTCTAGATGACAATATTCTTATTGAAACTCTTAGATTATGTTTTTTCGTATTTTACACGACTGTTGTATAATTAAATTGTATTTGAATTTTGTACCATGTATTTGGCGACTCAAGATGGGTGATGTATACCTATTTTGGGAGCGTCACAGTTCGTATCAAAAATTAGGGATATGATCCCTGGCTGAGATGTGAGACAAGAACTAGGAGGGGAGAGACGGAAAATTCATTCGCTAGTATGACCTACCTAAGTTTATTTGGTATTTAATTGGTCGGTCAGAGTATAGGGATAATATTTGATATGTTAATTAACCCTTGTTTTGTGGAAGTATTTGCAAATGGCATCCGAAAATGTTGAGATAAGCAATGAAGCACATGAGACCGTTGAGTCACCAACGATCAATACCCAGGATAATATGCAACAGGAAGACAATAATCCTTAGGTAAACAACACCGATCAGATGATGAACGATGGGATGATCAGAGGCTTTATGCAATTCATGAAACATCAGGCGAGAGTGACTCCTGTTCAAAATGTAGGAGGAAACACTGGCAACTCTCGGATTGTCACCGCTAAGCAGTTCATGGAGCTAGGACCGCCGGAGTTTTTGGGAAAGCCAGAACCACTTAAGGCGAAGAGACGTGGTTAAAGCAGATCACCAAGATATTTGATGTCTTGGGATACTCCGAGGAGCAAAAGGTTCTCTTTGCAACCTTTATGTTGCGTGAAGAGTCAGATTACTGGTGAAAATCTGTAAAACGTATCCATCCTGACGCACTATCCTGACGCACTTAAGATGTCTTGGGAGAAGTTCCAAGAGCTGTTCAACGACAAGTACTTTCCCGAAAGTATTCGTCACATGAAGGAGGTGGAGTTTATCAAGTTGGAGCAAAATAATATGATCGTGTCGCAATACGAGGCTAAATTTATGCGAGTTATCCCAACCAGATCCCATTTGGTCGATAATGAGGAGCGAATGACGTGAATGTTTCTAAAGAGGTTTGAAACCCGATATACGTCAATACCTCATTTCTCACAAACTTTGTTTATATTCAGATGTAGTGAATAGGGCTCAGTTATTGGAGCGCGATAATGAGTCAGCCCAACGAAAGGATAAAGAGCAACAACACGATAATAATCGTACCGATGGCAACGGCCATCGGACAATGATAACCATCGTGGGGGCAATTATCATGCCAAGAATGGTAACCACTTCGGTGGTAATCATGGCCAAGATAATAGGAATGAAAATTTCAAGAAGAGAAAGTTCAACAACGATGGAAAGACAGTAGCACCAACACCCATTTTCAAGGAAGGAGAACGACCACCAATTGTATGCTTCAAATGCGGAGGGGAAGGACATATCAGTCCAAACTGCGTGATGCAGTCCAAAGCATGTTACAATTATAGAAAAGAAGGTCACCTAGACCGATTTTGTCGTGCACCAAAGTCAAGTCTAGCTGGGACGGTGGCACCAAAGGTGGATACGGACAAAACAAAGTCGGTGATTTCAAGAAGAGAGTTTTTTGTGACTTCTCAAAAAGCGAGTAACCCGAACGAAGTTAGCATGGGTTAGTTAATTATAAATTCTTGCGAAGTCTATACCTTATTAGATACCGGTTCTACCAATTATTTTATCTCTCTTGCTTGCGCTCAACATTTAAATTTGACCCCAGAGAAGTTAGACTTTGACTTATTGGTTGAAACTTCGTTAGTAGAAACCTTCGTTACCTCCACGGTTTATAAGGCTTGTTTGATTTAAATCGATACCCTCAAGTTACCTGTCGATCTTATCTCTTTGAAAATACTGGCATTTGATGCGATTTTAGGAATCAATTGGTTAACTACTCATCATGTTTTTCGTAAGGTTGTTAGCTTTCATATTCCTAACCAACCTGTTATGTGAATTCAAGCAACCAAACCATTAAAGTCAATCATTGTCATATCAAGCCATAAGTAAAGAGCCCCGAGCCTTTCGCTGGTGACTTCCCAAGTTTTGGAATACACCGAAGCCAGAATATCCGTAGGGGACGTCGTGAATAACGGTGGCAAGTTGATAGGTATTAATGTGACGTGTTATCCAAGTCTTGAATGAGAGTCACAATTTTTTTTTCTATCATTAATAAATTTCCTGAAGTATTCTCTGAAGACTTCTTAGCCTAACCCTAGAGCGTGAAAATGAATTTTGTATTGACCCCAGTACAAAACCCATTTCTAAAACCCTTAAAAAAATTTCACCCAAAACGAGCGTATAATGCGCCAAAGACGTTGGCTCGAGCTGTTGAAGATTACGACCATACCATTCAATATAATCGTGGAAAAGCAAACGTGGTAGTTGATGCATTCAGTAGAAGATCGTATGCATTTACGAATGTGATGTTGTTAACACAAAACCCCATTTCGTATAACTTATAAATGATGAAGATAGAGCTAAAGACTCTAGGGACCCACGTGGTGATATCAACTATACGAGTAGAATCGACTTTAATCGATAAAGTTAAAGGCCGCTCAAGCTACACACCCGGAGCTGATGAATGTGAATAAGAAGGTTCAAGAGGACGTTATTCTAGAAGCAAGACTCGATGAAGAGAGGAAATCTCAACCCTTGATTTTATTGGTCTATTTTAAATCCTCGATCGAGTAGGAATTGTGGCCTATAGACTCGTTTACTGCCAAGTATATCGCGTGTTCATAATGTTTTTCACGTATCGATGTTACGTAAATATGTGGACGACCCAAACCACATTATTGAATTTGAACTAGATGAGATAGCAGAAGATTTAACGTATGAGGACATACGTGTTAAAATCTTGGACAAGAAGGATCATATTTTACACTCAAAGGTTATACCTCAAGAGTTAGAATCTAAGCAAGGTATCCTCACCTCTTCGCCATACCAGGTACGTACGTAAATTTCGAAGGCAAAATTTCATAAGGATGGGAGATTGTAAGACCCCGAATTTTTATGAAATAAAAGTATTCAATTTTATTACAATTATTATTTTATTTTATAAATGGTTAAATTGATAAAAGGTTAAAATAAAGGGTGGTATGTGAAATTTTTTTGCAAAGTAAGTAAGTTGTTATAAAATATTTGTTTGGTCGGGGAATATTTTTTTTATCGGAGAATATTTGTACGACGGCACAATCATTGGTGGACCCCACAACAGAAGTATTGTCATAGTTAGAAAACGACAAAATTATCTTTTATTAAAAATAACGGTATTATTACAAGTTAAAACCGCTGTTGAACTACCAAGTAGTAAAAAATACAAAGAATACGCTGTGGTTGCATAGTAGCACACTGTATTGATTATTGATGCTTACGTAAGAAGTCACCAAGATACTACTCAATTATTGATCTGATAAATGTTTGCATCATAACTCTCATATTATCGATTCAATTATTGTCACAATATCATCTGCGTAATATGTTATATTATTAAATCAATAATTGAGACTAACAAAGTTATTCATATTGTTATTTGTAATATTAGCAATGTCTAGAAATTATGTCGAGGAGAGGTTTGGTCACCTAATTATACCTTGATAAGGAGAAACCCTTATCGGAAAAGCCCCATCTTTCCGTGAAACGACAAGGTTGTTAAATATTGTGAGTTATAATATTAATGATGAATAAGTTCGTGTTGATTAAAGATGAAATTGATAGTTTCATTGTGGTTGGGATAACTTATGCATGCGGTTACATCGCATGCCCGGTGAATTCTTTTGTTATTTCATTCTTTATTATTCGTTAGAATAACTTGTCTGCATGCGATTCATCGCATGCACGTGAATTCTTCTATTATTCCATTCTTTATTATTCTCGTTAGAATAACTCCGTCATGCGATTGCCTATCGCATGCCCGGTGAATTCTTCATTATTCCATTCTTTATTATTCATTGAATAACTCGTTCATGCATGGATCTATCATCGCATGCCCGGTGAATTCTTCTGTTATTCCATTCTTTATTATCTTGTTATAATAACCTGCCTATGTGGATTACCGCATGCATGATGAATGATCCTTCGTATTCATTCCTTATTAAATTATGGAAATGATCTGTCTACGTGGATTACCGCATGGCGGGCGAAAAATCCATTTGCAGTTTCATATATCCTATTATACTCAGTTGGTTAAAGTTTTGACTTCTATACTCCATGAAATTAGTAGAATATCCTAGATATTTGCGCTTCATCCAGTATCTTTTCATGAAAATATTCTTCTGAGCATTCTTAAATTTTACTCCACAAAGCAATATCATGTTGTCAATTTGAACGTTATTGATTTCTAGATAAATTAAATTATAAATCTTTAAAATTTATCCTTTAACTTGTTTTATTGAATTATTATCATGCTTATATTGTGATGAAAGTCATCTTTGGCTTACTTGTATAGATGGACTTGGTATGATTATGACCAGAGATTATTCGGTATAATCATAACCGTAATGTGACAAATGATATGGTGAAAGTCCTCATTGGCCTGTAGTTCATTAATGGACAGTTGTTGGTATGATTATGACCAGAGATTATTCGATATAATCATGACCATTGATGATTACATGAATATCCTTGGTCGTGATGCAGGGATGATTCGATTTTATTTATTAAGCTAAGTCTCAGCGATAAAGTTGATGAAAAACTATTTAAATCATAGAAGATAGTAGATTTTATGTTCTACTTGACTCGTCTAATGGATTGTTTATTTCGTTGTAGTTATTGATCTAAAACTTGTTGTCTATTATATTCTATCAGTTGTTATACTGTTGAAGGCTAAGGATAATTTATTCTGCATTATCTTAGTCATAATATTTCTTACTAGGCTAGTTGAGCTCACCATTTCTTTCACTTTCTCTTTAGGAAATGAGAATATAGTTTGGGACTTAGCTCTGGGAACCAGATTGACGGTCCGATGGTTGTTTTAGTAGTCCTCACTATTCTATAAAATAATGTGACAATAAATGTAATGAGGACTTCATTGAGTGTGGATATTGTCTAGATGACAATATTCTTATTGAAACTCTTAGATTATGTTTTGTCGTATTTTACACGACTGTTGTATAATTAAATTATATTTGAATTTTGTACCATGTTTTTGGCACTCAAGATGGGTGATGTATACCTATTTTGGGAGCGTCACGATTAGTATCAAAGCTTAGGGATATGATCCCCATCGAGATGTGAGACAAGAACTAGGAGGGAGAGACGGGGAATTCCTTCGCTAGTATGACCTACCTAAGTTTATTTGGTATTTAATTGGTCGGTCAGAGTATAGGGATAATATGTGATATGTTAATTAACCCTTGTTTTGTGGAAGTATTTGCAAATGGCATCCGAAAATGTTGAGATAAGCAATGAAGCACATGAGACCGTTGAGTCACCAACGATCAATACCCAGGATAATATGCAACAGGAAGACAATAATCCTTAGGTAAACAACATCGATCAGATGATGAACGATGGGATGATCAGAGGCTTTATGCAATTCATGAAACATCGGTAGAGTGACTCTGCTCAAAATGTAGGAGGAAACACTTTGGCAACTCTCGGATTGTCACCGCTTAAGCGCTTCATGGAGCTAGGGACCACGGAGTTTTTGGGAAAGCCGAAACCACTTAAGACGGAGACGTGGTTAAAGCGAGATCACCAAGATATTTGATGTCTTGGGATACTCGAGGAGCAAAGGTTCTCTTCAAACCTTTATGTTGCGTGAAGAGGCGATTCATCGGTGAAAATCAGAAAAGCGTATCCATCCCGACGCCTTATCTGGACGCGCACTTAAGATGTCTTGGGAGAAGTTCCAAGAGTCGCTCAACGACAAGTACTTTCCGAAAGTATTCGCCACACGAAGGAGGTGGAGTTTATCAAGTTGGAGCAAAATAATATGATCGTGTCGCAATACGAGGCTAAATTTGCGGAGTTATCCCAGTTTGCATCCCATTTGGTCGATAATGAGGAGCGAATGACGTGAATGTTTCTAAAGAGGTTTGAAACCCGATATACGTCAATACCTCATTTCTCACAAACTTTGTTTATATTCAGATGTAGTGAATAGGGCTCAGTTATTGGAGCGCGATAATGAGTCAGCCCAACGAAAGGATAAAGAGCAACAACACGATAATAATCGTACCGATGGCAACGGCCATCGGAACAATGATAACCATCGTGGGGGCAATTATCATGCCAAGAATAGTAACCACTTCGGTGGTAATCATGGCCAAGATAATAGGAATGGAAATTTCAAGAAGAAAAAGTTCAACAACGATGGAAAGACAGCAGCACCAACACCCATTTTCAAGGAAGGAGAACCACCACCAATTGTATGCTTCAAATGCGGAGGGAAAGGACATATCAGTCCAAACTGCGTGATGCGATCCAAAGCATGTTACAATTATAGAAAAGAAGGTCACCTAGCCTTGATTTTGTCGCGTGCACCAAAGTCAAGTCCAAATGGGGACGGTGGCACCAAAGGTGGATACTGACAAAAACAAAGTCGGTGATTTCGGGAAGAGAGTTTTTGTGACTTCTCAAAAGCGAGTAACTTGAAACGAACGGTTAGCATGGGTTAGTTAATTATAAATTCTTGCAAGTCTATACCTTATTAGATCTGGGCTTCTACCCATTATTTTATCTCTCTTGCTTTCGCTCGACATTTAAATTTGACCCGGAGAAGTTAGACTTTGACTTATTGGTTGAAACTTCGTTAGTAGAAACCTTCGTTACCTCCACGCTTTATAAGGCTTGTTTGATTTAAATCGATACCCTCAAGTTACACATCGATCTTATCTCTTTGAAAATCTCGGCATTTGATGCGATTTTAGGAATCAATTGTTAACTACTCATCATGTTTTTTAAGAAGGTTGTTAGCTTTCATATTCCTAACCAACTGTTATGTGAATTCAAGCAACCAAACCATTAAAGTCAATCATTGTCATATCAAGCCATAAGTAAAGAGCCCCGAGCCTTTCATTGGTGACTTCCCAAGTTTTGGAATACAAAAGCGGAATATCCGTAGGGGACGCGTCGTGAATAATCTGTGGCAAGTTGATAGGTATCAATGTGACGTCTTATCAAAGTCTTGAATGAGAGCCACAATTTTTTTTATCATCATTAATAAATTTCAAGTATTCTCGTAAGACTTCTTAGCCTAACCCTAGAGCGTGAAATCGAATTTTGTATTGACCCCAGTACAAAACCCATTTCTAAAACCCTTAAAAAAATTTCACCCAAAACGAGCGTATAATGCGCCAAAGACGTTGGCTCGAGCTGTTGAAGATTACGACCATACCATTCAATATAATCGTGGAAAAGCAAACGTGGTAGTTGATGCATTCAGTAGAAGATCGTATGCATTTACGAATGCGATGTTGTTAACACAAAACCCCATTTCGTATAACTTACAAATGATGAAGATAGAGCTAAAGACTCTAGGGACCCACGTGGTGATATCAACTATACGAGTAGAATCGACTTTAATCGATAAAGTTAAAGGCCGCTCAAGATACACACCCGGAGCTGATGAATGTGAAGAAGAAGGTTCAAGAGGACGTTATTCTAGAAGCAAGACTCGATGAAGAGAGGAAATCTTAACCCTTGATTTTATTGGTCTATTTTAAATCCTCGATCGAGTAGGAATTGTGGCTATGTACTTCGCCATCGCCAAGTATATCGTGTGTTCATAATGTTTTTCACGTATCGATGTTACGTAAATATGTGGACGACCCAAACCACATTATTGAATTTGAACTAGATGAGATAGCAGAAGATTTAACGTATGAGGACATACGTGTTAAAATCTTGGACAAGAAGGATCATATTTTACACTCAAAGGTTATACCTCAAGAGTTAGAATCTAAGCAAGGTATCCTCACCTCTTCGCCATACCAGGTACGTACGTAAATTTCGAAGGCAAAATTTCATAAGGAGGGGAGATTGTAAGACCCCGAATTTTTATGAAATAAAAGTATTCAATTTTATTACAATTATTATTTTATTTTATAAATGGTTAAATTGATAAAAGGTTAAAATAAAGGGTGGTATGTGAAATTTTTTTGCAAAGTAAGTAAGTTGTTATAAAATATTCGTTTGGTCGGGGAATATTTTTTTTGTCGGAGAATATTTGTACGACGGCACAATCATTGGTGGACCCCACAACAGAAGTATTGTCATAGTTAGAAAACGACAAAATTATCTTTTATTAAAAATAACGGCGTGTGTTACCGTTAAAACTGTTGAACTACCAAGTAGTAAAGTAATGCAAAGAATCTGGCGTGGTTGCATAAGAGAGCACACCAGATTGATTATTGATGCTTACGTAAGAAGTCACTCAGTATTACTCAATTATTGATACAATAAATGTTGCATCATAACTCTCATATTATTGATTCAATTATTGTCACAGTATCATCTGCATAATATGTTATATTATTAAATCAATAATTGAGACGGCAAAGTTATTCATATTGTTATTTGTAATATTGGCAATGTCTAGAAGTTATGTCAAGGAGAGGTTTGGTCACCTAATTGCGCCCCAATAAGGAGAAACCCTTATCGGAAAGCCCCATCTTTCCAGGAAACGACCAGGTTGTTAAATATTGTGAGTTATAATATTAATGATGAATAAGTTCGTGTTGATTAAAGATGAAATTGATAGTTTCATTGTGTTGGGATAACTTGTCTGTGCGCTCTATCGCATGCCTGGTGAATTCTTTTGTTATTTCATTCTTTATTATTCTGTTGGAATAACCTGTCTGTGCGGTCTATCGCATGCCTGGTGAATTCTTCTATTATTCCATTCTTTATTATTCATTAGAATAACTTTTCTGCATGGCCTATCGCATGCTGATGAATTCTTCTCATTATTCCATTCTTTATTATTACATTGAATAACCTCATCATCTTGATTATCGCATGCACGGTGAATTCTTACATTATTCCATTCTTTATTATCTTGTTATAATAACTCGCCATGTGGATTATCGTGATGCATGATGAATGATCCTTCAGATTCATTCCTTATTAAATTATGGAAATGATCTGCATACATGTGGATTACCGCATGTGTGATCGAAAAAAAATCCATTTAGCTTTCATATATTCTATTATACTCGGTTGGTTAAAGTTTTGACTTATATACTCCATGAAATTAGTAGAATATCCTAGATATTTAAGCGCTTCATCCAAAGATCTTTTCATGAAAATATTCTTCCGAGCATTCTTGAATTTTACTCCACAAAGCAATATCATGTTGTCAATTTGAACGTTATTGATTTCTAGATAAATTAAATTATAAATCTTTAAAATTTATCCTTTAACTTGTTTTATTGAATTATTATCATGCTTATATTGTGATGAAAGTCATCTTTGGCTTACGTGCATAGATGGACTTGGTATGATTATGACCAGAGATTATTCGGTATAATCATAACCGTAATGTGACAAATGATGTGGTGAAAGTCCTCATTGGCCTGTAGTTCATTGATAGACAGTTGTTGGTTTGATTATGACCAGATATTATTCGATATAATCATGACCATTGATGATTACATGAATATCCTTGGTCGTGATGCAGGGATGATTCGATTTTATTTATTAAGCTAAGTCTCAGCGATAAAGTTGATGAAAAACTTTTTAAGTCATAGAAGATAGTAGATTTTATGTTGTACTTGACTCTTCTAATGGATTGCTTATTTCGCTGTAGTTATTGATCTAAAAATTGTTGTCTATTATATTCTATCAGTTGTTATACTGTTGAAGGCTAAGGATAATTTATTCTGCATTATCTTAGTCATAATATTTCTTACTAGGCTAGTTGAGCTCACCATTTCTTTCACTTTCTCTTCAGGAAATGAGAATATAGCTGGGATGAGTCGGGGAACGGATTGACGGTCCAGATGGTTGTTTTAGTAGTCCTCACTATTCTATAAAATAGTGTGACAATAAATGTAATGAGGACTCCATTGAGTGTGGATATTGTCTAGATGACAATATTCTTATTGAAACTCTTAGATTATGTTTTGTCGTATTTTACACGACTGTTGTATAATTAAATTGTATTTGAATTCCGTACAATGTATTTGATGACTCAAGATGGGTGATGTATACCTATTTTGGGGGCGTCACAAAAACCATCATTCGTAAGTTAGTTTTAATGTCCGAGAAGAAGGAAATAGAAATATATTAATTGTTGAAATGTTCCAAGTGGAATGGATTAAAAGCGAGCTATAACAAAGTTATGACGAGGAAGATTTTAGCACATGGGATTATTTCATTTTCAAAGATTTAGCAAGATATGTAAGATTTTTAAGGATTTGCAAGATTTAAGAAAGAGAAAAAGAAGATACGGAAAGATTGAAAGAGATTAGAGAGAGAAAAGGAAATATATTTGAAGAGATTTTGGAAGATATTAGGAGATTTTATATACATATATGTTATATGTATAGATTTTCCTAGCCTATAAATAGAACCCCTTTCCGAGCATTAGAAAAGTTTACTTCTCATTTTATATCCTTAGTTCCAAGAGAGCTAGAGAGAGAAAATATTTGAGAGCAAGAGAGAGCAAGACGGTTGCCAGGTTTTAAAAGGAAAAAAGGAGAGTTTGTTGGTGTGTCTTTGAGCTTCATATCATACCTTGGAAGTAGAAGAATGAGTACCTCCAAATCTAGGTATAAATCTCCTAACTCAAAACCCTAACTAGGTTACTATATATTTTCTTTTGATTATTTTTGATAAAATCATGAGTTCATGATCTTGAACCCTAGAACACTAGATCTATATATTATATGGTGTTTCATGTTTAGGTCTTGCTAGTTTATGTGTTGAATAGCTTGGAAAACAAAGTGAACCAAAAAAGTTTTTCTTATTAAAAACCCTAATTTTCCGCCTACTTTGAGACTCTACCATTTCAAATCTACAAATTATTTTTGAGATCCGTCAAAGAGGTGAGTTAGATACATGAGTTATCTAATGAACCTAAGTGGTAGCACTCAAAAATGTTACACCAATTAACCGTAGTACTTTTTCCTAAAACTGTCCGAACAACCAAAAATCTGAAAAAACCCTTTTAGTTTCATGACCACTTTTTGGCAAGGACTGTTTCGACCACTTTAAAAGCTTTAAAAATTCTAAAAAATTTTGGAGTGATAATATGATGAGTTATCTAGATCCAGTCCAAAGAGGGGAATTTTTGGCCATGTAGAATGAGAGTTATGCCTTATATAAAAAGGACTATTTTAAAAGAGAACGTGAATAACTCTGTATAACTCCAAAAATTGTAAAATTTTTACTGGAAGTACATATATATAATAGGAACATCCCCTAAAAATTTCAGAATATTTGGAAAAAATTTTGAATTATGAAAATTGCTGCAAGATTGGACTGTTTTGGTATTTTAAGCATAGTAAATGAAATTCAAAAATTCCAGAAATATTATATGTTCATGAGGATAATATTAACTAATGTTCCCCAGAAAAGAAGAAAAATTGGATTTGTTTTGGCATTTTTCATGTAAATGATTGAGTTATGAATAAATGAATAAAATAAGTAATATGATGTTATAAAGGGTAAAAATGTAATTTTTGACCAAAGACCCTTGATATGATATAATCATTTGAGGGTAGTTTGGTCATTTTTGATAAAATTTTATAATTATGACATTTTAGAAATGTCATTAAATAAAGTATTTAAAAGGGTAAATAATTAAAATAAATTGTTTATATTTAATAAATGATGTATTATTAAGAGATTAATAAGGGTAAGATATTCTTTTATTTAGATAAAAATAGAATTAAAATATTATTAAATAATTAATAATATTAGATTAAAGTCTTAATATTAATAAGATAATAAGATATTAAAATGATTAATAATATTATGAAGTTAAAGATATTATTAATAATATTATTTAGGTGAGTAAAATATTATTAAGTGATTAATAATATTGAAAAGGAATAAAATATTATTAAGTGATTAATAATAAGTGATGAAATATTATTTATTAAATGGGAGTTTAAGATGTTCAACTAATAGAATATTATCAAAGGATGATAATATTACTAAATGATTTATGATAGTTTCAAGCAGATAAATTATTATGGAATGGTAGTATTATGAGGTAAGATATGTTATACTAATTGAGAGATCAATCTTATTAATGATAGGTCTTACAAAAGAAGTTAAATTAAATTGTGTGGATAATTATTGTTGATTTATTCCACATCTAAGGGATAATATTGAACAATTCGCATTTATTGTTAATATTCTAACTCAACTCAACTTGAGTTATTAATTTCAAAGAATGATTAGTGGATAATTATTATTGGTTATTCACATCTATAATGATTATTGTTATTCGCACATAGTGTATTTGATTTCATGTTCTATTATTTCAACTTTGAAATAAATTTAAAGTTCATTTATTCATGAATTGTTTATGAGCCATGTCTCAACTATTCGTTTCGGCTAGACTAATAATTGATGAATCATTCTATTATTTGAACTAAGTTGTTATTGAAAGATTTATGTCATTTATTTCAGCTAGATCAATATCAATAGTATATGTTGAAATTATAACATTTATTTGAAAGCAATCCAAACTATATTATTGTGGTACGGACTCATGATGTATAACTGAGATGAACTTTATTGTCGGACATCCGACCCCTTGCGTTATTTTTTAGTATTATACATAATATAGGGTACAATGGAGCTGATCACTTCATGTACTCGCAGAAGAGTATAATTTAGTTTTTATAACTAACTTATATTCTTGAGATAATTTAGTTTTATTAACTAATGATTCCTCTATTAGTTCATGATCCATTTGTGATCACTCAGCATGAAATCTGGGAATATCCCACTTTGTTGAATATTAATGTAGTACTGATAATTCTTTTTAATCAATTGAATATTATTGAACCTTTGAAAGAATTTTATTCTTTCATCCTTGATATGTTATCCAGCATGGAATTCAAGAAAATTCTTGTTATTGAACATGATTTATTATTCAGCTACTTCGAAATCTTTTGAATATTGTTAAAATTCTAGAAAGTTACTCTTTTATATCTTTTATTGTACAATTTAACTTGTTGAGCAAACTAGTTGCTCACCCATGTTTAAATAAAATATTTCAGCTAAAATCGAGGTAGCCGAAGGATCTAAAAAGGATAAAGGCAAAGCGAAGGCAACCGAGTAGTATCAATTTGTGTAATGATTATTATATTATACTTTGGTTTAAGCCTTTTGTATTATAGGGCATATAATGTTAAGGTTAGTTAACCGGGGATAATGTTATATTTATGTATTAAGTTATGTAATGAATGATGTAATTTATAATGAATGTGTAGTTAGATGTGATATGTATGATAGATCGTGAGCACCAAACCCGAGGTTAGGGAACCCGAATTTGGAGGCATCACATCTTATATGAAATATAGGGCATCCGAAGAATAATATAACATAAAGTTGTAAGCAACACTTAAGACAAGTTTCCTAACCTGTACATGATATTACTCTGTGTAAGTTTCTTTAACTTACTTAAATGTTGTCATTGAGCAAGTTGCTATCTATGTGTAAATGTTTTATATTTGTGCAAGATATTTATCAATCTATTGTGCTATGTGTTAATTATCTTCACCTGCGTACTTGTAAGATGAATTGTTCCGTTGTTGAATTGTTTAAGTTGTTATAGTTCTGTTAAGTCATGAACTGCGTAAGGAGGAGTCTATGCTGATTATTTTAGCTAGAGAAATGGTAAGATAATAATTAAGTTGAAGGTACATGTGTGTTGTGTTTTTAATCGTTAGCTTGTAGTAACTGAGTTAAACAACTCAATTGAATCAGGAACCGATCTAACTCACTGCGAATACAGTGTAGACAAGACGGGATACTAATTCATTAGTTTTCAGTGGGGAGCCACTCAGTTTACTATCTTGATAACTATTGAAAAATCTGTTGTGTTGTTGTTTATAAATATATATGTCAAAAAGGTGATTCTCTTCACATATATATATATTTGTGTATGATTGAGTTGAGTCATAGAAGTATTATAAGACGCGTTAATGTTAATGGTTAGGAAAGGATATATGTTAGTAATGTTTTAAATGATAAGAATCTGAATTATTCAAGCTGATTCATACCTATTGTAAAGTTATTGATGTTTTCTAAAGAAAGAATATTTAATTCTTGATCATGTTATTTTTTTCAATTGTTATAACTTGATGGGCAATTGAATGTTCATACTTGCTTTCAAAATAAAAATATTTTCAGTGAAGCTAGAGGAACTGAAGAATCCAGTGAAGATTGAAGGAAAAGATCAAGTCATCGACTTGAAGTGTAATTAGTTAAATTTTTATGTATTTTTTGTGGCGGATGAAAGTCAAACTATTAGTTAATGAATAATGTAATTATTATTATCTGTAATGTATTAAAGATTTTAAGGTAATAGAATCTAGGATTTGAAGAAATATATTATTATAATTTAAAGGTTTATTTATATCTTAAGGATATAGAGATGAATGTATGGAATGAGAAGCACAGTAATGCACCAGACTCGGGTTTTCAGGTAGACCTGAATTTGGGGGCGTCACATGAAATCTCAGTATAAGTGACCATTATGTCATTTCAAAAATATATTAAAAAAAGGAAAAGTATTATTCCAATTTATTCAAAGTATTATTCTGGTTTATTCAAAGTGTTACACAACTATTAATTAGTTGTTGAATGATAATCATATGATTCTTGATTTTGTTATTGAATTGTTATACTTGTTGAGCAATTAAATGTTCATCATTGCTTAAATTATATGATTTCAGCTAAGGCCAAACGTAATGAAGAATTCAGTAAAGATAAGGGGAAAAGATAGATGAATGAATAGAAGACTCTATAATAGCTTAATTTTACTATGTAATAAGTAATATTATGACATTATGAACACTAGGTGATAGCCCGTGCAATGCACGGGCTAGTTTGAATAACGAATTGTATAATGCGTTAAAATTGCGATGAGAAATTATTATTTTTTTTATAAGTAATTTTCATCTAGATTTTTCAATACATTTTTGCATGAAATATCAATTACATTTGTAAATATATTGAATAATAAATTTAATAATGTCAGATATTCATATCAAAAAAAGACTTGAAGTATACAATCCATGTACCAACTTATAGCACACAATTTTATATTAAGTAATGAGTTCAGACAATATTAGAGAAAACAATTGAAGAGAGATTCATACGTTGAACATCCCCTCAAGTTAGTTAGTAAATTAACTGTCACCCCTCCAATTGTTTAAAATTTTGCATGTGCACAGAGCATAAACTAACATTATACACATCTAAAGATTTTTATAACTAATTCATACCTAACACATGAAATTTCAAATACCCAATACGATTTCACATCAAAATTCTCTTAAAACAATAAAACATACATCACCCAACGTAACAGTTAAATAAATCCTAGGGCTAGCAAAAAAAAAAAAAGTATAAAAGAAGAAAGAAATTAGCTAAATGGAAAACTATGAATTGGGATTTGCACATGGTAATATAAAGTTTGAAGTGAGGTGCCTATCCACGGACTTGGTTTGGAGTAATGGAAATGAACTCTGATTCATGGTTATTGACATTGTGATCCCTGTTGATCATAATGGGATAACTCTGATTAATACTTTTAGTTCTTCTACTTGATTTACGGAGCAAATATTCCACGGTTCTGACCATAATCAATATCAATGTTATCAATTTCCAAAGTCTGACTAAGAAACAGAAGCATGCAAAAGAGTAAATTCCAAAATTTCAACTGCGCAATAGGACTTAGTTCACAGATATGCTACAGATCATACATATTACTTATAGCAATCAGATCGACACAAACACAAAATTAAGCTCTTATATTTGACAAATCAGATCAAGATCAGCACATTGATTCGAAAATGCAACAAAAGTAAACTCAAACTACATCAAAAATGTGACCACAATCCTTTACAGATAGAAAGAGATTAGTACATACACACATAAATATACCTTCAAAATGTTCATCGAAGATTACTTTAGCAGAGGCGATCGCGAGGAGACAACATATATCCTTTTTTAGGCATTTCACTAAACATGTAATGTGTACTATTCTAAACAGCCAACTCAAGGTCAATTGGAATCCTCAATCTTAGCCCAATTAATAACATTGTTAACGAACAGACCCTAATTACATTCCCTTAACTAATCTATTAGGCATCCCAAGCAGTCTTATATAATCTGTTTAATCCATAACATTGTAAATTTTCTGCAAATTTGAAATTTGACTTTCTTAATTCTAAACAATAAAGCTAATTACTCATATGCAATGCTCAATTGTGTGAAAAAATCTACACCGATTACAAAAATAGCCTGAATATAAAGATAAACAAAATTACTTGGAATCGATTAATGCACAAATGACTTAGAAGCAAAACGCCTGATCCTTTTGTTTGGTTTCTCTAAAGTTGAAATTGGGAGAAGAAGAACAAATTGGGTCCGAATTTCCTTCCGTGCACTAAGCATTAACCAAACTATAAACAATTCCATGAGGCTCAATACCCTTTGTCATCATTTCCTCAAAAAGTGAAAACATCCTGGATCTTTTTTTATGTCTTGGCAGCTTAACACAGACTAAATAATAATTCACACAAAAAACATTTATACCGAAATGAATAATAAATAAATTCAACTTTCTTTCAAGCTATCACTATGAAAATTGCATTAACTCTTGTAAAGAATAAAAAATAAAATAATAATAATAATAAAATTCTTGAGAAGATACAAACTTGTTGAGGCGAATGTGTGATATTTGTACAAGGTGGTAGAACGTATGAGGCCTTGTGCCACAATGTGAACACTTGGATGTTTCTATGAGATGAACTGTTATGTGAATGCTCTGTCTATACATGAATCGTTATTGTTAAGTCTGTGCTAATGATTCTAGCCAGACAAGATGTGTATGAAAAAGGTAGAAAAATGAATGTATATCAAAGTGAATGTGAATAATGTTTTAAAAGGATAGGAATCGAGATTATTCATATTATTCAAGCTGCATCATAACCTTTGTTCGGTTATCGAAGTTCTAAAGGAATGTTTGAATTCTTGAAGTTGTTTGTTCAACTGCTATGACTTATTGGGTAATTGAATGCTCACACTTGCTTTAAATGAAAAACATTTTCAGCAAACGATGTTAGAAGAACTTAAGGATCCTGTAAAGATCAAGCTGGTCGGTATCCAGACGAAGTGCCATTCAGTATGTGAATGAGCGAGAAGATCGAGCGAAGACTTGTAATATAAAATAAGTTAAATGAACTTTAGATTAGTTAAATGAACTATTATGTATCCTTAGTGGCGGATGAAGGTCACTCGTGTAAGATGTAAAGAATAATGTAATTATTTGTAATGAAAAGAGTTATAAGGTTTTAGAACCTGGGAATTTAGAATGTATGTTGTTATATTTCAGTATATAATTATGTATGTTTGGATGAATGATGTACTCGTGACGTACGGAATTCGGGTGTGAAGATAGACCGAATTTCGGGGCGTTACACGTTGGTATCAAAGCTAATAGGTTATAAATCTTAGGTAAGAGTACCTAAGACTAAGACTATAATCGTAGAGAGAGGGATAAGAAGATCACCACATAATCAAAGTGAATCGTAGTAACAGATGAGTTGTTAAACGATGAATGATTTATAGTACTACGAAGTAGTACGGGAAGAATAACTCAGATTGAGTTGTAAAGGATAGCATATGAATTAAAGAAAATTCGTATTAAGTAAAGAGAAATTTAGAAATTTAGAAGTTGTAAAATTTCAATTGACTCATGTAATAGCTGAGTTGTATGAACTTTTGTTATGGGCAGAGGTTTGTGCTTTGTGTAACAACTGCTTAGCTTATTACAGTGATCATTGGAATTGGTCGCGCTGTCAAGATGTATATGACGAGAAGGTGAATCTTTTCTCATATATATACTTGATAGGTAGAGAACGATAAGGTGGGTGCGAGTTCTTGAAACTCATATTTATGGTACGTTCGTGATTCATAATGATATGATAGGTTTTTAAACTTCTCAGCGAATGGACGCTTATGGTCTGTCTGGTATAGTTCTTAAACTCATATTATTATGGAAAGTTCCTGAACTCATAATGTGTGGTAAGTTGATGAACTGTACTAAGGTATAGTGATGTTTAGACTGAAAATGTGTAAGACCCCAACTTTTATGAATAAAGAATAATTTTCTCGAAATATATTTTTGAATATTATGGTGTGGATTTAATATAATGTTATAGTTGTGGGTAATATTTACAAATTTTGCAAAGTAAGCAAGTGGTTATATAATATTCGATTGGTCGGAGAATATTCGTTTTAACAGGGAATACTCGTACGACGGCATAATCATTTGTTGACCCCACAACGGAAGTATAGTCGTAGTTAGAAAACGACATAATTATCTTTTATAAAAATAACAATGGAAGTTTTACTGTTAAACCGCTGAACTACCCTAGTAGTAAAAGTAATGCGATGTCTGGCGTGGTTGCATAAGTAGCACACCTGTATTGATTATCGATGCTTATGTGAGAAGTCACTCGCTTATACTCAATTATTGCTACAATAATAATTCGCATCATATCTCTCATATTATTGATTCGATTATTGTCACAAAAGATCATCCGCATAATATGATATATTATTAAATCAATAATTGAGACGACAAAGTTATTCATATTATTAAATTGCAATATTTACAATGTCTAAAGTTACATCAATGAGAGGTTTGATCATCTAATCATACACGATAAGGAGAAATCCTTATTGAAAGCCCCTCTTTCGTGGAACGACACGGTTGTTAAATATCGTGAGTTATAATATTAATGATGAATAAGTTCGTGTTGATTAAAGATGAAATTGATAGTTCCATTGTGTTGGAATCATTAGTGTTAATGGAAATCGACATTTATTTCGATATTAATTGATGTCTGAAAGTTATACTAACCAGTCGGGTAATTAACCGGATAAATGAGCAATTAATTGTTATTAATTCACATGATTATAATTATTTGTTCACATGTGTGTACTATTGATTCACATTCTTGTACTATTAGGGGAGTTGGTGCAAGATTGATAACTTGCATGACTAAGTTAAAAATAGAGGTATAGATGGAGGTACTATACTGTAATTCGTATTTTCACATGATTATAACTATTGATTCACATGATTGAACTATTGATTCACATTATTTACTATTAGGGGAGGTGGTGCAAGTTTGATAATATTTGCAGGACTAAATTAAAAATAAAAAAAAAGTTGAAGGTATTGTACTGTAATATTTCGAGCCCCAAAACGTGCAATTATCAAAATATATTTTCCTACAAATAGAAGCTCATTCTTTCTTCATTTCTCACCAATTCACTAAAGCTATAGAGTAATTATTATATAGAGAAATTATAGAGAAAAAGAAGAAGAGAAGTCTGCTACCTCTCTACTCCAGTATCTAGTTTCTTTCTAAGGTAAGGGGTATTATTTCTTTCAGATTCATGAAGAGAGCTTCATTATTCCATTCTTTATTATTATGTTGGAATAAGTCATGCCATGCTAAGTACCGCATACATGGTGAAATTCTTCTATTATTTCATTCTTTATTATTCTGTTGGAATATCCTGTGTATGCGGATTACGCTAGACATGGTTCCATTCTTTATTATTCATTGGAATAACCTGTCTGTGCGGTCTATCGCATGCACGGTGAATTCTTTTGTTATTCTATTCTTTATTATTCATTGGAATATCCTATCTCATGTGGATTACGACGACGGTTCCATTCTTTATTATTCGTTGGAATAACACATACATGTGGATTATCACACGCATGGTGAATGATCCTTCATATTCATTCCTTATTAAATTATGGAAATGATCCATTTACGTGGATTACTGCATGGCGAGTGAAAATTCATTTGCGCTTCATATATTCTATAATACTCATTTGTTTCAAGTTTCGCTTCTATACTCCATGAAATTAGTAGAATATCCCGGATATTTTTGCTTCATCCCAGATCTTTTCATGGAAATATTCTTCCGAGCATTCTTGAATTTTACTCCACAAAGCAAAGATCGTGTTGACAATTTGGGCGTAATTGCTTTCAAGATAAATCAACTTATAAATCTTTAAAATTTATTCTTGAACTAGTTTTATTGAATTATTATGTCATCATCATCATCCTCATGCTTATATTGTGATGAAAGTCATCTTTGCTTACGCGTGCATAGATGGACTTGGTATGATTATGACCGAGGATTATTCGGTATAAATATAATCATGACACTAATAATGTTATAAATGATGTGGTAAAAGTCCTCATTAGCCCAGTAGTGCATTGATGGGCCGAGCTTTTGGTATGATTATGACCGAGGATTATTCTTTATAGTGACCATCGATGATTTAATGAATATCCTCGGCCGTAGTGCGTGGATGACTCGATGATGTGGTTTATTTATTAAAATTTGAGTCTCAACGATAAAAATTGATGAAAACATTTTAAATCATGTAAGAAGATAGTAGATATCATACTCTACTTGACTCTTCTAATGGATTGCTTATTCACTGCAGCTTAAACTTGATGTCTATTGTATTTTATCGGTTTAACATTGTTGAAGACTAATGATAATTTATTTTGCATTATCTTATTCATAATATTTCTTACACGGCTAGTTGAGCTCACCTTTTCTTTCACCGTTCTCTTGTGAAATGAGAACGAGCGTGACTAGTCGGGAACCCGAGTGATGGTCCGAGATGATAGCATTAATAGTCCTCACTATTCTCATTAAATAGTGTGACAATAAATGTAATGAGGACTCCATTGAGTGTGGATATTATGCAGATGACAATATTCTTATTAAAACTCTTAGATTATGTTTTGTCGTATTTTACACGACTGTTGTATAATTAAGTTGTATTTGAATTTTGTACCATGTATTTGGCAACTCAAGATGGGTTATGTATACCTATTTTGGGGGCGTCACAAAATGAGTTATTTTCAGTAGGCTTAGTATTGAAGGTGCTAGAGAAGATTAAGTATTGTCGCAAGTAAGACAATAAAGGAAGATGGAGAATAGGATATTCCAAGTCATCTAGCTATGCTAGATTTCGAAGTTTATTGAAATCGTGTTTATGTGTTCGCGTTTTGGAAATGAAAGAATTGGTTCAACTTTTGGAACCAATGGATTTTAAAAGAACTATTCCGAGTATGTCTATGCTAATTGTTTCGGCTAGACAGAAATTGATTTGAAATATCAAAATGAATTTTATATCATCCGTGCATTCGATGCAAGGATGGTAAAAGGATGGAGTTATTAATGCAATTAAACCTAGTGTTGGATGTGATCTTAGGATCAACAACCCGCTATGGTATGATGTATAATGATAAAGTCACAAACTGACGAAGTTCTCAACGTACTGTGAAAAGTACGGTATCATGACGTCATAAAACGTTTTGATGTATTGAAAAAAGAATTTAAAGAAGTAGTCGATGTCAATTGAGTTGACTAGACGAATGTTTCAAGTTGATATCAAATTTATTGATATGGTCTAAGCTACTTGATTTGGCTAAGACGAATAGTATGTCATGTTTAAAAGAAAATCGAGCTTTCTTTGAAGAAGTTGTGTCAATCCAAATTGTTTTGGTGCGGAATCTAATGATTAAGTCTGAGGAGAACACACCCCGAAATGGGATTATACAATGGGTTGATCGCCTACGTATGAAAGAGGTAATTTAACTTCTTGGTGATTGTAAACTAACCGTGGAAAGAAAGGTTACGGTGTCATGCTATTAAACCTAGTAAGAGTTCATGGTCAATTTGACCCCTCAACAAAAGTATGAAATGTTTTAAAGGAATTTTTATATTTCTCATTGTTCATTCTACTTCAAAATTCTTGATAGGTTGTGAAGGTGAGAGAATGTTTGAAAGCTAAGAACTTCTTTGAAGAGAAGTTGAGAAGAGGGGTAGGCTAAAATTTCGAAGATGAAATTCTATGAAGAAGGGGTGAATGTGATGACTCGGGTATGGATGTGGTTTTAAGAAATTCCGAGGACGGAATTTTTATAAGAGGGGAAGAGTGTAATGATCCGAAAATTCGGATCGTCCAGAATTTAAGTTTAAAGAATTAGTTATTAATAAAATGAATTTTTATTAATAATATTATGTGCTATGTGTTTATTAATAGTTCTATAACCTAGGATGATTATAAGTCGGGAGGATTCTGGCTACGAGCTAGACTGAACGAGTAAGAGTTTTCAAGACGAAAATAAAAATTTTCCAAGAACAAAATATTTCGGAGAAAAAGACGAAATAGGCACTATTCACCCGATGAAACCCTAAGGGTTAGGGTTTGAATAACTTAAGCCTTTCCGAGAGTTCGGTATGTCGAAATGACATTTCGTCGAAAGATTTGACGATAATATGTCGTGAAAAGTTAAGTGAGCCGATAAAAATTTTTTCTCGAAAAACGTGCAGAAATCGGACGAAATTAAAACGACGAAAAGTATTGTTATGTACTTTTCATTCGTTTAGCTACGTTAGGGGAAAACGTGAAGGAAAACGCTTGACACCAAAAAATATTTTTCAGTTTTTCGAAAATTCGAAGAATACGTAAAAAATAATCGGTAAAGGAAAGACGAAATATCCAAAAATATTTGGATTCCGAGAATCGCAGTTTTTAAAACTGTCGGACGAAACCCGAAAAACGGAACCACAAAACTTACGGGCTAAGTTTCGTGAATAGTAAGGAGGTTAACTAAGGAGGTGGAAATAGTAAACTTAAGAGCTAAGTAAACTTAAGGAGTAAGTAAACGTAGTGCTTAAGTCATGAATAGTAAGGAGGTTTGGGGGGCGAAATGACGAAAATACCCCTAGCCTTGGTTTTCTATAAATAGGAAGCTTAAATCAAAAGTTTAGGATTTTGAAAATCCTACACTTTGAGAGAGATTTCGGATGGGAGAAAGAAAAGGAAAAGGAAGAGGAAAAGCTTGCCTGAGTGCACTCTTTGTCCAACGTAGGAGGATTAAAGAAGAGAGGAATTGGAATGAGAAGTTCAGCGTAAACACTTAGCTGTAGCTGTGTGTAAGGCAAGTTTCCTAACTTCATTCATATTCTAAATGAATGCTAGTTTCTTAAACTTCTCAGATGTTGCACTTGAGAAGTTCTGTCTATGTGCGAATGTATGATATTTGTACAAGGTGGTAGAACGTATGAGGCCTTGTGCCACAATGTGAACACTTCGGTGTTTCTATGAGATGAACTGTTCTGTGATTTAACTGTTCAATAAGAGAATGCTTTGTCTATAAATAAATCGTTATTGTTAAGTCTGTGCTAATGATTCTAGCCAGACTTGATGTGTATGAAAAAGGTAGAAGAATGAATGTATTTCAAAGTGAATGTGAATAATGTTTTAAAATGATAGGAATCGAGATTATTCCTATTATTCAAGCTGCTTCATAACCTTTGTTCGGTTATTAAAGTTCTAAAGGAATGTTTGAATTCTTAAAGTTGTTTGTTCAACTGCTATGACTTGTTGGGCAATTGAATGCTCACACTTGCTTTAAATGAAAAATATTTTTAGCGAACGATGTTAGAAGAACTTAAGGATCCCGTAAAGATCAAGCTGATCGGTATCCAGACGGAGTGTCATTCAGTATGTGAATGAGCGAGAAGATCGAGCGAAGACTTGTAATATAAAATAAGTTAAATGAACTTTAGATTAGTTAAATGAACTATTATGTATTCTTAGTGGCGGATGAAAGTCACTCGTGTAAGATGTAAAGAATAATGTAATTATTTGTAATGATAGGAGTTATAATGTTTTAGAACCTGGGAATTTATAATGTATGTTGTTATATTTCAGTATATAATGATGTATGTTTGGATGAATGATGTATTCATCCAATCTCAAGTATTTATATTTTTATGCATTATAATTATAATTCAACAAAAAACTTTCTCAAATAGTGACAATATCCTATACGTAATAAACTTATATTTTTATCTGAAAAAAGTGGCACATTTTTTCATATGAAAATAAATATTAGTGTTATTTTTTTAAAGAAATATGAAATATGATGAGTCTTACTTACAAACCTACCCAATCTTAAGTATCTATGTAATTCACGATTGTAATTTTACAGGAATTTTTTTTAAAATAATTAACAGGATTCTATACATCTTTAATTATAGAGAGAAAAAGAGTGATACTTACATCTTCGATCATTTGATCAAGAACAGGGAGAGCAGGGCCCTCTCTAAAATCAATTTTGTGGGCAACCCCGGCCTTTTCAATTATGGGAAGACCAATTTCATAGTTCTCTTTGTTTATGTCCATTGCTAAAATCTGCACCATTTTTATAACAAATAAACTTAAGCAATAATTAAATTGATATCTATGTGTCATTCTGATTTCCCTTGTGAATACCACAATTATACTTTATTCCCTTACTGTCTATTTGTGACTTTTAATTTGAGAAAAGGGAAGTAAAGAAATGGGAATAGAAAGTTCTTCTCAAAATTTTGGAAAGAAAAACTTTCTATTCCCTTCCCTCCGAAACAAAACTCACAAACACAGCCTTAGGACCAATTTGATTTTGCGCTGAGGTAAAACAAAATTGAAGAACAAATTCAGTTATGTATATTATCTTCTTTTTTGCCTCCATTTCAGTGGCAACCAAATAGAGGATTCTTGTGATGAAAAAACGGGAATAATAAGACTAAATTGTATCTCTAATTTTGGAACATTTAAAGTAATTACAATCATGAACATACATTTCCATCATCTGGAAGAGCAAGGGCAGTGGCAAGAAGGGAGTAACCAGTGTAAACACCAATCTCCATGGTGTTCTTGACATTGATCAGCTTCAACAATTACTCATGGGTACGTTGATCAGTCTATAACACCCTCCAATTGGAACCTCCATAACACACGAAAGAAACATTTAAAAGGAAATTGAAACAAATTCAACATAGTTAATTTGAAATATCTCCTTGTCAGAATAATTTTTCAATTAGAAATAATGCATGCATCCCAAGTAAAACAACTCAATTTATAATAAGCAACCAAAATGTGAAAATTTATTGCAGGAGAAACACATTGGAAGTCGTACCCAATTTTATGAAGAAAACCACCCAAATCACATACCAATTCATTTTTGAACAAATTCATGAACAAAAAACCCCAAATCACATACTCAATTGAATAAATTCATGAAAAAAACCCAAATCACATAGCCAATTTTCAAGAAAGAAAAAAACCCCAAATCACATACCTAATTCATTTTTGTACAAATTCATGAAAAAAACCCTCCCAAACCAGAGATCCACTTCATTTTTGAACAAACCCTTGAACCAAAAGTACCTCATTAACAGCAAGTACTGACACCAAGGAGCACTCATATTTGTCTACACTGTCAATGAAGACAATATTGAATGGTTTGCAAACAATATTGGCTTCATGCTTGACATTGCTCCAAAATAATACAGATATACATACCCATTATGCTAATGAAGAAACCCTAAATAACATACCTAATTCATTTTTGTAGAAATTCATGAAGAAACCCTCCCAAATCAGAGATCCAATTCGTTTTTGAACAAACCCTTGAAGCATAATTCACATATATACAGACCCATTATGCTAATGAAGAAAAAAGAAGAAGATGAAAAGACACAAAAGTTGCATAAGGCTTACGACAAAGATGAATTCGGTAGAAGATTTATTGTCTCTTTCTATTAAAGAATAGATGAAGACACGTTTGTTTGTGTTTTTCAAATTCAAAGGAACACAACAAAATTAGAGAAAAACAAAATTGATAACATGATGAATATATAACAAAAACGAACCTGGTGTGAGGGTTTGTAATCTGAGAATCTGATTTAATGTGCTAGCCATTGCTTTTTAACTTTAGATTTTTTTTGAAAAGGAACGTAGAAGATGAAGAGGAAAATGCGATTGAATTCTGTGCGACGAAACACAATGACTGATTCCAAACTCGCTTGATAGAGAAAAAATCAACTTAGTTAACTCTTAATTAATTGAGTTGACTCAGTTAATTTTCAAATTGTGGATCACTTTTCATGCCTTTATATATAAGGCATTCATGTAATGGTTATAGAATTTGGAATTGAATGGATATGATGTAATAATATAATAATTACATTTGAGTCATTAAGCTTATATATTTAGATATATGTAGATGTTGTAGTATCGTGGAGCACCTTATCTAGAGTTTAAAGATATTCAAATTTGGGGGCGTCACAGTAAATATAAAATTAGTTAAAAATTCTATGGTGAATTCATTATTAACTAATTATCCTAATTTACCAAATCACACTATTGGTTATATTAATAATGTGTGATGTTTTTGAAACATAATAAATGTAAAATTAGTAGAAAAACTATAATGAGTCATTATTAACTAATTGTCCTAACTAATGAAAATTTATTAAAGCTTGAATTCCATAATTTTATTTAGATAAGAATTTCAATCAAAATTTGTCAGTATAAACACTAATAGCTGATAAGTTGTCTTGTGAAATGTTCACTTCTTTTTTTTATTAATGGAAATTCATTACAAACTTAAATAAAATTTAAAATAATTATTTTTCATAATCATAACTAAATAAATTTTCATTATATTCACATATTTCACTTAATAATTGATCAAATGAATCTACAATATATATTAACAATTTATTATCTAAATAATGTTTAATAATTTAATAATTACAACTATATTTTTAAACCATTATTAAATATTTATCTTATATTTAATTAATTATTTTAATAATTAGCATAATAAATCATTTTTCATGCTGCTGGTGCTTCGCACAGGTGACTTGTAATATCAATTACAAAACTTGTCATTTTAAACAATTAAATAAATCACGTCAATTTTAAATTTAAAAATATATCTCAAATTAATTTTAAAAGACAAACATAATCCTGTATTTTAAAACAAATAATTCTTTGTTTTCTACATTACTCACTGAATATAGAAAGACTATTGGTTTTAGAATGAAGTACTCGGTTATCAAACAAATATGATTAAAAAAAATTTGGTGATTATTACTGTAGTCTATTCCTCCAGAAATGATATCATGTTATATATTTTTACCAGAAGAACATTAAACAAGAAAAATGAACATTCCATCTTTTCAAAAGGAAATTACAAGTTGAAAGCTTCAACAGGCTGCCTCAAACTGCTTCCAAAACTTGTAAGTTCTGTTCCAATCGTGAATCCCACTTCCTAGAACATTTGTCAAATCCAAAAAATGCTTTTACATATCCAATGGTCCAAATGCTCCCCAATCTTCAGACTGTGGATCCCCAAAAATAGCTTCGATCGTAGGCCGCGATGGTTGATTCTTCCCGAGTGGAAAGTTCCAAAACGAATCAGAGTTCTCAAAGAATATGTAAAATGCAACAGCTGATGCCAAAAACAGTCCTAAAAGGACTAAATATATCTGCCACTCTGACGACAAAAAGAAGAAGAAGAATGGCCCTCAGATACTCAACTTAGAGAGCAACAAACAGTTATACAAAGAAAAATGATTTATATGTTGACTAATTTCATGCCAAGTGTGTATTGCAACTAAAATGGAAGTGCAAGCCAAAATAGAACAATAATATGCAGGGGGCCTTCTATATATCCTCTTATCGCATGGGTATTTAATATCGACATGAATTTGTCGTAATATATAACAAACTCACAAACACCTGAATAGAGAGGGGGAGAGGGAGATACCTTTCCAATCTGCAGGAACAGATAGCTTAGTCACCATAGCTCCCCATTCAGAAGAAGTGGTCAGCACAACTCTGCAAACGTGCACCCAACCAATAGATGTTTAAGTCAATAGCTTCAACATGGCAAATAAATATTATAAATCACATAAATCACAAAATAAATAGGTATAATACCACTAGCTATCACAAGTGAAGCTAGAGTCGAAGGCTAATAGAAGGGCTATGAAGATTTGCAAAAGAAGGTTTAATCTCTAAAGCATTTCAGAATTATTAACCTCTGTATGATGTGGCAGATTAAACTTCCTCCAATATTGAAGAGATGAAAAAGAACATATAAGATACACATTACTGAGAAGTTACCAAGAACTAGCCTTAACAACTCATCAACCGAATAAGCTTGAGGTATTTCCCACAGGATTAGAGCAAGATGCTCATCTTACATCATATTTAAGACTATTATGTCGGGAACTAAATGCAGGACAGCCAAAAGTGGAAAGAATGAAACCATATGAAAATCAGCAATTGTATTTACAATTAAAAAAAGAGAGGGTGACTCATGCATAAAACAATTAAAATGTGTTCACAATTACAAGAATTACCAAATAAATTAACCTTCCTCTGTTGGGTTGGTGTAGTGTACTCTTTTCAATTGGTTCAGTTGTGGGTCCAAAAGATCCTCAAACCAATCAAATAATTTGATTCCTACTCGAACCAACCCATGAACCAAATTATAATCATCTAGCATTGACAGTTCAATATTTAAAAGTCAAACTAGCATTTGAGTATCTACTACTGTTAACAAGGAAACAAAATAACAACCTATATACATGGATCAGAATTTATCATCCAAAAGATAAACAAACTACAAGTCAAACATTAAAGTTCTTGAAGAAGTTGTTTCGCAATGTAAAGAGCCTAGAGGAATGCTTCGCACTTTCTCATGATTTTTTTCTCTCATCATTTACATATTCCTACAAGCTACGGTAGTGGTGATACGGTGGAAAATAATGAGAAAAATTTGAATTTCCATATATTTTAATATTTATGGAACTTTAATTTATTTGATGTATTTTTATTTAGTCGTTAGAAAATTTAGTAGCTAAATTTATATTTAGCCCGTTTATATTTTGGGCTTTAGTTTTAAGTTTTAATTATTTTCTTTTTTCAATTAGTCATAGGAAAGTAGTTTAGTACTATAAATGTGTTAAGGTTTACATGCATGAAAACATTTTTGATTAATTGATATTATCATCTTTGTTCTCTTTGTGAGTTCATTATTCCATGTGGATTCAAGGGTTTATCTTATGTTCTCGTTGGTACATTAAACCTTCAAATCATGTTTGTGTTAGAGAGTTACAATCTAACCACTTTCCGCTGCATCAAGTGGTCACACTAAACAACTTCGTCTTTCATTTTCACTAAATTCCTAGCCTGATGATTGATACCACTACTTTTCTAAAGGTTTCCCTCTCCCTACCTCTTACACCATTAAACTAGTAGGCTAGCACTAGCACCAGATACCATAAAAAAAAGTTTGTCCTCAAGCTCCAACATAAAGCCTTGTCTGCCTCTGTTCTAACTTCACAAAATTTACACTTCATCCTACCATGTAATGTCTACTAACAGCACGTCTTTCATAACTGGTAATTTTTCACATGGCACAAGCAGGACTATAGTAGGCTCTCCAATAATCAAAAGCATCTAGCTTTTGGCATATTTTTCTATGAGATGAAAGAATCAACCTATCTCAGAAATTGGCGAGTACGCCTGCAAATTAAGCTGCATAGCATATGAAACAGAAAGCCATACTGCTAATCATTTAAATAAAATTATAGCATATCCATAATTTACCTTTCACTGGGACAGAACTCCAAGGATGCAATGGAAGAACCCAAGTGAAGCCTCTTACTCCAATGGCAGATATCCATTTTTTTAATGTCAACTACACACACATCCCCATCTTTGCTTCCCCTGTAATTATAAAAATATATATAGGTTACTTATCAATCGAGAAGAAAAAAAATTATTATGAAAAGAGAGAATACAAGCTTATAGTTATCAATCATAAACCCATCAATCATATATACGCTCAACTAATATATGTACCTTTGAAACATGAATATCCAATATGAAGACCTGAACAGAATTTCTACCCCTAAACACAATAACAAGACTTCTCTACAAATGCAGGCTTAAACTAACTTAACAAAAGAAGATGTGCTTGCAAAGATTTCTACATTAAATAATTGTTAGAAGATAAGATATAGATTTACCATAATTGTAGCTTCCATAATCAGTGTGTAGGAATTACCATAACTGTAATTATGATAATTGAGGCCATAAACGGACCCTACCCTGCCAGGCAATCACCACTAGAGAATTGCCTCCGGGACCCACTGCCTCACGGGCCCTCACACGCCGCCTCACGCGCCTGTCGCCGATGCCTCCTACTGCCGGCGCGGGTACTGTCTTTTCCGACGGAGCTTGGTCTAAATTGTTCGCCTCTCTCTCCTCTTCTCATCTACAGTAGTTGTGTCTTTAGTTGTGTCTTGTTT
The DNA here is from genome assembly GCA_020205615.1 of Panax quinquefolius. Lineage (NCBI taxonomy): Eukaryota > Viridiplantae > Streptophyta > Magnoliopsida > Apiales > Araliaceae > Panax > Panax quinquefolius. Next base: position 84,006,975 of record CM035152.1, read on the forward strand.
GATTCAATCATCTTGATCTGGTTTCTTCGAAAACTTACCCAGTGATTTTTTTTCTCCCTGGACTCTGTTTTTGATCCTTAGCAGTGGTCTTGAGGGAGTTGTTACTGCTTTGATTTTCGGTCACTGATTCAGAGGCTGATCCTGAGTTGTTGTCAACTGAATTTGTTTTTTTTGTTTGGGAAAAAGATTATTCAGTTCTTGGTAACTCACGGCTATTAAGGTTTGAGCCTTTAAAGCATCTCTGTTGATATTTCCAGGATACTCAGGCTACTCTTATTACCTTATCATGGCAGCATCAAGTTCCATTAATAGTGATGGTACTACCGAAATAAATAAAGGGCAGATGGTTAGAAACCATTATCTTAACTCTGCCTTGGTTCTTAGTCCATTTAAGCTAGATCGAAACAATTATCTAGCTTGGTCTCAAGTATGCCGTATGTCAATTAAAGCTAATCGGATGCAACATTTCATCAATGGTTCAACAATCATAACTACACAAGCAGGTGTGGCCCAGGAAGAATGAAAATATGATAACTCAATGGTAAAAACATGGATTTTTAACCCAATGAAACCCAGTATGCGAAGTAGTTACTGTTAGAGTTTGTGCCCTAGAGGCCAATTATTTGATATAATTGCTTAACATTTTGATATTATATTTGATTGAATAAATGAATGATTTTATTATGGATTTATTTACTGCGCTATATAAATGTTAACATAATAAAATTCCTTATAATAGTGATACAAATTATATAGTTTCAAGTATGTGACTTGAACATGAGATTATATAATTACAATTAGTATCATTGTTCTTAAATGTCCCTAGTCGAGTATCATTGTTGATGGGACAACAATGATACATTGAGACTAGTATATGGATTGACTGATGACCAAATCTCATTGGTCATAAATATATGAGATATTAAGTCAATGCATAGGTACGTGTTAGAGAACGATGTACTGGACAGACCCACCATGAGAATTCTATGTGGAGCATTATGCGAAGTGTCATTAGCGATTCTCTGACAATGATGTAATCCTCCGACCTGAAATCACTATATTACTACACGAGAATTTATGTACTTTGATATTATCAAAAGTCACCTTTAATATGGTGGACTATAAAGGTGATTATTGGGTACATCATGAATCGTGTCAGGAATATGGGTGATCTAGATGGAATTTAACCCTTCTATATATTAGGGGTGATATCCATAGGCCTCTAGATTGAGTAGGACTATGAAATGCATGGCCATGCTCAAATAGTGATTTGTTTCATATAGTCTACTCATTGATTAAGAAAACTCAGATTAAATTATGAAGAGACACATTCCATGACTCGAGTTTAATCTAGGATGTCGAGGTTAAAAGGATTAAATTACATTAAAACACTGGTCACGAAAAGGTTGCATCGAATCATCGATCTTATTATTACTTGGGTAGCAGTAATGCATTACTAGATGCCGCTCACTGTTTATAATTTTATAATATGATTTTAAAATTATTGCCAACGTAATAATAACCTATAGAGTCACACACGTAGAACGTAATTAAAAGGGAATTAATTTAAATTGTAAAGATTTAAATATGTCAATATGATCAATATGATTAATAGCATTTACGAATTTAAATTAATAGGATAATTTATATATAGGTATATTAATTAAGTAAGACTTAATTAAGATATATATATATATATATTCAAATTTTATTTTAATTAGATTAGGGTTTTGATTAATTCCTTTTTGACTACTATATATATATATATATGATATATAGCAGCCATTTAGGTAACATATCATAACCTACCAAAACCCTAGCCGCTCTTAGAGAGACTAGAGAGAAAACAGAAAATCCATTTCTTGGGTGGCTAGTATCGCAACTCCCTTTACTACTGATTGTGTGACGACGTGCAGAACGTTCGTGTGGATACCGTAGAGACGTAGTTCCTTTGGATTCCGTTGGAGATTTGAAGCTTTTTCATAATCGATTTAAACACTGAATTAATATCTGCTTCGCATGGATCCTGTTTTGGGTTTCAGAAATTGTCTTTAAATTTTTTATTTCCGCTGCATGTTCCGAAACCCAACATTTTTTATTGTCCCATGTTCAACGTCTTTCTGAATCCTTACACTGTTCAGTAACTTTTTTCCCAGCACATTGTGGGCAGAAGATTGGCAGTGGTAGTGCAGTTGGTGGTCTTTGTTATTTAGATGTTCCCTTGTCTAACATGGGCTATTCACTCTACTTCTGACACTAGCCTGACTTCTCTCCATCAATGGCATCGACGTTTGGGACATCCCTCTTTTTCTATATTACCGTCTTTATTTCCCTCTTTGCTTAGACAATGTAATAAAACTCAGTTTTTGTGTGAACTATGTGAATTGGGAAACACAAACATTCTAATTATTCTGCTATTAACAGTCGACATTCTGAATCTTTTGTTGTTATACATACTGATGTGTGGGGACCCTCTCGGGTTATTTCCCGTTCTAGTTATAGATGGTTTGTTAGCTTTATTGATTGTCATTCTCGTGTCACCTGAATTTATTTTCTTTGTTCCAGAAATGAGATGTTTGGTTGTTTTCAGGAATTTCAAAAAATGATTCAAACCCAATTTGAAGCTTAAGTCAAAATTCTCCATAGTGATAATGATCGTGAATATTGTAATTATAATGCTTTTGCATCTTATTTTAACATGACATCATTCTTCAAACCTCTTGTGTCAAAACTCCAGAACAAAATGGAGTAACGGAAAGGAAAAACCAACACTTACTAGAGGTAGCCCGCACTCTTATGTTCATCATGAACACCCCTAAATTTCTATGGGGAGATGCAGTTTTAACTGATGCATTTCTTATAAACCGCCTTCCTTCTCGAATTCTTGGGAACAAAAGTCTCATCTCCTTTCTCCAACACACGACCAGTCCTTCTCCCTCGCCTCAAGTTTTTGGTTGTGTGTTATGTTCATGATAAATCTCTCACTCGTGGAAAATTAGATCTCAAGGCTCTTAGGTGTGTTTTCATTGGTTATTCTCCAACCCAAAAAAGTTATAAATGTTATCATCCTCCTTCTCACAAAGTATTTGTCACTCGGGATGTAACTTTTTGGGAATTGAAACTTTTTATTCTTCTTCACCTTCTCCTCACGGGAAGGATGTTATTGATGAGGAGAAGCTTCCTCTTGAGGTTGGTATTACAAGTTCTACTATACCACCTTCTCCTATTCCTATTGTTATTTCTAATACTTCTACACAGGGGGAGTTATAGTTACAAGAGTCATGTGCTAGACAGCCTGAGCCTGAGCCTGAGCCTGAGTTGAGGACCTATGTTCGAAAAGGCAAGAATAAGGGCACCATTTCTGCACCACTACACCAACCTTGCTCCAAACCTAGTTTTGATAATGCTAATGGTGAGAATCCTACTCATACTTGTTCTTCTGATGATATTGACATTCCTATTGCTCTTAAAAAAGGAGTTAGAACTTGTACTCAACATTCTATCTCTAATTTCGTAGCCTATAATAAATTATTTGTATCCTACAACTACTTTGTTTCTTATGTCTTCAATATTTGTTCCTCAGGGGTGGAGAGAAGCAATTAGTGATGAGAATTGGAAACAAACTATGATCGAGGAGATGAATGCCCTGAAAAAGAATGATACATGGGAACTAGTTACTCTTCCTTACGGGAAAAAACCAGTTGATTGCAAATGGGTATATACAGTCAAACAGAAACCAGATAGGGCAGTCGAGAGACTCAAAGCCAGGATAGTTGCAAAAGGGTATACTCAAACCCATAGAATTGATTACCATTAGACATTTGCTCCTGTGGCGAAGATGAACTCTGTTCGTACCATAATCTCATGTGCAACAAACTGCGGTTGGGATATTCAATAATTGGATGTGAAAATGCATTCTTTCATGGTGACTTGGAGGAGGAAGTATACATGGAAATACCTTCTGATTTTGCATCATCTGTCACCAAAGGTAAGGTTTGTAAACTACAAAAGGCTTTATATGGATTGAAACAATCTCCCAAAGCTTGGTTTTGTACACAAAGCAATGATAAGATTTGCGTTTAACAGAGTCGAGCATATCATACTCAATTTGTCAAACAGATAAGAGGTAAGACTACCATTCTTATTGTTTATGTCGATGACATTGTGGTGACAGGGGATAATAAAGAGATAGTTAATCTCAAAGCGAGTTTGGCCAAAGAGTTTGAGATCAAAGATCTTAGTCCTTTGAAATATTTCCTTGGTATTGAAGTTGCAAGATCTCCCAGCGGGATTTTCTATCTCAAAAGAAGTATGTTCTTGATCTTTTAACAGAAATTGGCATGTTGGGATGTAAGCCTGATAATTCTCCTATTGAAGTTAATCATCATCTAGTAGATGGCACAGGACCTACGGTTGATAGAGAAAGATATCAACGTTTAGTGGAACGATTAATATATCTTTCTCATACTAGACCTGATATATCTTATATTGTGGGAATAGTGAGTCAGTATATGCATGATCCTCGACATTGTCACATGAAAACTGTTTACAGAATTCTGAGGTATCCTGGAAAAGGTTTATTATTCGCACCACATGGTCATACGAGAGTTGAAGTTTTTTCTGACTCAGATTGGGTTGGCTCTATAAAGGTTCTACATCAGGTTACTGTTCATTTGTTGGAGGTAATCTTGTTACTTGGCATAGTATGAAACAGTACGTGGTAGCAAGATCTAGTGCTGAGACTGAATATCGAGCTATCGCCTTGGGTATATGTGAACTAATGTGGCTTCGAACCTTGCTAGAAGATTTGGGTGTTACAACTAAAAGGCCTATGCAGTTATTTTGTGATAATAAGACAACCATGAGTATTGCAAAGGAACCAGTTCAACACGATAGAACGAAGCACATTGAGATTGATAGACACTTTATCAAAGAAAAGTTAACTAGTAGTCTTATTTGCTAACCTTTTGTCAAAACAAAACATCAACTTGCTGATATATTGATCAAGGGTCTTAGTAATAAAATGTTTCATCCACTATGTTTCTAGTTGGGTATGCGAGACATCTATACACCAACTTGAGGAGTGTTAGAAGATATGATATAGATTTACCATAATTGTAGCTTCGATAATCAGTGTGTACACTCTACTATAATTTAGGAATTGCCATAACTGTAATTAGGATACTTGTGTATATATATCAATCTATGTAATAGAGAGTTACAACTTCAGTCAAATAAACAATTCTCAGTTTTATCAATAATATTACACCAAGTAAAAATAACTGGTACTATAATCTGCAAGAAAATTATATAATACTGTTAAAATTGGGAACCTAAAATCCAGTTTCTTGACAGCCAAAAAATTAAAAGAATTTGCAGCTTACCCATCAAAAGAAAATTATACATGCTCAAACATACAAGTGACAAAAACATAAAGATAATGTGGACTAGCATCTTTGCATGTTCATGACCTCACGGACAGGGGTGGAGCCACATGTAAATATATTCATACATGCGGCAGCCATAATAGGATTTGGAATATTCATTAATGAACATTTAGAAGGGCTTGAGTCCCTTGAGCTTTAAGAAGCTCTAACCCTGCTCAAGGAAAGTTGCATAATCCCAAAAAATCAGAATTACCATCTTTCTCTATCTGAAGAATTAAGTCCTTCCTATTATACATAACAGAGGCCTGTAAATTGACCGGTTCTACCTGGATCGAAAGTGATCCAAGACCATTCAAAATTTTATGGGTCAGATATGATCTGATAGTCGAGGGGCCTTTGGATGGATAATGTAGACCAGATCTTTTAACAGTCATATATCCAATCTGATCTATTAACACATTAATTTCAATATGCCAGCATAGGGGCCACCTATCAAGGAGTATTGCAGGCCAATGGCATCTGATAAGTAAAAATGATAAAATACATGAATTACATGCCATGTGAGAGTTTCAACAAGTAACCCCAGTGTTACGTCCACTCCATCTATTTTTTTTTATAAGTACATTCAATCTTAATATTAACTTAAGCCTTACTCATTAACAATTCAAAATAAATTTCCAAATAATGCTAAGCACTTACAAAGCAAGATATTTCCCATCCGAACTGATAGACATAATGGAGGCAGGCTTTCTAAGTAATCTCTTGTGACCAATTCTATTCCATGTACTTATGTCCCAGACAGCAGTCACTGCTTTATTACCTGTTTAATAGAAATAAGTACTCCTCGAACTTAAAAGTAGTGATGCTAATGAAAAGTATAGAATATTGGGTCTAGTTTACAACCAGATGTGAGCATACCTTTCTGAACGGCACAAAACAAAAATGGTTTTGTACCATCCTTAGAAAACCGACAGAGTTCAATCTTTTCATCCTGCAAAAGAAAGAAAACATTTGGCTTCACCATACCCCAAACAAGGAAATAAATATAAAAATCGAAATTTGTAAACTAATAAAACATACAGAGTTGCGGGTCAAGGAAGCCAATGGAACACCATCAATTGTATTCCAAATTCTTGCTGAACCATCAATAGATGTTGAAGCTAAGAACTCTGAATCTAGGCTGGGAGTAGGACGAAAGTAGAAGCCATACATTTTTAGTATTTATGTCTAATATTCTTACAAGGGATACAAAGCTTTTTTATTTTTAAGAGACCAAGGGACTGAGAAATTTGAAGGACAAAGCATATGATTAGGGCATACTTCTGAAAGCCGAAGTTGAAGTGCTTGCTTTGTATGATAGAGAGGGGAGAGAGAGAGAGACACACACAGAGGACCTTTGTCCAAGAGTACATGACACATGTGAATATATATCATCGTAAGAGCTAAGAAAACAATCATTTGTTTTTTTGGCAATCAAACCAATATGCATATATTATCATTGATCATGGAACTATTACCACTACGAAAGTGAAAAAACTATACACGTCAAGAGAGAGAGAGATTTGTCTTCAGGAAAAATATCCAATATGAAAGCAAATCTATAATCGAAATTGTTAGGATAAGGGTAAGCTATCTCAAAGCAGCAACAAAAGTAATTAACCTTCGAACTGAGACCAAGCCAAAACTTGAAGCCCAACTAAATAAAGTGTTTGCATAATTCCTATTGGAAATAGACACAAACATCGACAAAAAAAATTTATTCACGACCTTACCCATGATAAAGGACTAATAAGCTTCTTTCCTACCTAAAATCCATATCACTGAATGATTTGTGAGCTCTTGGTTCATCTAAAATGATGCGCATGCTTGGCCACTCAAAGATTCTCAGATGCCCATCCTTTGTTTAACAATGAAGTAAGTTAGGACATAAAAGTGGTAAGCAAACAACAGGTACTGTACAAGAAGACGGACAATAATAAGCCACCAAAGTATATACCACGCCACCAGTAGCGAATCTAGATCCATCAGTGCTGAAAGCTAGACATTTTTGTGGACCTACACCTTGAAGAGGAAGTAATTCTTTGGGTAACATTTGTTGACCATTCAACGTAAACAACCTGCATACAACATGCAACATTTAATCCTACCTTGAAATAGAATTGAAGGACAGAAGGCATAATTAGAGTGGAAAAGAATTGACTGTCAAGGCCTTTGTAGTTTTGTAAAGGTGAATGATCGATCAGCATGCCTAATGCCATATCTGAGAGATGGATGTTGACACACAATTAAAATAGTCACACTAACGCATGCATTCTTTTCCTATTTCTCAAGCATGCCTATGTTTTATTGATGAAAGCATGTCAAGCAGATCACATTTTCATGTAATGAAAGCCTTCACGAAATTTGAAGCGTTTGTGGCCTTATAGACTGAGGGAAAGCTAGAATGTTATTAGATCAATATCTTCTTGTTGACCTCTGTCTGCAATAGCTGCTCTTGTTTCATTTTTTTTTTTTACTTTTGTGTTATTTTTGATGAGTGGGTTTTATACCTATTATTTGGATACTTTTAGACTTGAAAAATGGTGAGTTTTTAAGTATTTTCTGTTATTTTATAGTGTTTTTATTTATTTTATTTGCTTTTAGTGTTTTTGTTTTATTTTGTAGGAAAAAAGAAATTTTGGTGGCAAAATCGTAAATAGTGGAGAAGGAAATGAGAGGTAGCGGAGTAGCAACCTGATATCTCATTTGGTTCTTCTCTTCCCTGCGGGTCCCACCATGATTTCTTTTAGCCTTTCCAATTATGCTACAACTTATTATTATTCCTAGTGGGTCCCAAGAATATGATTTAAAGGATTGGAATTAGTAGAAGATTCCATAGATTGATGAAACATGGAGTTAGAAGAATGGCGGGAGACAGTTTTTCTTCTTTAAACTCTTATTTATCTTTGTCTTTTATTGATGATGAATATTTTGTTGATTATAAGAATTTTAATGGAATCTCATGCGTAGTTTAAATTAATTTCCTCTCTATTTGATTGGCGCCATATGAATTGATTCATTTTATTTTGTTCATTCATGTGTAATTACTGGATCCGTATCTACGTGGGATAATCTATATGAAATTGGACGATAGATTATAGATTTAGATATGAATATAATTACATGTGACTATGCATATTCTTTTTCGGATTGAATCCATAATTTGTGCATAGGATAAAAATATACCTATAAGCCATGTGTAACCAATTTGGGAATTTGATCTTAATGAATGTATTCCTATTTAATTTGCATAGGAATATATCAAGTTAGTTAGAATGAGTATTTTTATTTGAAATCGAAAGAGGCCTATAAATGAAATTTAGTATTCCTTGTTAACAATTCGTGACCATATAATTAAATAGAGAGCTAGGAGATTTGAATAAAACATTGGATGAAATTCAATTCTTAGATTTATTTATTTATATTTTACTATTTAGTTATTTATTCTTAGTATTTAGTTTAATTGTTAATTTTAATTAATTCATCCGTTTAAATAAGATTGGCTTGATATAAAATTGGTACTTGGAAAATCAGTAAAATTAATTCCTCATGGGAACGATACTCTTCTTGTCTCTATATTACTAAGTCGATCGCGTATACTTGCGTGTATTTCCTATGTAGTAAATTTAGTTTAAATAAGATTGGCTTGATATAAAATTGGTACTTGAAAAATTAGTAGAATTAATTACTCGTGGAAACGATACTCTTTTTGCCTCTATATTACTAAGTCGATCGCGTATACTTGTGTATTTCCTAAGTAGTAAATTTAGGTAAACAAGTTTCTAGCAACGTTGCCGGAGAATTATTTTCTAATGTTTTTCGAATATTGATTTCAATCAAGTTGGTCTTAATTTAAACTTGTATTTTTGTTGTAGTTAATTTTTTATTTTTTTCAAATCATGCATCTTAGCAGATAATAGAAGACGGTTACGGAGAGCGACAACTGCCTCTTTTTAGGGAAGTTCTTGCATTAATTTCTTTTATTGCATACTTTTAGGATAATGTCAATTTCAAGTTTGGGAGCCTTTTTGTATTTTGTTTTGATGTGTAGATCTATTTTGTAATTTTATTTTGAATTTTGAATTTTGTGGTTATATCAGTGTTCTAAAAATCCCCGCCTAGGCACTAGGCCCCCCTTAGAGCCTCGCCTAGGCGCTAGGCCTCCCTGGTGCCTCACCTAGGCCCAAGGCGGCAAAAAAATCCTTCTAGAAAATTAGTCGGGGCCTAGACGGGGTCTAGGCGGAGAGATTTTTTAGTTTATTTTAATAACTACCCAAACCGGATCTTGATATATTTATTTTCTAATGATTTATCATATTCATAATACGATCAGAGCATATCAAAATGAACAATATCAAGTCAAAATGGATAATTTTATTATAGTTGTAATTTTTGAACTTGTACAAACTTCAAATTATATAAATGATGATACATTTTAATATTTAGTTTAATTCAATATAATTCTTAAATTTATGTTTAGTTTCTTAAGTTTTAATATTGAATTAAATTCTTGAAATTTTAAATTTTATTATTTAATAGTAATCTTGTTTATGAATAAAACTAATACGTTAAAAATATGTTTGAACTTTGACATTAGCAATATGGATGTGTTTGAACTTTAAACAAAGGTTTTATTAACTTTATTATAGATTGTTTTGCTTTATATTATTGTTTTGTTTAGATAAATGTAAGATAAAATATTAAAATTAGTTTAAAATAAAAAATCTACTTTAGGCCCGCCTTGAAATCCCCCCGAGCTAGACCCCCCGCCCACCGCCACCTTGACCCGCCTAGCGCCTTTTAGAACATTGGGTTATATTCATTGCAAACCCTCACGAGACACAACTCGTCCACTTGGGGTAATCTTCGGGTTTAAAGGCTTGTTGCACATGCTAAGTGCAATCGTGCTTCCTACGAAAATAGGGTAAAACTGTTTTTAGGTAACGTCTTTTGGGCAATAAATTAATGATTAAATGACACTTTTGTCCCATCAAGTTGCCACCAACTATCAAAGTCGTCCCTAAAGTTCATTTTTTTTCAATTAAGTCCTTAAAGTGGCTTTTTTGGCGTTTTCATTTCTTCTCGATTTGACCTCAACCCAAACCATTTTGACACAACCCGACCCAATTTGACCCAACCACAATTTTTAATAATTTAAAATAAAATAAATATTTTAATATTTTAAAATAAATATTATTTTTAAAATAATAAATATATTTAATATTTTAAAATAATATTTTATTTAAAAATAATAATTATTTTAATATTTTCAAATAAAATAATTATTTTAAAAATAGATATTTTAATATTTTAAAATAAAATATTGTTTTAAAATAATAATTATATTTAATATTTTAAAATAAAATATTTTAAAAAACAATTTTCAATAAATTATTATTTTAATATTTTAAAAGAAAATGTTATTTTGAAAAAAACAAAAATAATTAAATTTAATATTTTAAAATAGAATATTTTTAAAATAATTTGAAAATAATAATTATTTTTAATATTTTAAAATAAATATTATTTTAAGGAAAATATATAAGAAACTCTTATTTTTTTCAAAATGAGTAAAGTTTCATAAAATATAGATTCAAAAAAATTAAAGTTAAAATTTTTTATATCATAATTATTTTATGAAAATTTACAACTTTAAAAAAAATTTATTTTATGAAAATAATCCTTGGGAGGTATCTTTACACCTAGTGCCCTAAAGCCAACTAGTTTCGGAGTCATTGGTCAAACCCTAGTTACATTGGTAACTTTGAAAAACCTAATAAAATTAGACATTGCACAAGTCAAGAGTGAAGTTTAAAAGCGAGATAGAGCGTAAAACGCACTCGTTGGAAAAAAAATTGCATGTTAAATGTTAATAATAATCCTAGTTAGTCTATTATGTTAAAAAAACCTTTTGATCCGCCAATTATGTTTGTCTGTATTCACTTTGAGGTGTGATAAAGAAGCAAATAGAGTTCTTGTTGCAATACTAATCTTTTATGATATCTTTGATGATGCCTTTGATTAATGATCTTCGTTGAGTTTTTCGCTAGCTCGATACATTTGGATACACACACACACAAAGGGTAATGTTGAATTTTTAGGCTTTGAATACTTTTGAATTTTTTTGAGAATTATCATTTAAAATAAAATATCTTTGAGGCCATGTTTAATTTCAAAATAATTCAATGCTTATGTAGTTTGATTATTAGTTTTGTTTTTGTAGTTTTTGTTTTGCTCGAGGACAAGCAAATATTTAAACTTGAGGGTATTTGATGAGTGGGTTTGATACCTATTATTTGGGTACTTTTAGACTTAATAATTTGTGAGTTTTTAAGTATTTTCTGTTATTTTATAGTGTGTTTATTTATTTTATTTGTTTTTAGTTCTTTTATTTTATTTTGTAGGAAAAAATGAATTTTGGTGGCAAAATCGTAAATATTAGAGAAAAAAACGAGAGGTGCAGAAGTCTGGTACCACGTGCTTAGCTTCAAAGCAAATGATGCTAGGTTTAAGAGCCATAGTGCTGGATTGTTGTGGGCCAGTTTGGGCGCGCCATGCGCAGGCGAGCGGAGTAGCAACCAGATGTCTCCTTTGGTTTTTCTCTTCCTTGCGGGTCCCACCATGATTTCTTTTACCCTTTCCAATTATACTACAACTTATTATTATTCCTAGTGGGTCCCAAGAAAATGATTTAAAGAATGGAAATTAGTAGCAGATTTGAAAAAGGGATTTTGTTATGGTAGTTTACATAAATTAGGATATTGTGTATTTAGTTTTAAGAGCTAATGACAAAACTGTCTCCCCAAGTTTGGACGAAAATCAATTTGATAGTCAAAGTTTAGAAATCTTCGATCAATACATTTAAGTATTTTAAAACAACAATTGTGTACCCTTTTGGCCGGTTTGACCAATTTTTCGCCGGAATACGGTTTGACTACTTTTTCAATACTTTAACCTAGTTAATACATTTTTGAACTTGTATTTAACCTATAATTTTCTAAATAAATTATTATTCATTTTGTTCATTTTCCCTTTTTAACATTTAAAATTCAAAAAAAAAAGGCCTAAAATTATTTATACAATCAATTACAAACTAACCGCTTATTTGAAAAGTCAATAACAAATAAATCATGAATTAAATATATATTTATGAAATCTATAATTACAAAAAAAAAAAGTTCAATAACAAAATAAAAGGAAAACATAATAATAAGTAACAAACTATATTTTGTAAACCTCTCTTTCTGTAAGAAACAAAAATAAAAACAATTAAATAAATAAAAAATAATAGTAAGAAAACAAAATCAAAGTAAATAACGAAAGCATAAGAATTTATATAACAAAACCATAACTAATTATATACCAAAATCTATCACAAAATAATATATAGCAATCCCAACAATCTCCACTCTTGCTCTCAAAGAAACTCTTCGCCGCCCCCCACAAGTCGGACATCGCTAATTTTCTGGCAACTTTTCAAATGGCAACCCCGGCCGCACCGGATACACTAGGTCTCCGGCGGCCTGATCATATATATAGGTACCCACATGACCAGCACAAGTCGGACATCGCTAATTGGGTTTTTTTGTGAAGAAATTGAGAGGGATTTGAGGAGAGGTGGGAATGTGAGGTGGGCTTTTGATTTTGGAGAAGAGGATAGATTAAATGTGAAGGTAGCTGTTGTTTTTGAAGCCATTAATGGAGATGAGATTTGCTGCTGGTAGCTTGTTTGGGTAATGAGCCTGAGTGAAGGAGAAATCAAAAGGAATCCATGAATAAGGCTATAAACGAGCCAAATAGTTCAGACTCGATTTGGGCTCAACTCAAAAAAATACGAGCGAGACTCGGATTCGTTAATAATATGATCCAAATCTGAGCATTAAAAATAGTTCGAATAAAAAAACGAGTAGAATCTAAGCAATGTTATACTCGACTCGTTTAAGATTTAAACTACTCGAATTCTCAATTGTGATTCGATACATACTCGATTGATACAGATTCGATTAGATACTCGATACATTCTCATATAATATATACAAAAAATTAAATCAAATTAGGTTAACGACAAGAAAAAAAAGAAGAGAGAGTGAGAAAAAGAAAAGTCACCACAACAAGTGTATGAGGATCAAATTAATCTGCAGAAAAACCATGTACAAAGAAGAGAGAGTGAGAAAAAGAAAAGTCAAGAAGAAAAAAATAAGAGAGAAAGAAAGATGATAGGAAAACAAACATCTTTGCAAAAAATAGCGATGTGAGAAAAGCTTAGGTTTCTAAACAGCCGATGATTTTACTTCGGTATAAAGAGGCGCTTTTTACTAACACTAATAATTCTTTGCCTAGTGTTGTCTCATCTCTTTTACAGGAATTCAAAGATATATTTACCAAGGAGCTTCCTCAAGGACTACCACCGATTCGAGGAATAGAACATCAAATTGACTTTGTTCCCAATGCGACCATTCCAAATCGTTCGGCATATCGGAGTAATTCAGAGGAGACGAAAGAGTTACAAAGACAGGTTGATGAACTGATGGGAAAAGGGTTCATAAGAGAAAGTACGAGTCTGCGTGCAGTTTCGGTAATTTTAGTACCTAAAAAGGATGGAAAATGATGGATGTGCATCAATTGTCGAGCAGTAAATAACATTACGGTAAAATAATGGCATCCCATTCCTGGTTTAGATGACATGTTAGATGAATTGCATGGGTCTTGCACATTTTCAAAAATTGATTTAAAAAGTGATTATCATCAAATAAGAATGCAAGAAGGTGATGAATGGAAAACTGCATTTAAAATAAAATATGGTTTGTATGAGTGGTTAGTGTTACCTTTTGATTTAACTTATGCACCTAGTACATTCATGTAATTAATAAATCATGTATTGCGTCCATTCATTGGAAATTTGTTGTTTACCTTGATGATATTCTCATTTATAGCAAAAACTTGGGTGAACATGCATTACATTTAAAATCTGTTTTATATATGCTTAGGAAAGAAAAGTTATTTGCTAACATGGAAAAGTGCACGTTTTGTTCGGATAGAATTGTTTTTCTTGGCTTTGTTGTGAGTTCCCAGGGAGTCCAAGTTAATGGGTTTTTGTTTCGTGAAAATAAATTGTATACCTGAAAGTTCTTTGCATGAGTTATTGGTTAGGGAATCACATGGGGGTGGTTTGATGGGACATTTTGGTGTTGATAAAACCTTGGCCGTTTTGAAAGAACATTTTTATTGGCCTCACATGAAACGAGACGTTGAGCGAAATTGTGATAGATGTATTATTTGTAAACAAGCTAAGTCTCGAGTTCAAGCCCATGGATTTTATACACCATTGCGTATTCCTAATGAACCTTGGGTTGATATATCGATGGATTTTGTGTTAGGTTTACCTAGGTCTAAGCATGGTCATGAATTTATATGTGATTGTGGATAGATTTTTAAAGATGGCACATTTTATTTCATGTCACAAAACTGATGATGCATCCCATATAGTTGATTTGTTCTTTAGGGAGATTCTGCGTTTGCATGGTATGCCTAGAACAATTGTTTCTAATCGAGATGTTAAGTTCTTAAGCTATTTTTGGAAGATTTTATGGTGTAAATTGGGAACTAAGCTGTTGTTTTCCACAACTGACTTGTCACCACCTGTTGATGCTTGCTTTTTTTACAATATAATTGTATGCTTTGATCTTGTTTCTGCAAACCAACAGTAGTATCAGAGCCATCTTTATGCGAATAATTAATTGTTTTGATTCAACATGTGTGTTGATGTGTTTAGAACAATTTAATTGGGCAAAAATCGAAAAACCTCGAAGTTTATGCCGCGTCGAGGCCGTGTTGCTTCCCAATGCTTTTACAATGTGGTTGCGCCTTAACCCAGAAAATGTTTCTAATGTTTTAGCCTTGTTGTGCCGTTTAAGAGCAAACTCGGTAGCAGTTAAATCGGTCCCCATAAAATAATTTTTTATTTATTTTTCAATTTAAGATAAAATATTTATTTTTAATTGGAATAGGATTAAAATTAAAGTGTTTATTTTAATTAAAAGAATTTTACGTTAACTAAAATAAAGGAGTTTATTTTGACTTGAAATTGGATTCCATGTTAATTAAAACAATGTTCTAAAAGGCGTTAGGCGAAGCGGAAGAAGAAGCTTCAAGGGCCTAGCTTAGGGGGCCTAAGGAGGGGCACAGGAGCTAGGCGAGTGTGGCAAGGGCCTAGGCAAAAATTTTTATTGTAAGCCAATTTTAATATTTTATTTACATTTATCCAAACAAAACAATAATATAAAGCAAAACAATCTATAATAAAGATAATAAAGGCCTTTGCTTAATGTTCAAACACATATTCATATTGCAAATGTCAAATGTCAAACACCAACATGCAATTGTTCAAAATTCAAATATATTTTAACGTATTAGTTTTATTCATAAATAAGATTGCTATTAAATAATAAAATTTAAAATTTTAATAATTTAATTCAATATTAAAACTTAAGAAACTAAACATAAATTTAAGAATTATATTGAATTAAACTAAATATTACAAATGTATCATCATTTATATAATTTGAAGTTTGTATGAGTTCAAAAATTACAACTATAATAAAATTATCCATTTTGACTTGATATTGTTCACTTCTTGTTGTGATTTGATATATTACAACATGTATTATGAATATGGTAAATTATTAGAAAAACAAATATATCAAGATCTGATTTGGGTAGTTATTAAAATAAAATAAAAACTCTCCGCCTAGGTCCCGCCTAATTTCCTAGAGGAATTATTTTGCCACCTTGGGCCTAGGTGAGGCGCTAGGAGGGCCTAGCGCCTAGGCGGGGCGCCAAGAGGGGCCTAGCGCCTAGGCGGGGATTTTTAGAACACTGAATTAAAATAAAGGAGTTTATTTTAATTTGAATTTTGATTAAAATAAATGAGTTTATTTTGATTCAAAATTGGGTTTCTAGCAAATTTATGTAGCCCATTAAATGATATCAACATATATATGGAATGTTTATTTTATTAATACATAGAATGATATGTATGATAATAAAGTAGATGCTTATGGATCATTGGCCAATGCGATTGAATTTAATTTTAATGGATGCTTGAATAAATGTGGTTTTTATAAATGGGGTCTGCGTACCTCGCCTATCTAAGTTTCTGATGTAAATTCTATCTCCCTCATATGTACCTCTCCTTGACTGTTAATCAATGTTTTTGTTTTATGAAAATAATTTGTAACAGGATTTTATAAAATTATTCAAGAATTTGGAGTTGAAGAGCAGGGGCATTAAAAACCCGTTTGTAATTAAGCCCGGGTTGAATATAATAGGTACATTCAAATTTTATTCTTGCACCCTAGGTTTAACCTTTTGGTCTCCAATAAACAAAATTAAAATTAAGTCCATAATCATCTCAGATAGAATATAGTATTCTATATGTGCATGCTAATTATATAGTAAATATATTATTATACATGATGTATGTTTAATATAACGCGTATTTCTATATATATTTGCATCTGCTGCGCTAACAAATAAGACAATTAATAACAAAACCTTCAAAGATAATATATTAAGTTGATTACGTTTAAGGACATTGGAGAATGTCGAATGTAGCCTTCTAGCATGGTAAAGTGATAGAGTATTGAGTATTTAATATGAGTTTGTTGTGCATACACTAGGTTTATATTAAATATTTGAGATGTTGCTTGATTACATTGGATGTTTATAATGAATTGAACAATACCTCTTTGTTGTGCACACACAAAGGCTGTAATTTTCTCTTTAATTATATAGAAATGTTGGGTCTAACTTAATAATTTTAGTTTGGATGTGCACACACATGACCATTATTATCTAAGAGGCAAAATAGAAAGAGAGTTACATGATGATGTAATTGACAAGAATTGTCTAACTTTTGAATAAATATGTAGTTTGTTGTGCACACAGAAGATTGTATATTTATTGCAATTGGATCCTTTCTCACTAAGCTGATTTTACAGTCACAAATACAAAATCTGCCAAATTATATATATAAAGGGTTATATAGTTTGAAAAAAATAGTGGGAAACACCATTTTAATAAATACCTAAATTAATCTAGTGATTAATAAAAGAATGCATGCTAATGTTGTCAATTTAATTTCATTTACAGAATTTTACAAATGTCTAATTCACTATCACTACAAAGCATACTTGATGCTAATAAATTAACTGGACCAAATTACACGAATTAGTTAAGGAATCTAAGAATAGTTCTCACAATTGAAAAGTTGGCATGTCCTTAACACGCTTGTTCCTGCAACGGTTGCAGAAAATGCCTCTGAGGAAGAGCTTGCAACTTTTAGAAAGTGACAGGATGATACACAGTTGGCTCAGTGCATCATGTTAGCATCCATGAGTAACGAGTTACAGTGTCAACATGAGAAAATGAATGTACTGACTATGTTGATGCACCTTCAGAATTTGTATGGTGAGTAGAGTAGGTCGACTAGATATGAAATATCTAAAGAGCTCTTCTGACCTAGAATGACCGATGACACTACAGTGCAGACACATTTCCTAAAGATGATCAATTTGATTGAACAATTGGAACAACTGGGTTTTATCATGGATGAAGAGTTGAGCCAATATCTGGTCTTGCAGTCACTCCCGACTATTTTTTACAATTTTTTGTGAATTTTCACATAAACAAGCTTGACGTCAGCCTACCTGAATTGCTTAGCATGTTGACAAATGTCGAGTCACTTTCCAATGAAGAAAGACCCAGTCTTGCTTGTAGATGATTCTTCCAAGAAGCGAAAAGGAAACCAAGGACAAGAAAAAGGTTGATGCTAATAGCAAAGGAGTTTGCTTCTACTGCAACAAGCCTGGACATTAGAATAGAAACTACAAAGAGTATCTTGCAGAGTAGAAGCAAAAGAAGCTTGGAAAAGCTTTAGCTTCAGCTACAAATACAAGTTTGTTAATGATTGAAATAAATTTTTCTACAAGTCAAAGTTCTACTTGGATATTGGATACCGATTGTGGTTCTCACATATGCAATTTTTTTGCAAGGGCTAAGCAGAAGTAGAAAGCTGAACAAATGAGAAGTTGTCATGCGCGTGGGGAATGGAGTTGATGCATTAGCCGTAGAAACTTATTGTTTAGCACTGCCTTCTAGCAAATCAATTAATTAAATAAGTTATTGTTATGTTCCAGTTCTTATTAAAAACATTATTTCAATTCAATTGTTGGACAAAGAATGTTTTAATATTATAATAAAGAGCAATTGTTGTTTTATTTATAATGAGAAACCACATTAACTATTTTTTGAACAAAAATGACCTCAACAATATTACAGTATCCCTCCTCTCTGTTCCTCCCCCAACCGTCGTTGCTCCTGCTCCTCATGCCAAAACCTCTCCCCGACACCCCTAGCCATATAAATGCAGTTTTCTACTCTTCGCTTTCTACCAATTGGGTTTTCGCTTTTGGGTCAATCGATTCACTATCTTTGTGCACCACACCAAGTCCCAACCCATCTTTACTCACAGATCTCACATGAATTCATACCAACAATGCTCCCGAAGCTTTAATGGCGAAAGAAAACAGAGAGAAACACAAAAACCCATAAAAAGAACCTATGAAATTATGGGGAAGGAACCCATACAATTTTGGGGAAGGAAAAGGCAATTAGCTTTACAAAGACACGAAAACCCATAAAAAGAAGCTAGCTTCAAAATTAATAGTTCAGAACTCAATTTTGTAAGGATAAAACTTGAATCATATAAAATGGGAAAAATTATGAGATACCGTGACGCATACATGTGTGCATATATACTGAGAGATATAAAAGGAAGGAAAGGAAAAGGAGTGACGACGATATGGAGGGCATAGATGGTGTTGATCTTGAAATTGAAGGTGAGATGAAAAGAACGTGGATATTGGAGCAGCTCAATGCCTTATTATCAAAACCCTATCTCTATCTCTCTGCTCCATTTTTTTGCCCCAATTTGAGAGAAAGAGAGAGGCAACAACTTTAAAAACAGTGTTGCAACTATTGAAATATGCTCAAATGCAACATGAGAAAGAAAAAAGTGATCAAGAGTAATACGGTAAAATACTGTTATTAAGACATTTTAAAAAAATTAATTATCAAACAACATTTTTTCATTCAGATACAATTCTATTCAGATGCTTTACATTATTCAAATGTCTAAACTGTTCAGATCTTAACATTCAGTTTTATCAAACACCACCTTAGTCTATAAACAAAATGAGTCTTATTGTGAGATAGACTAATGTCAAGACTATTGCTTATGCAACTCTTGCAAGTATTCTCAAAACACTAAAGAGTTAGGAGAGACAAAATTAGGGATAGCCACCCAAGGTCTAGTTGAAACTAAATTCACTTCTTCAATCAATATTCTCTTTGTGGATCACCCCTTGGACGTTGCACACTTGAATAGCGAACGTTTGATCCGAGAAATTGGAGAAACGCGAAGGAACAAAGGATTGGAGATTGAGATTACATCAAGCATTTGATCATCTTCAAAGGTATATCTTTTATCAGTCCTCAGTTAATGAAATTGTATAAGGTGATTCATGGAATTACAAAAAAGATAAAATTCTTATCATGGCATGATTCCATTGTTTTACAATATGATTGTATACTTTGATCTTGTTTCTGCAACCCAACAATTAATTCATCCATTTAAATAAGATTGGCTTGATATAAAATTGGTACTTAGAAAATCAATACAATTAATTTCCCGTGAGAACGATACTCTTCTTGCCTCTATATTACTAAGTCAATCGCGTATACTTGCGTGTATTTCCTAAGCAGTAAATTTAGGCAAACAATTTTCCACCAACTTTTGTGTAATTTCCACCTGTTTGAGTGTGTTCTAACTATAGTCTTGAGTTTTTTTACTTGTGTTACTTCCACCTGAATTCGATCTATAGCTCGACTTCTTGTCCTTCTCATCATCTACTTCGCTATACTATTAACAATATCTTCTTTCTCTCTTTGTTAGTTATCACTTTCTCAACCGCCCTTACCTAAGTTCCCTGTCTTTAATCAAAATGTTTCCCAAATTTCAAGCATAGAGAGCAAACATAAAAACAAAAAAAAACATCAGAAAAAATTTCTTTCCCCCATCTGATCCTTCCTTTCCTTTGTGCCAAAAAGAATGTACATTTTCCAAATGAAACTTACAAATCACCAAGTAAAAGTTTACTTTCAAAACACTCCAACAACAATGAGTTTCAAAGAGTAAACCATGTATCATCATTTCATTATAAAAACCCATTAACCCAAAACAATAATTCAGTAAAAAAGAAAAAGATTTTATTTTTTGATAAGTTCACCAAACCCACAAATTTAACCATTAGAAAAAACAAACATTAAATTTTATCCAAAAAACTACTTACTCCATACAATATTTTCAGAAGTAATGTTGAAAGCAGATAAATAAACTAACTTGCAGTCCCCTGAGGTGGTGGAGCAAACAATATCATCCCCGCTTGGATGCACAGCAATCTTCACAGGACCACTTCCTTCTTCAAATACATGCGTTGCCTAAAAAAGAAAAATGCAAATTCATACACTGTATTTATTAAATACTCCACAAGTTAAAATCATTGATGACTTTTTGACAAAATAATATTTTCAAACTCAAAACTCACATGAATTGAATATTATAAACTATCTAAAAAGTATTAATCATTGTAAAATCGATTGTTTCAGAAATTTTAATAAATCATCTCCATTTTGAGCTTGAAAATTTCTCAGATTTACTTTCAAAGTTCAATATCCATAATATATACGTATGTACATGATGTTTAAAGAAAGATACCGAAGGAGAGGAAGAGATTTGGGGGTCAAATGAGAAGATTTGGAGCGAAGAGGGTTGATCGCCATGTTTCAATTTCCCCAAGACAACAAGATGGGCGTTTTCTGGCCGTCGGATCCACGCCGCACACGTCACCTTACCCTCTCCCGAAGCGTTACGAATTCCCTCCATGTCTCTTCTTTCGAAATCGAATTGAAGGAAAACAGAGAGAGAGAGAAAGGAAAATGTGGGGGAAAAGGAAGGGAAAGGAAAATTTAGTGATTTTTTCTTTTTCTTGTTCTTGTGTTTGGTAAATTGGGGGAGTTTGAGATTTCGAGAAATAAATAAATTTATTGAAAAAATGTTGGCGAATAAAAAAAGGGGGAAGGACGGTTTGGTCAACGCGTTTTGGGTAAATAGTGGGTGGATATTCGGCGGGAAGAATTAGACACCACAAAAAAGTCAAAAGGCTGGTTGTTTTGCTTCTTTGGAACTTGGTTTCAGACTTTAACCAAATACAAACTCGCGTTGCGATGGAATTATTTAATTTTTTAATAATAAATATGTATGTACAATTAATAAATTAAAATATAATAAAAAGATTGTAAATTATTGTGCGATGATCAAACTTTACACATAAAAACAAATGAATATACATTGTAGGGGATAGTGGTGAGAGTTTACCGGTTTGTACATTACACACTATCAAAGTGCGAAACAAAGAAACAAACTAATAATTATACTGCGAAAAGAACTAATGAAATTAAATCATCGGAAGACGTAATTCTTTGAAGCGCATGAATGTTCTCACACTTATTAAGAAAACCGAATCAATAACTTGACCATAGCACCGCTTCTTATTTCATGACCATAGAAGCAATATCTTAAGCACAATGCAATCTTGAAGCATCCTCCAAAGAGTAAGACCTGATGACATCTCTACAAATTTATCCTAGTCTTCAAGGAAGCAACTCAACAATGATGACATGTCCAAATGAGGATAAAATTGTCTCTAGTAGCACCCAATATATATATATTGGTGAACCATAAGGAAGCCATAACTATGACTCTGATAGGTGCTCGAGACACCCATGTTATTTTTCATATACGTAGTAGTTTTCTCCCATTTTGTCCATTTTGGATAAGTTATAGTTTTCTCCTTTCAACCAATGTAATTAATAGTTGAGAGGAAGGTTCACCATTCCTACATCGTGACAATTAGTAAAAGAACAAAATGTATAGTCTGAAAGCAAAAGTATCTTCTACGTGTGTTTTGAATATAGGTTATTCTTGAAGTAAATAGTATTGTTTTGGCTATGTTTCTATCGTTTACATAAACAAATGCAAAATATTGCATAATTGATGGGATAACAATTCAGTTTCCAAAAACTATCGGACTTGAATCAATTTCCATCGAAATACTAATATTACTCAAGCTCAATGGACCTTACCCTTTTGGTTTAAAATATTCATGAATAAGTTCCATATGAGCATGATAATGTTAAGAAAATGTATATTCTACAAATATCCAATTCCAATCCCAAATCAAAATCTGAAATGCATGAGGTGGACCTCGAATATTAATTGATTCTACTGATTCAAAATAATGAGATATAAAGATTTAGTCGAAGTAAATATAAATAAATTTTCCAGGAGATAAGCAACTTAATTAAAACTATTTTCTTCCAACTTAAAACTACTTACGTAGGAGAGCCGGAAAAATGAACATAGTATCTTATCAACAACCGTGAGACCCAGATTTTATGAATAAAGATTTAAATTTCTCAAAAATATTTTTTGAATATTATGGTGTGGATTTGATATAATGTTATAGTTGTGGGTAATATTTATAAATTTTGCAAAATAAGCAGTGGGTATATAATATTCATTTGGTTGGGAATATTCGTTTTAACGAGGAATATTAAGTAAGACGGCGACAATCATTAGTGGACCCCATAGCGGAAGTATTATTGTAGTAAGAAAACGGCGTAATTATCTTTATTAAAAATAACGGCGAAAGTATTCACCGTTAAAGCTGTTGAACTATTCGGTAGTAAAAGAAATGAATGTCTGGCGTGGTTGCGTAGTAGCACGCGGTATTGATTATTGATCTTCGTGAGAAGTCACTCGGTTATACTCAATTATTACTACGATAATTGCTCCATCATATCTCTCATATTATTGATTCAATTATTGTCACATATCATCTGCATAATATGTTATATTATTAAATCAATAATTGAGGCGACAAAAGTTATTCATATTATTAAATTACAATATTTACAATGTCAGAAGTTTTGTCGAGGAGAGATTTGGTCATCTAATTGCGGCGCCCAATAAGGAGAAATTCTTATCTGAAAGCCCCTCTTTCTTGGAGCGACACAGTTTGTTAAATATTGTGAGTTATAATATTAATGATGAATAAGTTCATGTTGATTAAAGATGAAATTGATAGTCCCATTGTGTTGAAATTATTAGTGTTAGTGGAAATCAATATTTATTTCGATATTAATTGATGTCTAAATGTTATACTGACCAGTCGGGTAATTAATCGGATAAATGAGCAATTAATTATTATTAATTCACATGATTATAACTATTTGTTCACATGTGTGTACTATTGATTCACTTTCATGTACTATTAGGGGAGTTGGTTAAAGATGGAGGTACTATACTGTTATTCGTATTTTCACATGATTATAACTATTGAATCATATGATTGAACTATTGATTCACATTATTTACTATTAGAGGAGGTGGTGCAAGTTTGATAATACTTGCGGGAAATAAAAAAAATAAAAAAAGTTGAGGTATTGTCTCAGTAATTCTTGAGCCTAAAACGTGCGATTATCGAAACTATATTTTTCTATAAATAGAAGCTCATTCTTCCTTCATTTCTCACCAATTCACTAAAGCTATAAAGAAATTATTATAGAGAGAAAGAAGAAGAAATCTGCTACCTCTCATTCCAAAGATCCAACTTTATTCTAAGGTAAGGGGTGTTATTTCTTTCGTATTCATGAAGAGAGCTATTGTTATTCCATTCCTTATTATTATATTGGAATAACTTGTCATCTGCAATCTGTAGCGTACATGGCGAAATTCTTCATTATTCCATTCTTTATTATTATGTTGGAATAACATGTACATCTTAATCGCATCGTGGTGAAATTCTTACATTATTCCATTCTTTATTATTACATTGGAATATCCTGTCTGTGCATATTACGCATGACCTGGTTCTATTATTTATTATCCTATTGGAATAACCTGTCTATGCGGTCTATCGCATGCCTGGTGAAGTCTTCTGTTATTCCATTCTTTATTATTCTGTTAAAATATCCTGTCTGTGTGTATTACGCATGACCTAGTTCCATAATTTATTATTCTATTGGAATAACTTGTATGTGCGGTCTATCGCTTGCCTGGTGAATTCTATTGTTATTCCATTCTTTATTATTCTGTTGGAATATCCTGTTTTTGTGGATTTCGAATGACCTGGTTCCATTCTTTATTATTCTGTTGGGAATAACTTGTTTGTGCGGTCTATCGCATGCATGGTGAATTCTTTTGTTATTCCATTCTTTATTATTCTGTTGGAATAACTTGTCTATGTGGATTACCACATGCATGGTGAATGATCCTTTGTATTCATTCCTTATAAAATTGTGAAAATGATCTGTCTACGTGGATTACCGCATGACAAACGAAAATCCATTTATAGGTTCATATATTCTATTATACTCAGTTGGTTAAAGTTTTGGCTTCTATACTCTATGAAATTAGTAGAATATCCTGGATATTTGCGCTTCATCCAGTATTTTTTCATGAAAATATTCTTCTGAACATTCTTGAATTTTACTCCACAAAGCAGTATCATGTTGACAATTTGGACGTTTTTGAGTTCAAGATAAATTAACTTATAAATCTTTAAAATTTAATTCTTGAACTTGTTTTATTGAATTATTATGTCATTGTCATCATCCTCATGTTTATATTATGTTGAAAATCATCTCATGGCACATAGTGCATAGATGAACTTGGTATGATTATGACCGAAGGATTATTCGGTATAGACATGACCGTAATGTTACAAATGATGTGGTAAAAGTCCTCATTGGCCCGAAGTGCATTGATGGACAGTTGTTGGCATGATCATGACCATTGATGAAAACACGAATATCCTTGGCCCGTAGTGTATGGATAATTTGTGGTCGTGATACTAATGGGTTAGTTAATTATAAATTCTTGTGAAGTCTATACCTTATTAGTTACCGGTTCTACCCGTTCTTTTATCTCTCTTGCTTGCTCTCAACGTTTAAATTTGACCCCAGAGAAGTTAGACTTTGACTTATTGGTTGAAACTTCGTTAGTAGAAACCTTCGTTACCTCCACTGTTTATAAATCTTGTTGATTCAAATCGACACTTTCACGTTACCTGTCGATCTTATCTCTTTGAAAATACTTGGCTTTGATGTAATTTTAGGAATCGATTGGTTAACTACTCATCATTGCCAAAATTGATTATTTTCGTAAGGTTGTTACTTTCATATTCCTAACCAACCTTTTATGAAAATTCAAGCAACCAAACCACTAAAGTTAATCACTGTTATATCAAGCCATAAGTATAGAGCCCCGATCCTTTTGTTGTTGACTTTCTTGTGTGGAATGCACCGAAGTCAAACTTTTCGTAGGGGACGTTGTGAATAACGGTGGAAAGTTGATAGATATCAATGTGACGTGTTATCCAAGTCTTGGATGAGGGTCATAGTTTTGAATGATATTTCTATTGTTAATAAATTTCGTGAAATCGAATTTTGTATTGACCCCAGTATAAAACCAATTTCTAAAACCCTCAAATATTTCTTTACCTAAAATGAACGTATTATGTGCCAAAGACGTTGGCTCGAGCTGTTGAAGATTATGACTATACCATTCAATATCATCGTGGAAGAGCGAACGTGGTTGCTGACGCGTTGAGTAGAAGATCGTATCGTTCTGAGTGCGATGTTGTTAACACAAAACCCATTTCGTATAACTTACAAATGATGAAGATAGAGTTAAAGACTCAAGGGACCCACGTGAAGATAATGAATATACGAGTAGAATCGACTTTAATCGATAAAGTTAAAGCCGCTCAAGCTACACACCCGAATCTGATGAATGTGAAGAAGAATGTTCAAGAAGGCGTTATCTCAACCCTCGATTTAATTGGCCCATTTGAAATTCTCGATCGAGTAGGAACTGTGGCCTATTGACTCTTTTTACAGCCAAGTATGTCGCGTGTTCATAACGTTTTTCACGTATCGTTGTTAGTAAAAACTTAGTCTTGGGGGACTTTGGAGCCAAATTTTGGAATAATTAATGAATCTAAAAAATTATGAAATCATGGAGGCTTTATATAGCATGTTACAAGCTTTCCATAGCCTCAAAAACAGACTAATTCCGATAACGGATGAAGAAGTTATGAAGATTTAAAGTATGTGTGTCAAAAGTTGCAAAATCTGGAAAATTGGAGTTAAGTGCCAAAGGTTGAGCGCCTAGGCACTAGGCTCAGCGGTAACAGAATCTGTTCTTGGGCGCTAGGCGCTTTCCCAAGGCCAAATTTGGGCGCCTAGGCGCTGGTCAAGTGTTAAGCCAAAATCTGTCCGGACGTCCTTTAGTAAATTGGGAATAACGTTTTCATACAAACTCCAATTGAGGTGATTCAGGATGATTCGAAAATATGACGAGTAGACCTAAAACTTTCATTCTTTATATTTTGAGATTTGAGGTCGGTATCAAGGCTTAAAATGGCTATTTTAGGGACTGATGTGCATTCAGAGGCAATCGAAGGACATCGGGTATGCACGTATGCAACGTGTAATGTTTTCAACGATAAAGGTATTCAAGGTATTCTCACCTCTTCGGCATACCAGGTAAGTATATAAATTTCGAGGGTGAAATTTCATAAGGAGTGGAGATTGTGAGACCCCAGATTTTATGAATAAAGATTTAAATTTCTCAAAATATTTTTTTTGAATATTATGGTGTGGATTTGATATAATGTTATAGTTGTGGGTAATATTTACAAATTTTGCAAAGTAAGCAAGTGGTTATATAATATTTGTTTGGTCGGGGAATATTCGTTTTACGATGGCACAATCAATGGTGGACCCCACAACGGAAGTATTGTCGTAGTAAGAAAACGACAGAATTATCTTTTATTAAAAATAACGGTGAAAGTGTTACCGTTAAAACTGTTGAACTATCCTGTAGTAAAAGTACAGTAATACGCGTGGTTGCATAGTAGCACACGGTATTGATTATTGATGCTTACGTGAGAAGTCACTCAGTTATACTCAATTATTGCTACAGTAATTGCTGCATCATATCTCTCATATTATTGATTCAATTATTGTCACAGTATCATCTGCATAATATGTTATATTATTAAATCAATAATTGAGACGACAAAGTTATTCATATTATTAAATTGCAATATTTACAATGTCAGAAGTTACATCGAGGAGAGATTTGGTCATCTAATTGCGTGTCACGATAAGGAGAAATCCTTATCGGAAAGCCCCATCTTTCCCAGGAGCGACACGGTTGTTAAATATTGTGAGTTATAATATTAATGATGAATAAGTTCGTGTTGATTAAAGATGAAATTGATAGTTCCATTGTGTTGGAATTATTAGTGTTAGTGGAAATCGACATTTATTTCGATATTAATTGATGTCTGGAAGTTATACTGACCAGCCGGGTAATTAATCGGATAAATGAGCATTTAATTGCTATTAATTCACATGATTATAACTATTTGTTCACATGTGTGTACTATTGATTCACATTCATGTACTATTTGGGGAGTTGGTTAAAGATGGAGGTATAGATGGAGGTACTAACTGTTATTCATATTTTTACATGATTATAACTATTGAATCACATGATTGAACCATTGATTCACATTATTTACTATTAGGGGAGGTGGTGCAGGTTTGATAATACTTGCAGGACTAAATTAAAAATAAAAGAAAAGTTGGAGGTATTGTCTTTGTAATTCTTGAGCCCTAAAAGCGTGCGATTATCGAAACTATATTTTTCTATAAATAGAAGCTCATTCTTCCTTCATTTCTCACCAATTCACTAAAGCTATAGAAGCAATTATTATAGAGAGAAATTATAGAGAAAAGAAGAAGAAAGTCTCTTACCTCTCTATTCCAAAGATCCACTTTACTCTAAGGTAAGCGGTATTATTTCTTTCGTATTCATTCATGAAGGGAGCTATTGTTATTCCATTCCTTATTATTATGTTGGAATAACTTACATCAAGTCAATCTGCATACATGGTGAAATTCTTCTCACTACTGACAAAAAAGGCTTATTAGCGAATCGCATATCGGTGATCGCATCGATTAGTCGATAGATAGTATCGGTATCAATGACGTATCGCGGTCATTGATACTAGTCTGAATAATCCGGTCATTTGGAAGGACATCAGCGACCAACAATAGTGACCGAATTATTAGCGATCGCAATCGGTGAATCGAATCTGTCGCTATTCTCGACTTATCTTTGAGTCGTTTATCGGCGATGACGTGGCATTATTTGCGTGGCGTGATAATCGCAGATGGTCGCTAGATTCCAAGAAGGTGATCATCGATTGATATAGTGTTAGTAATGACCGTACGCTATCACGATGATTTTATTTTTTAAAATTTTTTTTGCCTGTTTTATTGATTTCCCAAAAATAACCTGCTTTGTACCTGCTTTCAATCCCAACACAACAATATATATATACAAGCATCCATATTAACATCCATCCATGATATAACTACTATATAATAAACATTGATCATCCATGAATAAACATTCATCCAATACAATACAAAACATTCATCCAACACAATACAATCGATATCGTAAACATCCATATAAACCAATACAATTGTCCAAAGAATGAATCTAAAAGAGTACAAGGCTTTAAAAATCTAAAAAAACAAGTCTAGGCGCTCTTCATGGATCATCCAAATTAGGATCCTGTAATTAACAAATTAATAAAACATATATGTTACATATAAGTAAGACAATAACTCAAAGACTATAAACATATAAGACAATGTAGCTAAACAATAAACGATATATATACACGCTCCTCATTGTTGTGTTCTTCTTTCTGCTGCTTTGCTCTTTACCGCCACTGCTTATCGCTTGCCTCTTCGACTCATCAGGACTAAGAGACTACAGATGCCCATCCAGTATACGAAGAAGATCACGATCCTGACAGATCGCTCTCACACAGTCAACAGGAGTATGATAGGCTGGATAACCTGATGATTGTGTGTAGGTGGTGGCGAGCTGCCTGTACTTGCTGATGGTCTCAAGCGTCGTCTTTGTCCTTGGCCTTTGACATAATTTTTCTTCACGATAGACGCCCTCTCCCATAATTCTTGATCAATCGACGGACGCGGGGTGCCTTCAGGATAGCGCTCGTTAATTAAGCCCTTATAAGTGTCCTGTCAGAAGATGAACAATTAAATAGTTAAAAATAAATAAAAAATACTAAAAAAGGTCGTCACAATTTATAAACAACATATTAGGATAAAGTGAACTTATTACCGCTATCTGAACAACCTCAGTGCACTGGCCATTGTGTGGCCACATACACATCCAACCAATTGATAGGTTGACCTTGAGACTGAGACTCCTACAGTTCATTTTCTCATATTATTATGTAAACATGTGATATTTTAGCTACAAAAGATGATCAGAAACATAACATACGTACCACAGCAAACAATGTGATGCACAGTGATATATCTCTCTTGAACCGATCGTGCCTTTTGCCTTCTTCTTGACTTCGATACACACTGAGGATCTGCTTCGAGGCCACAGTCTTGCGCCTCTTGACCCAGCTCTCATCTCTCCACTGGTCACACATCTGCACCCATATGGGCTGTGCGCACCACCAGGGGCTATGCTTATGCATATACTGCTCACCCTGTCCTGGATGGTCAATCTCAGCATTGTGCAGGGCTTTTTGTCGTCCTTGTTCAAATTATCTTTAGTTCGGACGATGCACTTCTACTAGAATAGTGTCTGAATAACTGATGTCTATGCGTCGTCCCATGTATACCATTTCTGTAAATAAAACAACAATAATAATATTAAAACTGTTATATTACTAAACAATATTATTTGATTAACTATGTATTATCTATCAGAGTGATAAAAAAATATACCTGAAATTCAGCCCAAACTGCATCCTTATGGGTGAGAGGTGTGCTCGCCCATGTAATCACTGGCGTAAGCTAGTTCTGTAAGCATAATTGTGAAATGCACTTCACAATTTTACTATCTTGAAAATCACTACAATATACAATAATTTACATTAAAACCCTTACATTTAAATCACTACTATATTTATAACAATGGAAATATTAAACCCTTATATATACACGATGTTTAACTTAAGTGCTTTCTGGAGGAGGACGGATTTGTATAAAAATGCGATCATCCGAATTAGCCGAGGCCTTCTCAGACATGATTAGGGGGTTCCCACCCAACCCACGCTTTAAATCTTGCGGCAGTTCGAAAGACATCTATAAATAAAAAATTTAGGATGTTAGTATGAGTTATAAATGAAAGGTACATAAACATGTATAGAGAACATCAGGATATGTAATTGTATGTAATACAATTAAAACTAAACATACATTTTATAGAAAAGGACAATAATGACAATTAATAAAATGTACATGAACATGACTGGAAATTAATTAACTACGACAACTATAAATGAAAGGTACATGAAAATCGTATAGAGAAAGGTACTAAAGAGAAATGAAAGGTACTATAGAGATAGGTACATGAAAATCATATAGAAAATAATTAACTATGACAACTATAAATGAAAGGTACTATAGAGAACATTCCTATATGTAATTCATTGTAATACAATTAAAACTAAACATACATTTTAATAAAAATCGTTGTCTGAGTCAGAATCATTTTGTACAAGTATCGAAGATTCATAACCATCTTCTTCTTCTTGATTCGTATGGTGGGTGTCGTCACCAATAACTCTTCCTCAGTATCACTATCATCTGGCACAATAACTGTCTCGGGATCCAATTCATCAGGTTCATCTCCACCCTCTAACTGGATTACATCATTGTTGTCCTCTATATTTATTATAGGAGGTCTATGAAGCATCTCCTCTTGGTAGAAATCCCCGTCTATTACTTGGACACGACTGCGCGCGGGAGTATGAATTACAACTTGCCAATCTGTAGACGGTCTATCCCTTTTCCTAATAGGACTAGGAGTGTATTATACTTGTACTGTTTGTGTTGGTAAAATAAATGGTTCGTTGGAGTACGCTGACCTGTGGAGGTCAATATCGACGATTCCATGTCTGTCAACACGTATCCCTTTTCCGAATCAAACCAACGACACTTGAACAAGTTAATATGACCCCGATGCGTGCCTCTTGTACGACAACTCTCGATTTCCTCCAACTCCCCATAAAAAGCACGACCAAGCTCATTGTAACAATCTCCTTGAACACACACTCCAAAGATAGTTGTTCTTTTACCATGAGCATATGTCTTTGTATGAAATTCACATCCATTTATTTTGTAACCATTGCGAATGACTTGGTCCCTGTCTGGACCCATAACTAGGACTTGTATATTTGATGGAATCGTTCCCTCATTAAGAGCCTACAAAAATTCTATTGAATTAAATACATTCATAAATTAATACGATATATGTCATTCTTAATTAACTTAACTTACTTTGTCCTTTAGCCAAAGAGCAAATTTTTTATCACGACTAACTTGAATATCTTTATTAGTGATGCCGGGCCGATTTGCTTTTTAACTCGTCATCACATATTCTATACAATTTTATAAACATTAACATATATTAATATGAGACTATGGAGTTAAGATATAGGTCTAATACATATGAATTTTACATGTATACCTCACAAATTCATCAATCTCCTCGCAATTGAGAAGAATGTAAGTATCTTGTGACATGTAAATCTTGCTCGAGAAAGGAATATCGCGCTTCCTTTTCTATACGCCACACCGGTAAACCAAATACAGAAAGCCGACCATTTAGTTCAACATTGCCCCCATCATCATGTCTCGGGACTCGATTGGCCTTTGTCAAGACTTCGTCTGGAAAATAGTCTGAGACAAACGTAGATATCTCATCAAAATTGTATGCCTCACATATCGACCCCTCGACATAAGCTCTATTCTTCACCTTCCTCTTAAGGTTTCCCATAACCCTCTCGAAAGGGTACATCCATCTATATTGAACTGGGCCACCAACATGAGCTTCATAGGGTAGATGGATTTGCAAATGCTCCATAGAGTCAAAAAAACCAAGAGGGAATATTTTATCAAGCTTACACGTGATCTCAATGATGTTCTTCTCAAGTATAGACATGTTCTTTTCATTTAACATTTTTGAACATATGTCTCTGAAGAAACGACTAAGATCAGTCAAAGCATCCCATATTGGTTTATCAAGCAAGTCCCAAAATGCTATAGGCATGAGTCTCTCCATGAACACATGACAGTCATGACTTTTCATCCCTTGCAATTTCCCATCTGTAACACACCTTGCAATGTTTGACGCATATCCATCTGGTAGTTTCAGAGACTTTATCCATGTGCACACATCTTCAACCTGCTTTTTGGACAATGTGTACCTTGCATGCGGTTTGACCATCTTACCATTAGTAGTTTCATAAAGTTCTAATCCAGGACGCTTACAAATATCTTTCATGTCCAACCGTGCCTTATCATTATCTTTTGTCTTGCCCGCAACACCCATCATGGTGTTAAACACATTGTCAAACACTTTCTTCTCAATATGCATCACGTCTAGATTATGATGAATCAAATTTGTAGACCAATAAAGCAGTTCCCAAAAGATGCTTCTCCAAACCCAATTATGAGACACGCCAAACCCATCGATGATGTCAGAGGCAATCTTACCGAATGGGATGACCGGCAATCTCATCACACGGTCACGCATCTCTGTCCCCGACAGTCGCGGTGTTGGCATATCATGATCTACTTTCCCTTTCCTGAAGTGTTCTCTGTTTCTTCGAAACGGGTGATCTACCTGCAAGAAACGACGATGACAATCAAACCAGCATGGCTTTCGACCATTTGATAGATTGAAAGACTTTGTATGACCCATACAATATGGACAAGCCAACTTCCCGTGTGTACTCCATCCAGATAACATACCATAAGCAGGAAAGTCACTTATGGTCCACATAACCGCTGCCCTAAGGTTGAAATTTGTTTTCATGGAAACATCCCAAGTCTGTACTCCATCCTCCCACAATACCTTCAACTCGTCTATAAGAGGTCTCAAGTAAACATCTAGGTTCTTTCCAGGACTCTTGGGACCAGGAATCACGAGTGAAAGATGTGACAACCGAGATTTTGTAATTTAATTTTTAATATTTATTGGATTGAATAAATATTTTTCGATGAATTAATTATTAGATTAAATAATTAATTGATGAAGTTGTAGTAGATTAATTTAATTATATGTGTTATATGTATTAAATTAATGTGGAGAATTTTATTATTCAAGTATGTGTGATTATGTGAGCTTATTGTATTAAAAGAAATATTTAATAAACTTAATGTTATTTTTAATTAATTTAATTATTAATTAGAAATTTAATAATTTGATATTATTATTAAATGAGAAATTTAATTATGTGACTATGTGCATTATTGAGAAATTATTATATTTTATTTAAGTAAATTAAATAAGATATTAGATTTATTTTATAATGGGCGTGACATTATTTAAACTATATGATAAGGCTTTATTAAATTAAATGATTTTTGAAACCTTTTATTTCTAGCCAAACATGGCCTTAGTAGGAGTTGATAGCAGTTACCCATGATCGGGTAACTGACCACTACTGCGTCACTTCAATTCTTTTTATACGTCTTTCCTTCCTTTTCATTTTTTTTGCTAAGTCTGGCATAACTCAGAGAGAGATACAGTGAGAGTTTGAGAAATTTGAGAGAGATTGTGAGTATTGTGATTATAGTAGAGAGAATTGTCATCCTTGTTCATCTACGCTTTGGGTAAAATTCTTCAACCCAAATTCCTTTTTACGTCATTTAGTTTTATAAAATATGGCTCTCCAATTTCTGTAAAATTCTCTATGGTTGGGAAGTGTATTGACTATGTGGTTATATACGTGATTTTATGTCATGGTAGCATGTTTAATATGTATTTTATATGATACCATATCATCAGTTTTATAAAATTTCACAGTACGTGATTACAGAGTATGTTATATGGCCATATGGCCCTTATACATAATTTTAATATGTCAACCATAAATTTTCAATAAAATTTCCACTTATATGTGATTATGCATGCTAAAACAAACAAAACAAAATTTGAATGGTTGGATTTGGTTTTATAACGAATCCGTGGCGTTGAATTTTAGGAATTTATTATCTATACTTCAAGAACATCAAGAACAGTACAATTTGCATAATTTAATTATGTGATTATGTGTTTTAATGGGTTAAAATCACTCTACAAGTGTTGGGTAATGATTATGTATGATTTCTAACATGTGGGTATGTGTAATTTGGTGAAATTAATGATTATGTAGTGTTTATTTCATTTGAATTACGTGTTCTTCGCTGAACCGGAAATTGAGTGCGGAGTGTTAGTGTGCATGCCTCACCTCCTAGTGTATTTCCTGCACCGCATGACCCAAGTGTCGGTCATAGCCATGGTAGCCATGCTATGAAGACCCAAGACAAAAGTGGCACTTGCAAATACTAACTTAGCGTAATGTCCGAAATGCATTTTTTCAATGTTCAAGTATAGAAATGTGTTAGTAACCTATTCTAATGAACATAAAAACTTGTTAGACATATAATGAGGTGTTAAAATAAATTCTTAACATGTCTATAACACAGTTACGTCTGAATTGAATGTTTGAATGCATAGTTAGCTTATTGTTCGTGAAATATTAATTTTGACAATAAGTGTAGTAATTGACTAAGTATAGTCATGAATTCGAGTTAGACAAAGAATAAACGTGTGATGTTTAATAAGTTATAATTGACTGGTATTATGAATGTAAATGATATGTAGGATTTAAATTAAAGAACGAGTTTTACTAACATGTAAACTACGCACGAGGCAAGTTTCTTAACCCTACTTGTTATCATTATAAGTTGATAATTTCACTGTTCTACATCGAGCAAATTCTCATTACTATTGATTAAGTCTGTTTTGTATATTAAAGCTTATTAATCCTTCAAGCATGATGCTGTTATATAATACTTATTCTATTGTATACTTTTGAGATTTTATCCAAGTTTATTATCAGTTATTGTTAAATCTTGTTAGACTAGCGAACCCTTATTGATTCGACTAGTCCATAGTTGATGAGCGTTCTAAATTTCAGAACCCTTAATGAATTATCCAAACCAAACTTCCTTTGGTGCGGACTCTAATGTCAAACCGAGATGAACAACCTTGTATAGGTGATTACTTATGCGTTAAGCGTTAAGATATTGTGCATGTGATGTACTAAGGGTACGATCCCCTAAGTACGAGAAGAAGAGTCCATAGTCTTATGGATCATAAAGGTTTCAAGTATAAACACTTGACAACCTAGGACATAGTTCAAGTCTTATGACCCTCGGAAGTTCTTTTGATTCTTGTTATTCATTCTTGATTCAAAAGTTGAGCTTTTATATCGAAGTTGTTAATTCATTCGCATGTTATTATTAGTCATTTGTTATATTGTTATACTTGTGGGTAATCGTGCTCACTCTTGCGTAATAATAACATTGCGATTAAAAAAAAAGCGAATTTAACCTTCCACAAGTAAGGGCAAGGGCAAGATTAGCAAGTAATGAAGACTGTTTTATTATTGTGGTTATGTAATGATGATTAGAATTGATGTTACTTAAGACTTATTTGTTTATGTTTTCCGCATAGATGTTTTAAGGTTAGAGAAACCTGGGATTTATTTATTATGCAGTTGATGTAACCCCATAAGGGGAGGTTTATTATTTATTCTATCTATTGCATGGTTTGCATTTATTTATGGGTAGATAGATAGATGATGTTTGTCAAAGGAACACCAAATCTGTGGAAATGGAAGTACCAAATTTGGGGTGTCACAAAAAAAAACAAGTACTATTTGTTTCATACACATCCAAGGAGGCAAGTTATATGGAGTAACAATCACAGGCCAGCAGGAGTACTGGAACACCGAGTGGTAGAATCCAGGTTGAAACCATCAGTGGACAATCCAAGCCTCACATTTCTAGGTTCCAATGCAAACCCCAGATGTGCTAAGTTGAAATCTTTCCAAGCCTGCCCATCTCCGGGATGGTTCAGTTCTCCATCTTTGGTTGGAGATTTCGCATGCCAAGTCATATGTTCAGCTGTTCTTGAAGACATGTACAATCTTTTGAGCCGAGATGTAATTGGAAAATACCTTAAAATCTTAAAAGGTATATTCGTCTTTTTTGTAGCCACACCCTCTTTATTAGGCTTAAATCGATCATAACTGCAAAGCGTGCACTTTGTCTTTTGTTCATTTTCCTTATAAAATAATATGCAATCGTTCGGACATGCATCAATTTTTTGATATCCAAGACCCAACTTCTTCACCATTTTTTTACAATAGTAGTAGTTATCAGGCAATTTTTCATCGACAGGCAACATACTCTTAATGGCCCTCAAGAGTGACTCAAAACACTCATGGCTCATGTTGTGACTAGCCTTGATGTTAAGTAATGTCGCCATTGCAGGCAATGTAGTGTGCTTCGTGCAACCATGCCACAACGGTTCGCTACCCTCGTTTAACAACTTAAAGAATGCTTTGGCATCAGAATTCATAGGTTGCTCTTTGCCTTGTTCCCAATTAAAATCCGGCCCTGCAATATCATGAACCATGTCATTCATACGATGGGTATTGTTGCCTGGATTGTGTACTTGTGCGTTGCCACTATCTCTTCTCTGCCCATGTGCCCACTAATATTCTTCGTAATTGTTCATGAACCCAGAAACAAGTAAATGATAGTTTACTATATCTCTGTCCATATAATTTACATTCTTACACTTCAAACAAGGACATCTTATCTTGTTCTGACCATTAAGACATTCCGGGTGACTATACGCATAATCTAGAAATACTTGGCAACCAAATCTAGAATTACACCAAACACTATATCTCGGGCACTTGACTTTCGTCGTCTCATCCAACTACGATCTGAATAGAGGTCCATGATACCACAGTACCTATGTTGACATGAATTATTTTATTCCCTTGTTAGAGTTTTAGAATTCAGCTCAATGCCATATATGTACATATATAACATGAGTGTGCATCATATATATATGATTATTCGGGAATTGAACAAGGATACATTCCAAAACAAATTTACATAACTTGAGATCATTATGATTGTTATGGTCTTATGTCATCCTACATATATATATGATTGTTATGGTCTTATGTCATCCTACATATTTTAATTGACACCAACCTACAGCCAATAGATTCCTAGGGGTAGAATATGAATCATTGCATCATGCATGGTCTGCATAAGCATTGGGACAAGTCTAAATTACAACCAAAATGAAAAAATTTCTAAGCAGAGTCTCCCCTATAATATGGACTATCCACATGCACGAGGGCATGCATACTTGACCGTTTTTAGGCATATAAGAGCAACAAGAATGTATAAGCAATTAACATAACATCACATATACTCATTGCCTTTATATATTCCAGGGTCCATATCTAAAAGTTTAAAGTTTAGAGAAGAGATAACATAACATCACATATACTCATTGCCTTTAGGTGTTCTTTATGTTCATGTCGAGTTAATGGAAAACTTGAAATTGTAGCTTTTAGCATGTCTAGAAAACTAACTCAACTACGACTGACCTTAAATTATAGCTTTTAGTTAACAGTACAATTGTTGGCTCTCTATCTACATGGGCACGCATGTCCCAAAAATATATATATTATATAGGCATGATCTGAATATTGGACTTGATAAATACATTTTGATGGTTTTGTGACGTAGTAGCTACAGGTTCCTCGGTTACCAAATAAACTATACTTTTGAGTCCTCCTTTATTTATATATGTTTTCTATGGACGTATATCAATATAAACAAACATCATTACAGCTCTAGATCCAATCTAGGTCTATGTTTATCAATGGGTCAATCAGTATCAAGACTAGATAAACCAAAGCAGTCTACGGGGTTTTAGGAATGGAATTTATAGGAAGATTAGCGGGGGAACCGCCAGGAATCAGTACTAGTACTGTATCCACTGCTATGTGCTACCATGTGATTATTTTATTAGATATCAGATAATTTAATAATAGATTGTGAGAATGAACAGCTATCTGAAAATTATTTATTCTACTGCTTACAACGTAAACAAAATCTCCATCCAAGTATCGATTGAAAACTAGATAGAAACCGAGATTATAACAAAACATTCAAAAAAGTACCATTTAATTTTAAATGCAAATAGAGTATTGAGAACAACCTAATTTAAATGTACAAAATAGAATTACATAAAAAGCAATTGGTCTAATTTAGAGATTTAGGGATTAAGGGATAACTAAAAGTTTACTTTAGAGATTAATTGGGGTTACTGGCGTGGAGCAATGGTGAATGCTGCTGGTGGTGAGCTTGGTGGTCTGGCGGTCTGGCGGTGGTTTCTTCTCTTCCCCTACTCCATCTTCTCCTCGTCCCGTATCTCCCTATTTTCTTTCTTTTCACATCTTGATGTTATGAACTCGAAGTCGATTAAGTTTATTAAAATCAGCGACCGCCATCAACGACCACTTGCGGTCACTGATTTTTAATAATGTGGACATATCAGCGACCGCATGCGATCGCTGATTATTAGTGGTCGCAAAAAACCTTGGCGCCAACATTTCCTGCCAAATTTTGGGAGGCAAACTTGTGCTAGCGACTGCTCAGCGACCACATGCGGTCGCTGATTTACATTAGCGACTAGATTAAGTCACGGTCGTAGATGTCGGTCGCTAATACGAAAATTAGCGACCGCATATGCGATCGCTGATATTGTTGGTCGCTGTTAGGCCTTTTTCTTGTAGTGTCTGTTATTCAATTCTTTATTATTATGTTGGAATAACCTGTCTATGCGAAGTACCGCATACATGGTGAAATTCTTCTGTTATTCCATTCTTTATTATTCTGTTGGAATATCCTCGCCTGCGTATATTACGTATGACTCGGTTCCATTATTTATTATTCTATTAGAATAGCACATGCCTGCATGGCCTATCGCATGCCCGGTGAAGTCTTCATTATTCCATTCTTTATTATTACATTGGAATATCCTATCTCATCGTATTACGCATTTACTTTAGTTCCATTATTTATTATTACATTGGAATAACTCGTCATGCATGCGATCTATCGCATGCCTGGTGAATTCTGTTGTTATTCCATTCTTTATTATTATGTTGGAATATCCTGTCTGTGCGAATTTTGCATGACCTGGTTCCATTCTTTATTATTCTATTGAGAATAACCTGTCTGTGCGGTCTATCGCATGCATGGTGAATTCTTTTGTTATTCCATTCTTTATTATTCTGTTGGAATAACCTGTCTATGTGGATTCCACATGCATGGTTCCTTATAAAATTGTGAAAATGATCTGTCTACGTGGATTACCGCATGACGGGCAAAAATCCATTTGCAGGTTCATATATTCTATTATACCTAGTTGGTTAAAGTTTTGGCTTCTATACTCCATGAAATTAGTAGAATATCCTGGATATTTGCGCTTCATCTAGTATCTTTTCATGAAAATATTCTTCTGAGCATTCTTGAATTTTACTCCACAAAGCAGTATCATGTTTACAATTTGGACATTTTTGAGTTCAGGATAAATTAACTTATAAATCTTCTAAATTTAATTCTTGAACTTATTTTATTAAATTATTATGTCATTGTCATCATCCTCATGTTTATATTATGTTGAAAGTCATCTGTATCCTGTAGTGTATAGATGGACTTGGTATGATTATGACCGAGGATTATTCGGTATAGTTATGGCCGTAATGTTACAAATGATGTGGTAAAAGTCCTCATTGTCCGTAGTGGATTGATGGGCGGTTGTTGGCATGATCATGACCATTGATGAAAACACGAATATCCTTGGCGGTAGTAGTACGGATAATTTGTGGTCGTGATACTAATGAATATCCTTGGCAGTAGTGCGGGGGATGACGTGGTTTATTTAATAAAATTTGAGTCTCAAATGATAAAAAATGATGAAAACCTTTTAAATCATAAAAGATAGTAGATTTTATTCTCTACTGACTCTTCTAATGGATTACTTGTTTCACCGCAGCTTAAACTTGATGTTTGTTATATTGTATCGGTTTAACATTTGTTGAAGGCTAACGATAATTTATTCTCGCATTATCTTAGCCATAATATTTCTTCTTGGGCTAGTTGAGCTCACCCTTTTGCTTTCATTGTTCTCTTGAGAAATGAGAACGTAATGCTTAGGACTAGTCGGGGAACGGAGTGATGGTCCGAGATGGTGTATTAGTAGTCCTCACTATTCTATAAAATAGTGTGACAATAAATGTAATAAGGACTCTATTTGAGAGTGGATATTCTCTAGAAGGCAACATTCCTGTTTAAACTCTCAGCTATGTTTTGTCGTATATTACACGACTGTTGTATAATTATGTTTGCATTTGTATTCTGTACCATGTATTTGGCGACTCAAGATAGGTGATGTATACTTATTTTGGGGGCGTCACAACAACCACCTACTTCAAATGATCCTAACAGACCAATAAAAAATTATTTATTTTGATGTAACACCATATACACACCCGTAAAGCATCTTTCCGAAGAGGAGATGAACGCATATAAGCTTTCATGAGTTTGAATATCAGTATGTCCAGTGGCACTTTAATGTCATTACTATTTTTGATCCATGAATGACCTGTAGAATAAAACATCTTATATCATCCAAGGAACATTAACAGCAGAATTCTAAGGACTTGACTACTGAAACATGAGCCACTCACTCAAGGCCTGAGTAGCAGTCATTCTTTTTCTTAGATCTTTATTCAATATACGTTTGACAAAGAAATGAAGACATTTCCTACCACCTATCCACAGTCCATCTCTATAACTTAGTAATAAGATTCACCAACATTCAGGATAGTAGCTAACAATCAATGACCTAAATACATGTTGCTTACGTATGTTAAAATATATAATATCACCTTGAACTGACTAAAGATTGTGAAGCTGCTAAGGTGTTTTGAGTGAAAATTACATAAAATGGAAAGATGTAAAGATATGGGAGTCCAAAAGAGAGTGAATCTTGATAAGGTGGCCTAGATGGAAAAATTCTATCGTTTTGAAAGGTCATCCTGACAGGTTCAAAAGATATGATAGACATAATAAGTTTTTAGATTCCGAAAACAATGTTAAAAACTTTTTAAAGCATAGACATTGCCTTTAAAGCACGAATCACTGTCATTACCAGTAGTGATACACACCCTCAAATACTTGTATCATCATTTCACTGCAAGCATTTAAAAGTAAATAATTAGGCAAAAGCATAATGACACCAAAAAAGAAAAATGTGACAAAAAACTCTTACCAAATTAACTAATATCCATTATCAATAAGATAATCAGTAAGCTTTTCAACAACAATGTTGCAATGACATGGAGTCATTGGCTCATTGTAGATACCAAAAATCAAGGCATTGGTGGTATTATTAACAGTGATACCTCAAGGACCTTGAAACTAAAGTTAAAAGAGAGTTAAAGGCAAACATTAAGAGGGTCACATCCTAAATGACATGACATATAGCAACTACTCACGTCCAAATTAGACTAACATGTGCAGGAAAGTGTTCCATTTTGAGTTGTCCGTGCCTGAAACTATATCTCATTCTTGCATATCAGATAATCTAAAAGGGAAAAAGTGAAATGTTCGAAGGACATACATGTCACATAGAACATATATAAGGAAAATAATCCAAATACATGTCACACAGAACATCCAAATAATCAAAATTAAAAACTCAAAGATCATCGGACTAAATGTATTTAGAAGTTTCTAATATTTAAAACAACCAAGATAGGTAGTAAAATGAGATAATGAATTAATTTAATTTGAAGCAGTAAAGTTGTCATCTTTCGTGATTTTGATCTTCTTTTGCATTTTGTTGGTTGACATTTCAACACCAGTTGACTGAGATCCTTGTACATCATCATCGCTGATTGAATGTATAGCCCTTTTGCTTATAAGTGTGACACATTTGACAACATCGAGCATTGACTTACCCTGTATAGACTGTAGTAACAGAATTAAACTTGTGTAGGATTCAATTATTTTTTCATATGTATAAACAAATTATTGTAGGATTCAACATCAACCAAATGATATTACCTGAGGTTCATCACATATACTTGTGTAGGATTCAATTATTTTTTTCATCGTTAGTCATCCTAGCAACTGTGTATGTCGTATAATTTGCTTTCAAATTATAAGATGATATCTGCATTTTGAAAAGGAACCTCTTTTGCAACAATATATTGAGTTCATCCAGAAAACAATCAGAGTCTCCATCCTTTAACGCATTTAAAAAACATGAATTAACAACAGTTATGTACACAAGGTTAAGACTGTATACTTTAAATATGTAATGTGTTTTTATATTTTAATATTACCTTAATCAATTGTTCTCTCAATTTATAAGCTGACTTTCCTATGACGTGTTGGGCTTCACGATCAAATAGAACAAAAGATGCACTGGACGTATCAACCATTACTTTAATTTGAACTTTAAATCTACAATTAAAAGTTAAATTTACAAAGTTAGATAATATTAACAGAGTTAACAAAGTATGAATATAAGGTAGATATAACATATAACAAAATACTGTATCACAATACCTCGGTGTAACAGAATTAACATGGTCAAAACATTTATCACACTAATATTTTTCGCTGTCTGGTTTTACTTTTTTGCAACATTTTTTGTAGGAATTGTAAAACCAATTATATTCAGTTTCTATACACAGAATAGTAGCAAGTACCACACATGATGACTCCTGGAGTGTTAAAAAAAATTGAACAACAAAAAATTAGTAAATGTTGTGAAAGAAGGTGTTTTAAAAACGGTTTTACCTCTGTTGCATCCCGTATTTCTTCAAGAGTTTTCCTATCACAGATTTGGAGGAATTCATCCATAATAGATAATGCGCTCTGGCTGGATAAATGAGTTATTGTAGTTTTACCGGAATTGGCATCACAAATGTTGATAGACAACAGTGATTGTAATTAAAGGAAAAATTAATTTGTAGTAGTAATAGATTTTAATAAGGGGTTCAAAGAAGAACACAATATACCTATTTTTAAAATTAACAACCTTAGGGATATCTTCATTTATAAGAAGTCTCGAACCAAACATTGAGTTGGACAAAGCTGGTGTACCTATGTAATGGAAAATATTGCATAGTTAATAAACATATATTTGGAAAGATATTTTTCATACAAACACGTATTAGTACCTTTCCAGAACTTGATTTTTGCATACTGTAAAACAATTATAATATTTTTTTGATTATCTGTTTCAGCAAAGGAACAAATTTGGTTTGCAAAGTCATACCACAAGGTGCAGCTCAATACATTATGACTGTTAAAAAAATACAATGTAAGATTAATTTAAATGATTATAGTTATTAATAAAAGAAGTGTTCGTATAGTATAAAAATTTACCTGTTATCAGTTAATTCAATATTAACTCTCTTGTTCTGTTTACCATTGCTTGTACTGATTGCAACACTCCCCATCATAGTTAGTTGTCCAATAACATCTGGTTATACGCAAC
The DNA here is from genome assembly GCA_020205615.1 of Panax quinquefolius. Classification (NCBI taxonomy): domain Eukaryota; kingdom Viridiplantae; phylum Streptophyta; class Magnoliopsida; order Apiales; family Araliaceae; genus Panax; species Panax quinquefolius. The sequence goes on from CM035152.1 coordinate 84,051,165, forward strand.
AAAATGTTATATGTAATTAAAAAAACTCAGGATGTAAAAACCTATAGGGTTAATTATTGTTAAACATACCAACTAAGTATGAATCATCAACCGTAGATGATAGTATTTGGTCGTATGGAGTGAATTAAAATCCATATGTATGAATAGGAGCCTCATCTAACTCTCGTAATGAGGTGGAATACAGAAAATTAATTTTGTATAGATGTTGAGTAGCTCTTAAAGAACCACCATTCTGACTGACAACGAAATTGGTGATTATAAAGACTTGTTGTTGTGACGCCCCCAAAATAGGTATACATCACCCATCTTGGGTCGCCAAATACATGGTACTGAATACAAATATAAACTTAATTATACAACATGAGCTGAGAGTTTTTACACGAATATTGTCTCATAGACAATATCCAAACTCAAATTCAATCCTCATTATATTTATTATCACACTAAATAGTGAGGACTACTAAAACAACCATCTCGGACCATCACTCTGTTCCCCAACTAGTCCCGGCTACGTTCTCATTTCCTGAAAAGAACAATGAAAGCAAAAGGGTGAGCTCAACTAGCCCAGTAAGAAATATTATGACTAAGATAATGCAGAATAAATTATCCTTAGCCTTTAACAATGTTAAACTGATAAAATACAATAACTACAGCGGAATAAGCAATCCATTAGAAGAGTCAAGTAGAGCATGATATCTACTATCTTCTATGATTTAAAAAGTTTATCATCAATTTTATCGCTGAGACTCAGCTTAATAAATAATCCACATCACTGAATTATCCATGCACTACGGAACAAAGATATTTATTAGTATCATAACCACGAATTATCCATGCACTACGGGCCAAGGATATTCGTGTTTTCACCAAAGGTCATGATCAAACCAACAACTGTCCATCAATGTACTACGGTCCAATGAGGACTTTTTATCATTTGTAACGTTACATGTCATGATTATATCGAATGATCCCTGGTCATAATCATACCAATCAACAGTCCATCTATGCACGTAAGCCACGGATGACTTTCATCACAATATAAGCATGAAGATGATGACAATGATATAAGAATTAAATTAAAAGAAAGCAAATGATAAATTTTTAAAGATTTATAATTTAATATATCCAGAATTCAATAATGTCCAAATTGTCAACATGATACTGCTTTGTGGAGTAAAATTCAATAATAATATTGTATCAAAAATGATTTGGACAAAAAAGAAAATCAATTTTTGTCATGAATAGTACCCCAGGTGAATAGTATTCGAGTGAATAGTAACCCGTGAATAGTACTTCAGGAATAGTACCCCATGAATAGTACTTTGTGAATAGTATCCCGTGAATAGTACTTTGTGAATAGTATTCCGTGAACAGTACTCCGGCATGAAAAGCTTAAAATTTAACAAGAATATTCAAAAAAATATCCTTGTGAAACGATACTAGATGAAGCTCAAATTTCAAAGATATTCTACTAATTTCACGGAGTATAGAAGCATTACTTTAACAGAATGAGTGTAGAATTAGGAATACGAAACGAAATAATATTACTCACATACTACAGAGTATGGAAGAAAATATTATTTTTTACGAATGCTGAAAAAAAAATATCCCTTACCTTAGAAGTAGACTTGATACTGGAATAGTGAAGTAGCAGAATACTCTTCTTCTTTCTCTCTATAACTTCTCTCTCTATAACTTCTCTCTCTATAATTGATCTTGTGAGTCTTAGTGAATTGGTGAGAATGAAAGAAGAATGAGCTTCTATTTATAGGAAAACATAATTTCGATAATTGTACATTTTGGGGCTCGAATTATTACAGTATAGTACCTTCATCTTTTTTTCCATTTTTAATTTAGCCCAACAAGTATTATCAAACTTGCACCATCTCCCCTAATAGTACATGCATGTGAATCAATAGTTCTATTTATGTGAACAAATAGTTATATGCATGTGAACTAATACCAATTAATTGCTCATTTATTCGATTAATTACCCGATTGGTCAATTTAACCTCCAGAAATCAATTATTATCGAAATAAATGTTGATTTCCACTAATACTAATAATCTCAATACAATGAAAATATCAATTTTATCTTTAATCAACACGAACTTATTCATCATTAATATTATAACTCGTAGTATTTAACAACTAGATCATTCCTAGGAAAGTGGGGGCATTCCGATAAGGATTTCTCCCTATTAGCGCGCAATTAGGTGACCAAACTCCTTTCCTCGACAGAACTCCTAGACATTGTAAATATTGTAATTTAATAATATGAATAACTTTGTCATCTCAATTATTGATTTAATAATATAACATATTATGCAGATGATATTGTGACAATAATTGAATCAATAATATGAGAGATATTATGCAATAATTACTGTAGTAATAATTGAGTATAACTGAGTGACTTCTCACGTAAGCATCAATAATCAATACTGTGTGCTACTATGTAACCATGCGTATTACTGTACTTTTACCACTGGGTATTTTAACAGGTTTAACTCAGAAACTTTCACCGTTATTTTTATTAAAAGACATTTACATCATTTTCTAACTCAAACAATACTTCCGTTGTAGGGGTCCACTAATGATTTTCTTTGTCGCATTTAATATATTCCTTGTTAAAACGAATATTTCCAATTAATCGAATATTTTATAACAACTTGCTTACTTTGCAAAATTTGTAAATATTACTCACAATTATAACATTATATCAAATCTACACCATAATATTCAAAAATATATTTCGAGAAAAAATAATCTTTATTCATAAAAGTTGGGGTCTTACAATCTCTCATTCTTATGAAATTTCGTCCTTGAAATTAGGGTACGTACCTGATATGTCGAAGAGGTGAGGATACCTTGATTTCATTTTAGATTCTAACTCCCAGGTCATTTCCTCCACATTGTGGTTTCTCCACAAAACTTTGACTTGAGGTATAACCTTGGAGCGTAGAATATGATCTATCTTATCTAAGATTTTAACAAGTACCTTTTCATACGTTAAATCTTTCGCTATCTCATCCGATTCTAATTCAATAATTAATGTAGTTTGGGTCTTTCACATATTTACGTAACATAGATATGTGAAAAACGTTATGAACATGAGACATACTTGGCGGTAAGACGAGTCTATAGGCCACAGTTCCTACTCGATCGAGGATTTCAAATAGACCAATAAATCGAGGGTTGAGATTTCCTCTCTTCATCGATTCTTGCTTTTGAAATAATGACTTCTTGCACCTTCTTTTTCATATTCATCAGCTCCGGGTGTGTGCTTGAGCGACTTTAACTTTATCAATTAACGTCGATTCTACTCGTATATTTGACATCATCACGTGGGTCCCTAGAGTTTTTAACTCTATCTCTATCATTTGTAAGTCATATGAAATGAATCTTTGTGTTAACAAAGTTACACTTATAAACGCATACGATCTTGTGACATCCCTAATTTTTAAGAATTAATAAATGAGAATTTAATAAATAAAATTCTTATTTTAAGATGTTTAAGTACGAGTATGTGTATATGTGTTATATATTGTGAAATATGTTTATTGGTGTGAAGAGAATTTAAATGTTAATTTAATATTTATCAAGTAAATATATATTTTAATTGAATTATTTATTGAGATTATGTGATTAATATGGAGTAATGTAATTAAGTGTATTATATTAATTAAATGATTATTTAATATTTAATTAATATGTAATGATTTTATGTTATAGTTCTAATTTAGTGATGTGGTAATTGTTACATGAAGTTATAATTAGAAAGTAATTATAATGTGACAATTTTATGTGATTAATTGATGTTAAACTTTTAATTAATTAAATTAATGTTAAGATTTAATTAATTAAAGGATAACATTAAGAATATGTGTTAAAGGATCTATTAAAAGAGTTAAAAGAGTTTTTAAAACTGTTTTCCCAAACAAGGCCTTACTTTTGTTTTAAACCTGTTTTACCCAAACAAGACCTTAACTATTAAAACCTGATTTTAAAATATTATGGTTTTGCCAAACAAGCCTTAGGGCTTTTAAAATTCTAATTTTGTAACTTAATTATATATTAAATTGATAATTAGTATATGTAATTATATTGGGAGTTACATATTCTATAATTATATGTGTTATATGTATATTGTATATACACTAAGTTACGTTAGATTTCTAAACCTAAGTCTAAACTAAGAACAAAGAGAAGAAGAGAGAATACAGAGAAGAAGAAGAAGAAGAAGAAGAAGAAGAAGAAGAAGAAGAAGAAGGAAAATCTTGAGAAAACAAAAGAAAAGCTTTCATCATATCCATCTTTTCTCCTAATTCAACCTAGAAAGGTATCAAACTAACCCTTATACTAAATTAAGATGTTTTGTATTTAGTCTTTGTAAAATTTGGTTTTCATGATTATGAATTTATATATATATATGGTGTTCATATGTGATTGTATGCCATGAAAGGATTTTCACAATACAATTGTTGTAAAAACAAGTTTTAAAATCATGTTCTTCTATGTTTTCATAGTTTTAGAGTTCTATGTAAAAATCTTTTGGTGAAGCTACATAATTTTGATATTTGAATGGGATGTGTGTGTGTGTGTATATATATATACGCTTACATGAGATTTTTATAGTTGTTCAAAAGTTTCAATTCACAAAGATATGATGAACATGATGAAATCATGTTCATAGTGTTTGATTATGAAGTTATGTTGAAAATTATTCTTAAATCTTTGATGTGAGCATGCGTTATGTGTAATATGGGTTATATTATGATATATTATGAGTTATATGGTTGTTCTAGCAATTCAATCCATGTAATTTTGATAAACAAGAGGAATTTTGTTCATAATGATTTTCTGTGAATTAATTTCTGAAAAATGGCTTTTGAAACTATCAAATTGATGTTTAATTCATAGTATAATTGTAAAATTGGTGATGGATTGTGTTAATACGATAAGAAACGAAAAGAACGCAAGTTGAATGAATATATTTGGTTAAGAAACGAATTCGTAGTGAATGAATTCGCTAAATATGTTAAAGCATGAAAGTTTAGTATGAACATGAGTTTTGGGTCAAGATTTAGGCTAGTTAGTATTTTTGTAAATTTTTATAAGTCTAGTATGTTGTAGTTCTATGAATTACGAATCCATAGAGTCGAAAACGGACTGATTTGGGTGTGTATAACTCAAGTTATGAATGTTGAAAGGAGAAAGGGTAAAAAATTTGTAAGAACAGTAAAACTGGAGAAAAAAATAATATGTACATACTGCTAAGGGGCACTGTAGTGTGGCCCCCAAGGCTATTTGGGGCACTGCAGCGCTGGAATAGTTGACACGACCAAACAATTTTGACCTCCTGTAATAAAACGGCCATAACATTTTCATACGGACTCCGATTGAGGTGATTCAAGATGATCTGAAACGAGGACGAATAGCCCTACAACTTTTGTTCTTTAAGGTTTTCAATTTGAGATCGAGAGCAGGGGTAAAAATGATCATTTGTGGGACTGATATGTATTAGGAGGCAATCGGAGGGTGTCGGGCATGCACGCATGCAAGTGTAGTGCTTCTAACGATAAAAGATGGTGTCCTAAGTTATAAAACATGAATGTTAGTAAATATAATGATGATTAACATTAATAAATGATGTATTAGATAAGTTATGTAAGCACACTAAGCATACACAAGAGAGACGATTCGAGTGTGTGACGAATGAGCGTCGAAACGCTGTGACAAGTGTTAATGAACATTATAAGATATGGAATGGGTTTAATATAAAACCCATAAGTATTCCTAGCAAGACTTAAACACTTGAATGAATTTCAAATATTACATAAGTCGAAAAGTTAACACAATCTAATTGAACATTTATTAGGTAATAATTAACAGGAGGATTATGAGATGTGGAGTAGTGTTTACATTATAATTACTATGTGTTGTTATGTGACTAATAGTTGATGTTTATGATTATATAATTGTGTAGGGCACGTGAAGTGCGAGATAGTCATAAGTTGTTAATCATTATTGGTAAACAACGATCAAGGCAAGTCTTTGCCTCCTATTTTCTACGTGGACTTGATGAACTATTTTAAATCGTATTGATATGTTATATGTGTTGTAAGCGAGCATGATATGTTATACATGTTGTAATCATGAAATGTTAAAGTCAATTTATGACTACATCGTTTTGGTTAAATAATGATGATTGAGTAAGGAACTCAATCTTTATATTTGCTATATGAATTAAAGCATGTATGCTATATTCTTGTAATTATTAAGATATATACATTGGACATATTATTATATCCTATGTGATGCATGAAAACCTATTAGAACTTCTTTGAAATATCGAGTTCACTCTTGTAAATAATAATTTTTACAGGTCAAGATTTCAAGGTAAGGATATGTGCTAAGTGAATTATAGAGATCCATATTCATGAAGATTACTTATGTTTTATGAGAAATGTATTTAATATTTTGAATGTAACATGTTGTTGAATTATAAGTTGAGCTATCCGGTGTATATGGATATCTATTTATGATGTAAGACTTTGTATAGTCATTTTGTTGTAATGATTCATGATATAAATTTGAATTGAAGGGATGTAATGTAAAGGTTTCGATTTAGGGCAATACAGAAGGAAATGTATAAAAGTTTTAAATATTCTTCATTTTTAGTGATTTTAATATCGAATAATGATGTAAAGATATATTAAAGTTGTATTGTTAACGATCGAGAAGGAGAATATTATTGTATGAATTTTGGGGTCGTTACAGTTGGTATCAAAGCTAATAGGTTATACACCTTAGGTAAGAGTACCTTAGTCTATGACCTTAGGTTAAAAGAATAAGAAGTTAAGTTTAAGTTACGTATAATGAAAAGGTGATTCTTTTCACATACGTAGATGTATAGGATGAGTTTAGTCCTAGAAATGTTATAAGAAGAATATTAGAATGGCGAGGGATAAAACTCGAATAAAATATTGAGTAACGTGGGAATACGTCAAGAAATTTATTAACAATAGAAATATCATTAAAATCTGACGTATTTTTGTTTAAATCTGTGACATGGGCTAAGAAAGCTTGACATCCATTTTTCAATAAACGAATAGCTTTATGGCTTGATAAGACAATGATTGACTTTAGTGGTTTGGTTGCTTGAATTCGCATAATAGGTTGGTTAGGAAAGAGGGGGCATTCCGATAAGGATTTCTCTCTATTGGCGCGAAATTAGGTGACCAAACCCCTTTCATCGACAGAACTTTCTAGACATTATCAATATTGCAAATAATAATATGAATAACTTTGTCGTCTCAATTATTGATTAAAAAATACAATATATTATGCAGATGATACTGTGACAATAATTGAATCAACAATATGAGAGATATTATGTAGCAATTACTATAGCAATAATTGAGTATAACTGAGTGACTTCTCACGTAAGCATCAATAATCAATACTGTGTGCTACTATGCAACCACGCAAATTACTGTACTTTTACCACTGGGTATTTAAACAGTTTAACGGTAAAACTTTCGCCGTTATTTTTATAAAAAGACATTTTTGTCGCTTTCTAACTCCGATAATACTTCTATTGTGGGGTTCACTAATGATTTTGCCGTCGTACGAATATTCCCTGTTAAAACTAATATTCCCCGACCAATCGAATATTTTATAACAACTTGCTTACTTTGCAAAATTTGTAAATATTACCCACAACTATAACATTATATCAAATCCACACCATAATATTCAAAAATATATTTCGAGAAAAATTAATCTTTATTCATAAAAGTTGGGGTCTTACAGTTGTTCCCTGACTGTTGTTTGAAATTTTGTAAATAGAGACCTTTTGATACTCGCTTGTATTTTGGTGTCCTATAAAAGTATAATATGTATATGGTAAGATGTTGTAATTTGGAGCTGCGTATGTATGTGTTTGTATATATATATATATATATATATATATATATACCTTTTCGTCCAACAATACCATCTCAAAGTTGTTTATGTAGTCTGCTTTGTTGAAGCTTGGCATATTCCATAGTCGAGTTATCCTTACTTTAATCTTCCATGTCTCTTTGACAGGGCTGATGTGATGCCCCCAAAATAGGTCCACACGACCCATTCCGAGTCGCCAGATATCACACTATAAAAAATCAAATACAAACTTTTATTTATACAATGTTGAATCGTCGTGCAGAATCGACCACGCTTAAACTATGAGTTTTAATACAAATGTATGTAACTCTTATGGTGCCTCGACCGCAACCTTACAATGGTACTTTACATAAAAGTACAATCAAAAACTGTTTTAGGAATTAAAATATTTGGGAAGTGCTCAAGGAAACTTTCATACATGGCCGTGCATGCGTCAGGTTATGATAGATATCATATGTCCACGTAATTATCCTTGGTTGATTCCAATAGACCCCAAAGAAAAAACGAGAAGATTACTATCGTGTTCTTTCCAATGGTGAGTCTTCTCTTGACATATAACTATCTCCACTGTCTGCAATTGAAAATTATATTTCAACCAAACTCCAAGATCATATAGGTAGTGCTCGTAGATATACTCAGCAAGTGGATGTGCACAACCCTGTCTTATGATAACACGAAGTTGTATGTCATTAGACATCTTGTATGATAGTGGCAAAACACCCTTCCAAAGTTTGGTTCACCTCACCCTATTCGGTTCACCAAAATTAAATATTAAATGACGTATACAATACGACACACTTATCTAAAGTTCTCAATAAAATTATTTCCATACTTTTTAGGGAGAACCTCAACAGCTATAGACCACCGTTCTATTCCCCTGTTATCCCCGCTCGACCCGGCAACACTCTTATTACCTGAAAGGAATTATGAAGCAAAGAGGGTGAGCACAACTATCCCAGTAAAGAATATCATGACTAAAGATAATTTACATCATCAATAGCCTTCATCAGTAATAAATCAGAGATTTAGAACATATGGTAGATGATAAAACTTTTCAACCATAGTTGCAGCGGAACGAGCAATCCATTAGAAGAGTCAAATAGACCATTAGATCTATTATCTTCTCCATGTTAAAAGTCCACCAATAATGTTTTATCCCTATAACATCAATCAACAATTCCTGTCCACAATCATATGAATAACTCATAATCATAATTGTGATTCTAAATTCCTCTTCGCACCCAGGACGAAGATAATTTTCATCACCTATCTTCACCTGAAACATCAAAAATCATGGTTATACCAAATCACAATTCCTGCTCATAATCATACTAATAAATTCATCTTTGCACTACGGCCAAAGATATTCATTAACAATTCATCTTTGCACTACAGGCCAAAGACATACAACTGTATTTTAGAAGAGTCAAGTAGAGCATGATATCTACTATTTTTTACGAATTAAAAGTGTATAATCAATATTTTATCGCTGAGACTCAGCTTAATAAATAATCCACATCATCGAATCATCCCTGCACTATGGCCAAGGATATTCATGTAATCATCAATGGTTATGATTATACCAAATAATCCCTGGTTATAATCATACCAATAACTGTCCATCAATGCACTACGGGCCAATGAGGACTTTTACCACATCATCTATAATATTACGGGTCATGATTATACCGAATGATCCCTGGTCATAATCATACCAATAAACAGTTCATCTATGCACATAAGCCAAAGATACTCATCAATCAATAGTTCATCTTTGCACGTAAGCCAAAGATATACAACTATAAAACCAATAATCAACAGTCCATCTTTGCACGTAAGCCAAAGATATACAACTGTAAAACCAATAATCAACAGTCTATCTTTGCACGTAAGACAAAGATATACAACTGTAAAACCAATAATCAACAGTCTATCTTTCCACGTAAGCCAAAGATGACTTTCATCATAATATAAACATGAGGATGATGACAATGATATAAGCATTAATCAAATGAAATCAAGGATAAATATTAAAGACTTTAAATTTATCAAGTGTTTAAAAATATCCATATTGTCAACATGATACTGCGTTGTAGAGTAAAATTCAAGAATAATATTCATATACCAAAAATAATTTGGACAGAAAAGAAATATATTTTTCGGGTAAATAGTACCCCGCAATAGTACCCTATGAATAGTACTTCGGGAATAGTACCTCGTGAATAGTACCCCAACATGAAAAGTACCCCAAATACCCAAGTGAATAATATTCGGGTGAATAGTAATTTAGGTGAATAGTAACCCATGAATAGTAACTCGTGAATAGTACTTCGACACAAAAAGTGTCTCGAATACCCGAGTGAATAATACTAGAGTGAATAGTAACCGGGTGAATAGTAACCCGTGAATAGTAACTCGTAAAAAAACCCCCAAAGAAAATGATATTCCATGACGAGTACAAAAGAAATGATATCTCATACGAGTATAGTAGATTATACGAAACTGCAAATGGATATTCACCCGCCATGCGGTAGTCCACGTAGACAGATCATTTCCACAATTAGATAAGGAATGAATACAAAGGATCATTCACCATGCATGCCGTAATCCACATAGAGAGGTTTATTCCAATGTAATAATAAAGAATGGAATAATGTAAGAATTCACCATGCATGCGATAGACCGCATGCATGTGTTATTCCCAACGTAATAATAAAAAGAATGGAACCAAGTCATTCGTAATCCGCATGCATAAGATATTCCAACGAGTAATAATAAAGAATGGAACCAAAGTCATAGTAATCCGCATGCAGACAGGATATTCCAACGAGAATAATAAAGAATGGAATAACAACGTAATTCACCGTGCATGCGATAGATCGCATGCATGTGTTATTCCAATGTAATAATAAAGAATGGAATAATAGAAGAATTTAACCATGTATATGCGGTACTTCTATGTATGTGTTATTCCAACATAATAATAAAGAATGGAATAACAACCTTACGAGTATTGAAAGAAAATAACTCTCTTCATGAATACGAAAGAATAATACCCCTTAATATAATAATAATATCCCTTACCTCGGAAGAAGATCGATATCTTTGGAATAGTGAAGTAGCAGACTTCGCTTCTTCTTTCTCTCTATAACTTCTCTCTCTATAATTTCTCTATAATAATTGATTTTGTGAGACTAAGTGAATTGGTGAAAAATAATGAAGGAATGAGCTTCTATTTATAGGAAAATATAGTTTCCATAATTGCACATTTTGGGGCTCGAAATATTATAGTATAATACCCTCATCTTTTCATTCATTTTTAATTTAGTCAAGCAAGTATTATCAAACTTGCACCACCTCCCCTAATAGTAAATCATGTGACTCAATATTTCTAAACATGTGAAAAAATTAATTATAGTATAGTACCTTCATCTATACCTCCATTTTTAACTTAGTCATGCAAGTATTATCAATCTTGCACCAACTCCCCTAATAGTAAATGAATGTGAATCAATAGTACACACATGTGAATAAATAGTTATAATCATGTGAATCAATAGCAATTAATTGCTCATTTATTTGGTTAATTACCCGATTGGTCAATATAACCTCCAGACATCAATTATTATCGAAATAAAGGTCGATTTTCACTAACACTAATAATTCCAACACAATGGAACTATCAATTTCATCTTTAATCAACACGAACTTATTCATCATTAATATTATAATTCACAATATTTAACCACCAGGTCGTTCCCAGGAAAGACGGGCCTTTCCGATAAGGATTTCTCCTTATTGGCGCGCAATTAGGTGACCAAACCTCTCCTTGACAGAACTCCTAGACATTGTCAATATTGCAAATAATAATATGAATAACTTTGTCATCTCAATTATTGATTTAATAATATAACATATTATGCAGATGATACTGTGACAATAATTGAATCAATAATATGAGAGATATAATGCAGTAATTATTGTAGCAATAATTGAGTATAACTGAGTGACTTCTTACGTAAGCATCAATAATCAATACCTTGTGCTACTACGCAACCACGCGTATTACTGTACTTTTACTACCGGGTAGTTCAACAGTTTTAACGGTAACACTTTCGCCGTTATTTTTATAAAAAGATAATTCTTTCGTTTTCTTACTACGACAATACTTCCATTGTGGGGTCCACCAATGATTGTGCCGTCGTACGAATATTCCCTGTTAAAATGAATATTCCCCGACCAATCGAATTTTATATAACAACTTGTTTACTTTGCAAAATTTATAAATATTACCCACAACTATAACATTATATCAAATCCACACCATAATATTAAAAAAATATTTCGAGAAATTTAAATCTTTATTCATAAAATTTGGGGTCTCACAATCTCCCCTCATGAAATTTCGCCCTCGAAATTAACGTACGTACCTGGTATTCGAAGAGATGAGAATACCTTGCTTTCTTTTCAGATTGTACCTTCCCGATTATATCCTCTGTATCATGATTTTTCCATTGCCCATCTCCTGTATTTCAGATATAATTCTAGAATATATCTTCAAAACAAAGGTTAATTGACATATCACAAATTGTTAGCTTATCAAGTAAATTTTTTGGCTTAGGTAAGTCACACACTAGCGAAGTATATTACTCGTCTCTCCCCTCCTAGTTCTAGACTCATATCTCCGCCAGCGACCATATCCCTAAGCTCTGATACCATTTGTGACGCCCCCAAAATAGGTCCACATGACCCATTTTGAGTCGCCAGATATCACACTATAAAAATCAAATTCAAACTTCATTTATACAACTGTTGAACTATCGTGCAGAATACGACCACAGTTAAACTGTAAGTTTTAATACAAATGTATGTAACTCTCATGGTGCCTCGACCACAACCTTACAATGGTACTTTACATAAAAGTATAGTAAAAAACTGTTTTAGGAATTAAAATCTTTGGGAAGTGCTCAAGAAAACTTTCGTACATGGGAGGCCATGTGTCTAGGTTATGATAGATATCACATGTCTACAGAATTATCCTTGATATACTTAGCAAGTGGATGTGCACAACCCTGTCTTATGATAACACGAGGTTGTATGTCATTAGACATCTTGTATGATAGTGGCAAAACACCCTTCCAAAGTTGGGTTCACCTCACCCTATTCGGTTCACCAAAATTAAATATCAAATAACGTATACAATACGACACACTTATCTAAAGTTCTCAATAAAATTATTTTCATACTATTTAGGGAGAACCTCAACAGCTATAGACCACCGTTCTATTCCCCTGTTATCCCCGCTCGACCCGACAACACTCTTATTAACTGAAAGGAATTATGAAGCAAAAAGGGTGAGCACAACTATCCCAGTAAAGAATATCATGACTAAAGATAATTTACATCATTAATAGCCTTCATCAGTAATAAATCAGAGATTTAGAACATATGGTAGATGATAAAACTTTTCAACCATAGTTGCAGTGGAACAAGCAATCCATTAGAGGAGTCAAATAGACCATCAGATCTATTATCTTCTCCATGTTAAAAGTTCACCAATAATGTTTTATCCCTGTAACATCAATCAACAATTCCTTTCCACAATCATATGAATAACTCATAATCATAATTATGATTCTAAATTCCTCTTCGCACCCAGGACGAATATAATTTTTATCACCTATCTTCACCTGAAACATCAAAAATCATGGTTATACTAAATCACAATTCCTGCTCATAATTATACTAATAAATTCATCTTTGCACTACGGCCAAAGATATTCATTAACAATTCATCTTTTGCACTACAGTGCCAAAGACATACAACCGTATTTTAGAAGAGTCCAGTAGAGCATGATATCTACTATCTTTTACTTAATTAAAAGTGTATAATCAATATTTTATCATTTGAGACTCGACAATAAATAATCCACATCATCGAATCATCCACGTACTTTCTACCAATGATATTCATGTAATCATCAATGGTCATGATTATACTGAATAATCCCTGGTTATAATCATACCAATAATTGTCCATAATGCACTACGGGCCAATGAGGACTTTTACCACATCATCTATAATATTACGGGTCATGATTATACCGAATGAACCCTGGTCATAATCATACCAATAAACTATTCATCTATGCACATAAGCCACAGATACTCATCAATCAATAGTTCATCTTTGCACGTAAGCCAAAGATATACAACTGTAAAACCAATAATCAACAGTTCATCTTTGCACGTAAGCCAATGATATACAACTATAAAACCAATAATCAACATTCCATCTTTGCACGTAAGCCAAAAATATACAACTGTAAAACCAATAATCAACAGTCTATCTTTGCACGTAAGCCAAAAATGACTTTCATCATAATATAAGCATGAGGATGATGACAATGATATAAGCATTAATCAAAAGAGATCAAGGATAAATATTAATGACTTTAAATTTATCCAGTGTTTAAAAATATCCAAATTGTCAACATGATACTACTTTGTGGAGTAAAATTCAAGAATAATATTCATGTACCAAAAATAATTTGGACAGAAAAAAAATATATTTTCGGGTAAATAATACCCTATAAATAGTACTTCGGGAATAGTACCTCTTGAATAGTACCCTCGGCATGAAAAGTACCCCAAATACCCGAGTGAATAATATTCAGGTGAATAGTAATTTGGGTGAATAGTAACCCATGAATAGTAACTCGTGAATAGTACTCTGACACAAAAAGTGCCCCGAATACCCTAGTGAATAGTAACTGGGTGAATAGTAACCCGTGAATAGTAACTCATAAAAAAAATACCAAAAAAATGATATTCCGTGACGAGTACAAAAGAAATGATATCTCATACGAGTAAAATAGATTATACGAAACTGCAAATGGATTTTCACCCGCCATGCGGTAGTCCACGTAGACAGAACATTTCCACAATTTAATAAGGAATAAATACAAAGGATCATTCACCATACATGCGGTAATCCACATAGAAAGGTTATTCCAACAGAATAATAAAGAATGGAATAACAGAAGAATTCACCATGCATGCTGTGATGCCCCTAAAATGGGTATACATCACCTATTCTGAGTCGCCAAATACATGGTACAGAATACAAATACAACTTAATTATACAACAAATGAGAAAAATACGACATAACATAATCTAAGAGTTTTAATAAGAATATTGTTATCTAGACAATATCCACACTCAATGGAGTCCTCATTACATTTATTGTCACACTATTTAATGTAATAGTGAGGACTACTAATGCTATCATCTCGGACCATATTCCGCTCCCCGACTAGTCCCTTATGTTCTCATTTCAAGAAGAGAACAACGAAAGAAAGGGTGAGCTCAACTAGCCCAAAGAAGAAATATTATGACTAAGATAATGCGTAATAAATTATCGTTAGCCTTCAACAAAGATGTTAAACCGATACAATATAACAAACATCAAGTTTAACTCATCGCGAAATAAGCAATCCATTAAAAGAGTTAAGTAGAGAATAAAATCTACTATCTTTTATGATTTAAAAGGTTTTCATCACTTTTATCATTGGGACTCGACAATAAATAATCCACATCATCCCCGCACTACTACCAAGGATATTCATTAGTATCACAACCACAAATTATCCATGCACTACGGGCCAAGGATATTTGTGTATTCATCAATGGTCATGATCATGCCAACAACTGTCCATCAATGCACTATGGGCCAATGAGGACTTTTACCTCATCATTTGTAACATTACGGTCATGATTATACCGAATAATCCCTGGTCATAATCATACCAAGTCCATCTATACACTACAGGCCACAGATGACTTTCAACATAAAATAAACATGAGGATGATGACAATGATATAAGAATTCATTAAAACAAGTTCAAGAATTAATTTATCCATGAACTAATAACGTCCAAATTGTCAACATGATACTTCTTTGTAGAGTAAAATTCAAGAATGCTCAGAAGAATATTTCCATGAAAAGATACTGGATGAAGCTCAAATATCAAAGATATTCCACTAATTTCATGGAGTATAGAAGTCAAAACTTTAACCGATCGAGTATAATAAAGAATGGAATAACAAAAGAAATCACCAGTACATGCGATGTAATCAGCATAGCATGTTATTCCAAATGTAATAATAAATAACGAGACCAAGTCAGGCAAAATTTGCACCGACAAGATATTCCAACAGAATAATAAAGAATGTAATAACAACAGAAATCACCATGTATGCGATAGACCGCACAGACAAGTTATTCCAATAAAATAATAATTAATAGAACCAGTGTCAAAGCGTAATACGCACAGATGTGATATTCCAATGTAATAATAAATAATCGGAACAGTCACGCGTAAACGCATGCATGACGAGGATGCTCCAACAAAATAATAAAGAATGGAATAACAGAAGAATTTTACCATGTATGCGGTACTTCGCATTGACATGTTATTCCAACATAATGATAAAGAATGGAATAATGGAAGAATTTCACCAAGTATAGGGTAGCCCGTGTATACAGGTTATTCCAACAGAATAATAAAGAATGGAATAACAGAAGTTCTCTTCATGAATACGAAATAAATAATACCCCTTACCTTAGAAGAAACTGGATGTAGGAGTAGTGAAGTAGCAGAATACTTTTCTTTTTTCTCTTTATAGTTTCTCTCTCTAGAGTTTCAGTGAATTCGTAAGAAATAATGAAGGAATGAGCTTCTATTTATAGGAGAATGGACTGAATAGTAACTAATTCATGAACGGTCCAGATTGATTTACTTTTAAAACTGACGGTCCATATTGATTTACTATGCGGTAAGATAAATAAAATATTCTAATAAAACAAAATCTTTTAAATAAAATATAGTATATTCTATTTATAATCTAATAAAATGAATAACTTTATAAAAGTATTTTGTTTTATATAAAAAGATTTTACTATGCAAACACTATGCATGCACTATGCAAACACTATGCATAATAAAATATAATATATTCTATTTATAGTCTAATAAAACAAATAACTTTATAAAAGTATTCTTTTATATAAAAAGATTTTACTATGCAAAAACAATATGCATAATAGAATATAATATATTCTATTTATAGTCTAATAAAATAAATAACTTTATAAAAGTATTCTATTTTATATAAAAAGTTTTTCTGCTTTTATTACATTAATAATACTAATAAAACAAAATTTATATATATATATATTTAAACTTCAGTGACTTCATAAAAAGACACCTCAATATATTTGACAACATTTATCATCATTATTATAATTCACAATATTAATCGACACAGTGTCGCTCCCGTGAAAGAGGGGCTTTCCAATAAGGATTTCTCCTATCATGGCAGCAATTTAGGTGACCAAACCTCTCATCAAGCGAACTTCTAAACATCGTTAATATTGAAAATAATAATATTAATAACTCATCATCTCAATTAATGATTTAATAATATATAAAATATAGACAATAATCAATCAAATAACGTGAGATACTATGCAACAATTACTATAGCAATAATTGAACAAAACTAAGTGACTTCTCACGTAAGCATCATATCAATCAATACCGTAGCCGCTATGCAACCACATATTCATCGTATTTTACTACAGATTTCAACAGTTAAACTGACTTCCGCCGTTATTTTCATAAAATATTTTTGTCATTTTCTCAATCCGACAATAATTCCATCATGGGTCCACCAATGATTGTGCCGTTGCATTTAATATTCCCCGTTAAAACGAATATTCCCAACCAATCGAATATTATATAACAACTTGCATGATTTTGCAAAATTTATAAATATTACCCCCAACTATAACATTATATTAAATTCATTCCATAATATTCAAAAATGATATTTATAGAAAAATCATCTTTATTCATTAAAGTTGGGGTCTTACAACCTCCCCTACTTAAGAAATTTTGCCCTCAAAATTAGGGTACGTACCTGGTATGTCGAAGAGGTAAGTATACCTTGATTTCATTTTGGATTCTAACTCCCAGGTCATTTCCTCAACATCGTGGTTTCTCCACAAAATTTTGACTTGAGGTATAACCTTGGAGCGTAGAATATGTTCATTCTTATCCAAGATTTGAATAAGAACCTCTTCATACGTTAAATCTTCCGCTATTTCGTTCGGTTCTAACTCAATAATGTGGTTCGGGTCTTCCAAATATTTACGTAACATGGATATGTGAAAAAAGTTATGAACACGAGACATACTTAAGCAGTAAGCGAGTCTATAGCCCACGCCCCTACTCGATCGATGATTAAAAATGGGCCAATGAATCGAGGATTGAGCTTTCCTCTCTTTCCAAATCTCGTAACTCCTTTCCATGGAGCAACACATAACAACACATGATCTCTAATATCGAATTCCACGTCCTTTCGATGAAGATCAGCATAACTCTTTTGTCGATCTTGTGAGGTTTTTATACGTTGCTGGATCATTTGAATCTTTTCCGTAGTCATACGTACTAACTCTGGTCCCAACAATGTTGCTTCACCCACCTCATCCCAGTATACTGGAGAACAACACTTTCTTCCATACAATGCCTCAAATGGAGCCATGCCAATACTTGCATGATAACTATTGTTGTAGGAAAACTCCACCAATGGTAAGAACTTATCCCAACTTCCCTTGAAGTCAAGGACACAGAGTCTTAATAAATCTTTCAGAGTTTGAATAGTCCTCTCTGATTGTCCGTTCGTTTGAGGATGATATGCCAAACTAAATCAGAATCTGCGTGCCCATAGCTTTTTGCAAACTAACCCAAAATCGTGAAGTGAATCTTGGGTCTCGATCAAAAACTATGGATACCGGCATACCATGCGCCTCTTACAATCTCGCTTATGTACATACGACGAGCAAGACATTCAAGTGTATAAGTTTCTCAGATTGGTAAGAAATAAGCGCACTTGGTCAATCTAACAACAATGACCCAAATTGCATCTATGCCTTGAGAAACCTTGGGAAGACCAGTAACGAAATCCATGGTAATGTGCTCCCACTTCCATTCTGGAATTTCTAGTGGTTGCAATGGACCTTTTGGTACTTGATGCTCCACCTTGACTCGTTGATAGGTTAGACACCTTGAGATAAACAACGCTATCTCTCTCTTCATATTGCTCCACCAAAATGTATGACAAAGATCACGATACATTTTGGTACTCCTAGGATGGATCGCAAACGATGTGTTGTGCACCTCCATCATGATTTTATACTTTAAATCAGGATCGTTAGGAACACAAAGTCTGGAGTTGACTCGAAGTATTCCTTCTTCATCGATTCTTGCTTCTGGCATAACACCTTCTTGCACTTTCTTCCTCATACGCATCAGCTCCAGGTCTGTAGTTTAAGTAGCTTTAACTTTATCGATTAAAGTCGGTTCTACTCGTATATTTGCCATCATCACATGGGTCCCTGTAGTCTTTAACTCTATCTCCATCCTTTGCAAGTCACATAAAATGGGCCTTTACGTTGACAATATCGCACTCGCACCCGCATATGATCTTCTACTCAATGCGTCAGCTACCACGTTCGCTTTTCCAAGATGGTATTGGATGGTATGATCATAATCTTTCAATAGTTCAAGCCAACATCGTTATCGCATGTTGAGTTCCTTTTGAGTGAAGAAATATTTGAGGCTTTTATGATCCGTAAAGATCTCCACTTTCTCCCCATACAAGTAATGCCTCCAAATCTTTAGTGCAAAAACGACTGCTGCCAACTCTAGATCATGAATGAGATAATTCCTCTCATATTCTTTGAGTTGTTATGAGACATATGCTATGACTTTCCCATGCTGCATGAGAACACATCCCAACCCTTTTCTTGAAGCATCACTGTAGATGAAAAATCCCTCCGAGCCAGATGGTATTGTCAGAATAGGTGCAGAAATGAGTCTCCTCTTGAGTTCTTAAAAACTCTTCTCACATTCCTCGCTCCAACCGAATTTTGTATCTTTTCGAGTCTGCTGAGTTAATGGAGTAGCGATTCGAGAAAACCCTTCTATGAATCTCCGATAATAACCAGCTAAACCGAGAAAGCTACGATTTTCATTAATTTAGGTAGGTTGCTCCCACTTTTGAATTGTTTCAATCTTTGTCGGGTCAATAGATATTCCATGACTTGATACTACGTGCCCAAGGAATGCTACTTCCTCAAGCCAGAACTCGCATTTCTTTAACTTGGCATAAAGCTTGTTTTCACGAAGCTTTTGGAGTATCAGCCTCAAGTGTTGCTCACGATCTTCACGACTTTTGGAATAAATAAAGATGTCATCAATAAAGACGACCACAAAGTGATCCAAATATTCCTTGAATACTCGGTTCATCATATCCATGAAGGCAACAGGAGCATTAGTCAATCCAAAAGACATGACTAGGAATTCATAATGCCCGTACCGAGTTTTGAAAGCTGTCTTTGGAATGTCATCGGTTTTAATCTTCAATTGGTGATATCCGGAATGAATATCAATCTTTGAAAAGAATTTGGCTCCTTGTAACTGGTCAAACAGGTCATCAATACGTGGCAATGGGTACCTATTTTTGATGGTGACATGATTCAACTCCCGATAATCAATACAAAGTCGCATACTCCCGTCTTTCTTTTTTACGAATAAAATAGGAGCACCCCAAAGAGAAGTACTAGGATGAATAAAGCCAATGTCTAACAATTCCTGCAGTTGGGTCTTTAACTCCTGAAGTTCAATAGGAGCCATTCGATATGGGGCTTTGGAAATTGGTTTTGTCACGTTTCAAGGTCGATACAAAATTCAATTTCACGCTCTGGGGGTAGGACAGGAAGTTCTTCAGGGAATACGTCAGGAAATTTATTAACAATAGAAATATCATTCAAAACTGTCGTATTTTTGTTTAGATCCGTGACATGAGCTAAGAAAGCTTGACATCCGTTTTTCAATAAATAAATAGCTTTATGGCTTGAGATGACAGTGATTGATTTTAATGGTTTGGTTGCTTGAATTTGCATAATAGGTTGGTTAGGAATATGAAAGCTAACAACCTTACGAAAATAATTAATTTTTGCATGATGAGTAGTTAACCAATCAATCCCTAGAATCACATCAAATGCAAGTATTTTCAATGAAATAAGATCGACAGGTAATGTGAGGGTACCGATTTGAACCAAACAAGACTTATAAACTGTGGATGTAATGAAGGTTTCTCCCAATGGAGTTTCAACAGATAAGTCAAAGTCTAATTTCTACGGAGTCAAATTTAAACGTTGAGCGCAAGTAGGAGAAATAAAAGAATGGGTAGAACCGGTTTCAAATAAGGTATAAACTTCGCTAGAGTTTATGTTAAGCTTACCCATGATGACCTCGTTCGGGTCCCTTGCATTCTGGGAGGTCACAACAAACGCTCTCCCTTGCACTACTGGCTTTGACTTTTCTGGGATGACCTTTGGTGCCTCCATCCTAGCTGAACTTGTCTTCGGTGAACGACAAAATTGGGTTAGGTGACCTTCTCTTCCACAATTATAACATGCTTTGGACGACATCGCGTAGTTTGGACTGATGTGTCCCTCCCCTCCATATTTGAAGCATATGATATGTGGTCGTTCTCCTTCCTTAACAACGGGTGCTGGTGCTGACGTCTTTCCATCATTGTTGAATCTCCTCTTCTTGAAATGTCCATTCTTATTATTTTGGCCCTGATTACCACCAAGTGGTTACAATTTTTAACCTGTTGATTCCTCCACGCTTGTTGTCACCGCTTTGATGATCGCTTTCACCGGTATTATCATTTTTGCTTACCGCTTCTTTTGGTTGGGTTGACTCATTATCGCTACCCAATAATCGAGCCCTATTAACAACATCTCCGAATACAAACACGCTTTATGAGAGATAAGATATTGATGTATCTCGGTTTCAAACCTCTTAGAAACATTCGCGTCATTCTCTCCTCATTATCAACCAAATGGGACGCAACGGACAACTCGACAAACTTGGCTTTGTCTTCGCGACACTCGGCCATGTTGTTTTTTCTCCACTTGATGAACTCTACCTCTTTCATGTGACAAATACTTTCGTGAAAGTACTTATCGTTGAACAATTCTTGGAACTTCTCCCAAGTCATCTTCAATGGCGGCAGCTGAGTACGCTTTTACGATTCGCCAAGAATCGCCTCAGCACGCAATACATGAAGGTGGCAAGGGAACCTTTTGCTCCTCGAGCATCCCAAGACATCAAATATCTTACAGATCTTCTTTATCCACGTCTCCCTCCGCCTTAAGTGGTTTTGGCTCTCCAAAAAACTATGGTGGTCCCAGCCTTGAATGGCTTAGCGGTGATCGTCCGAGAGTTGCCAGTGTTTCCACCTGCATTTTGTACAGGAGCCGCTCTTACCTGATGTTGCATGAATTACATAAAGCCTCTGAACATTCCATCGTTCATCATCTGGCCAGTGTTGTTGTTTGCCTGAGGATTGTCGCCTTCCTGATGCACATTATCCTGATTATTGATCTGTGGAGACTCAATGGTCTCCTGTGCTCCATTGATGTTCTCAACATTCTCGGATGTCATTTTCAAATACTGCCACAAAACAAGGGTTAATTAACATATCACATATTATCCCTATACTCTGACCGACCAATTAAATACCAAATAAACTTAGGTAGGTCATACTAGCGAAAGAATTCCCCGTCTCTCCCTTCCTAGTTCTTATCTCACATCTCAGCCAGGGATCATATCCCTAATCTTTAATACCAACTCTGACGCCCCCAAAATAGGTATACATCACCTATTCTCGAGTCGCCAAATACATGGTACGTAATACAAATACAACTTAATTATATACAAATGTATAAAATACGACATAACATAATCTAAGAGTTTTAATAAGAATATTGTTATCTAGACAATATCCACACTCAATGGAGTCCTCATTACATTTATTGTCACACTATTTAATGTAATAGTGAGGACTACTAATGCTATCATCTAGATCGTTACTCTGCTCCCCGACTAGTCCCAAATACGTTCTCATTTCTCAAGAGAACAAAGAAAAGAAAGGGTGAGCTCAACTAGCCCAAAGAAGAAATATTATGACTAAGATAATGCGAGAATAAATTATCGTTAGCCTTCAACAAAGGTTAAACTGATACAATATGACAAACATCAAGTTTAACTACAGCGGAACAAGCAATCCATTAAAAGAGTCAAGTAGAGAATAAAATCTACTATCCAGTTATTGAAGATATACGATTCCCATGTTTCAAGCATGTCGTTTAAAAGAAATTGATGTACTTGTTGAGCTTGTTATGCTCACTCTTGCTTGAACCATATGAATGCAACTAGGACCAAATGAATCGAGGAATCCGACAAGGATAGAGGCAAGACGAAGATGAACGATTAGTTTACCTTGTAATAAACTAGTAAGTTGTATATATTATAGTATGATGAACAAAGAATGTAATGGTTTTATAACCTGGGAACGAGATGTAATATTATTAATGTAATAAGAATGTCTTTGATACACACATTTTGATGTCGTTTCAATAGAACGCATGTACAGTTATGAGTACCGTGTAGCACCATCTGTTGGGTTGGAAGATACCCAGATTTGGGGGCGTCACAGGTTGGTATCAAAGCATTAGGTTATAAAACTTAAGGGGGGAAGAACCTTGGGCTAATAACCTCGTTAAGGAAGAAAAGTCCGAAGGAAGTAAACTCAAGCTTTAATTCAGTTGAATGAGTTAATAAGGTATTGAGGAAACTCAGTACCGAAAGATTTAAAAGATGGAAAGTAACCCTAAATAAATTAAATGTGATTTGTACTTATACTATTGTGTGTTATGTACTAATCAACATATGTGTTATTGTAGGATGTCGCTAGATAGCTTGATGTATAGAGATATATACGTGGTGAGTGAAGAAACTGTGAACAGAATTGAGCCTGTACCTATGCCGGTGGCAGAGGTACCATTAGTGATTCTAGAAGAGATGGAGGCAGTGGAGTACTTTTCTGAGGAAGACTACTCCGAGGGAGATATGGATATAGCATCATATCTTAATATGATGGTCTATGAGGAGGAGGAAATGGAGGTAACATCAGTTAATACGGTGGTACCTACACTAGAGTCAATACCTCCAGATGCAATGAGAGCATTGTATCTGGCAAAGCTTGACAGAATGTGCAACGAAATACGCCAGCGTAATCGAGTGAAGAGATTAATTATCTCCATGAAGCTAAGGTGTCCGCAGAAGCAGATTTTGAGGCAGAGCATGATAGGCAAGCAGGCTAGGGACTATAAGAAGGAGGCCGATAAGCTTCATAAAGAATTGGAGGAGAAGGACCGGAAGATATCACGGATGTCTTACATCCATAAGAGTGCTCATAAGGATTTCAAGCTTAATGTTGCTTGTTATTCTGTAGAGTCGGGGCAGACTCGACATACTATTAGTCGGGATACTGTAGCAAAGATTGTGAATGAGAAACACGAGGACGCTGTTATGCATTATTAGAAGTCTAGAGTTATAAAGATGTGTGTAGTGACGTAAAACCCTCTTTTGTATAAACAGGGTAGTCTTTTTATAAATCCCAACTTTTGAGAAGTTCAATTGCGGGATAGAAATGTACTAGCCATTGGTTATAGAAGTAATGTGTAAATAGTTTCAGACTATGAAGAAGCATATTAATATAATGAAGTTTTTATTTAATGTGCTTTGATGTGGTATGAGGTATTAGTATAGAAGGATAACCAAACAAGTAAATACATAATAATGAAATTCTATTTAATCAGAAAATGCCGCCAAGGAGAAGACAACGTAATCAGGAAGCGGAATCATGTAATAAAAATCAAGGGGGTCAAAACAACCCTATGCAAGAGTTCGTTATTTTATTAACGGTTGCATTTAACTAAACCGGGGTAGAGTACTCGCCGAACCTAGGTTAGCTAGAATGACTACCTTTAAAGAATTTAAAAGTGTAGGTCCACCGGAGTTCAAAGGAACGACGGACCCATTAAAAGCCCAGACATGGGTAATAGAAATAGAGAAGGCATTTGTTATTACAAAACGTATGTGAGGCGCACAAGACTTCTTTTGCAACTTACATGATGAAAGGGGAAGCCAACTTTTGGTGGGAGGCTCACTAGGGTGGGACTAGAATAGATGCGGTAACGTGGGAACAATTTAAGAAGGTTTTCTTCAAGAATTATTTCCCTATAAGTATGCAGTGGAGGAGAGGAAGGCTTGTAGGTTTGAGCAGGGCTTGAAACCCTGGCTCTATAGTGGAATTTCTGTGTTCCAGAGTGCATCCTATGGGACCATTCTGGAGAAAACGATTATAGCGGAGGGTGGTAGTGAGGCGTTAACCTAATACCACAAAGAGAGAAAAGATAAGAGCAAGGGAGAAAGAGGAACCAAGGCAGAAAATGCTAGTGGTAGTGGCAGTATGTCAAAAAGAAAGAGTTTTTAACTCCGGAATACTGGAGGGGGAACAAGGGGAATCCTAAGCGTAGTATCGAGGTATGTAAGGCATGTGGAAAGACTCATCTAAAAGTCTGTCTGAAAAGGAAATCGTTTTGTTATAACTATGGATAGGAGGGTCATATATTACCCAATTATCCTAATCCTAAGAAAAACCATGGTTGCTTTGTATCTGGGTCGTTAGACCACATGGCAAGAAATTGCCCAAAGAAGGGGTTGGAGGAAAGTAAAGGTGTTAGTAGTGGTAAGTTAGCCATGATGTGGTTGCATCAGTGGATTTAGTAGCAGATATCATTCCGGTCAATACAATGAATGCTTATGTGCTGTTTGATTGGAGTGCTACTTTTCTTTTATAGCATGAGAATTTGTTATGTGATTAAGTTCATTCTCGGAAGGGATTATAAATACCTTTATACTTTAAGGTAGAGAATGGGGAAATAACTTTCCTTAATTATATTCGTTGAAAAAGTTTCATGAATAAGGAATGTAAGCAAGTATCGGTAGATAAGTACTGATAAAGTTGAGAGAATTTGAAGTAAGTCTCGGTATGAATGAGTTGATTAACGATAGAACTTTAATAAATTATTTGAATAGAAGTATGAATATTCGGTTTTCTAAAGAAATCCAAGGTAGTATTTTATGGTAATAAAATACCGCGACGCTCTTGTTGTCTAACGATGACGCAAGTTAGGAGGATGTTAAGGAAGAGGATGAGTCATTATGGTTACGTATCGACCATCGTAATAGGAGTAAGTTAGCAGTTGAGAGTGAATACCCATGGCCAGGATCGATGATCTATTTGATCAGTTGAAGAGGGCAAAGAATTTTTCTAAGATAGATTTGCGTACAGGGTATAGTCGGTTGAAAGTAAGGAAGAATGAGGAGGAACCTAAGATGACATTCAGACCTCATTATAGTTATGACAAGTTTCTGGTTATGTCGTTTGGGTTAACTAATGTGCGGAAGTTAGACTTTTCGTAATGGGTGCCGAGCAAGTCGGTGGCAAATTGATAGGTACTCTTGTGATGTGCTATGGTTGAAGGTACCATTAGCGTCACAGGTTGGTACTCTTGTGTTCAAATAATATTTGGATGAGGGTGTCGTAATGATCATTGGTGATATTCTAGTCTAATTTAAGACGTCAGAAGATCACGCTGAACATTTGGAGATAGTGTGAGAAACACTACGAAGGGAGAAGTTGGATACGAAATTCACTACGTGTGAATTGTAGCTTAAAGAGATAGACAAATTTGTTATTAAGAAGTATGTTGGGAATGAGAAGTGAGAAAATAGTTTTTAGGAGCTAAAAGGAAGATTAAGTGAGGCATTTGTATTGTCTTTATCAAATGATACAGAGAATTTTGTAGTGTATCTCAATGTTTCGCAGAAATGACGGGATTGCGTGCTCATGTAGTATGGCAAAGTCATTGTGTATACATCGCGCTAGTTAAGGGATTATAAGGAGGTTTACCATATTTATGATCTAAAATTGGCAGCTGTAGTCTTAGAATTAAAAATCGGAAGATAGTATTTATACGGGGAAAAGTGTGAGATATACACGGACTCTAAGAGTTTGATATATATATCCACACAGAAGAAGTTGAATATGAAGTAGAGAAGGTGATTAGAATGGTTAAGAGGTTATGACTGTGATATATTATATCATACATGGAAGGTAAAAGTAGTAAACGACGCGTTAAGTAGGAAGGGTAGGGAAAAGCTATTGATGTTAACAACGAAAATGTCAAAAACGAAGCTAGAAGTTAAATTACGGAATGAAGAGGTAGAAATGTTATTCACAACATAGACTCAATCCACAATAATGGAACGAGTTAATTAAGTACAACTAGGTAACGAGGAGTGTAAGCGAGTTAAGAAGAGGATGAAGGATAAAGAGAAGATCATAAATCATCTCGTTTTGAAGGAGGAATTTGAGTTTAATATAAATTGGTATTAAAAGAAGGACTAATAAAAGGAAGATAGCGTAATATGTGAGTAAAGGTTTAACTTCCAACTCAGAATACTGATAGGAAGTGACAAGTCATGTGAATTAAGATAATACCTTCGGTGAAGGTGAAATAAAAGAACCACAATGTCGAAGAAGCATTGTGGGAACTTGAAATTAAAATGATCGAAAATTTTTCCTCAATGGTGGATGTAGTGTTAGCGAGATTCTGGGGACAAAATCCTTATAAGGGGGGAAGAGTGTAACGCCCCAGAAAATTTGGATTTTTGAGAATTAAATTTTTATTGGATTATGTGGATTAAAATGAATTTAATTGATTATTTATGGGAGTAAGCTAATCGAAGGTCGTTCTATGACCTAGATATGTCAGAACGTCGTAGTATTTTGGCTACGTGGTAGAATTAATGTGTTTGAATTTCTAAGACGAAAATAAAAAGCTTTCCGAGAAATTTTCTGAAAAACATTATTCATGCATTTCTGCTCGGGAATTATTTTTGAACTTCCGAGAAATACGTAATGATAGAATATCCAATAACATTTCAGTTATGGCAAACGCAGTTTTTCACCTACGGACTTAAAACCTAATGGTTAGGAAAAGTGAGTTCTGAGGAGGAATTTAAATGCATTTAATGAATTAAAGCAATGATCGTATAATACGTAGGTATTGTACGACGTAATGGATACGAGTGTGATATGAAGTATCATACGAGTATGTATGAATGATGGACTGTCGTATATTAAATAAGTATACGAGTTAGAATACGAGATTAATACGTAAATTATACGTTATAAGGGTTTAAGCCAAATGTAATGGAATTGTAGGATTGAATAAGAAATTGTAAAGTCCAATGAGATATTGATAAGGCCCAAGTGTAGAGATATGTAAGCCCAATGCAAGCTAATGATAAAGTCCAAAGAATTGTTAATGCAAGCCTAATGTATAAGTTAGGATTAATTAAACCTTAAGCCCAAAGTAAGAATCCAATGGATTAGGAGGATCCATGGGGTAACCCATGATCATATGGGTGAATTGGTGATCAAGAACTTTGTGTGATGAGCAAGTAGACTTAAGGGTTAATCAAAGGATAAGTTAAGTAACTTAAAGGCTAAGTAAAGTGCTTATGAGTGATGAGCAAGTAAAGTGCTTTTATGTGATGATCAAGTAACTTAATGGCTAAGTGTTGTGATGAGCAAGTAAAGGATAAGCTATGTGCTAAGCAAGTATACTTAAGAGTTAAGTAAGTGTGGTGGCCAAGTATATGTGGTGAGCAAGTTAACTTAATAATTAAGTAAAGGAATAGTAAGGAGGTGATTAAGGAGGTGGAGTGGCTTTATGACCATTATACCCTAACTTAGACTTTCCTATAAATAGCAATCTTGGTTTTCATTTTGTTGGTTGTTCATTTCATCTAATAAGTTGAGAGCTTATTGGTTAGAGAGAATAAATGAGCATAAGCTACAAAAGCTAGAACAATTTAGCCTTTGAGAATTCAAGAAGCAAGAAGGAGAGTAAGGATTTAAGCAAGTGATCTTCATAGGTAAGAACTTAAACCATAATTTCTTTCTTTTCAATTGTTAGAGAAGGGGGTAGTGGTAGAACATGAATGTTAAGGAATGATAAGAATGATTAATCAATGGACTTAAGTCGTATAAGTCATGAATAAGTAATTCAAACTTAATTAAGTTATGAATTTATAAAGAGTTTATATGAACTACTCATATGTGTACTTTAATAAGATGGTATGATAATAAGAAGTAAGAATGGTGTTTAAAAGACTTAATCTATAATAAGTCATGAGAAAGGAAGTCATAAGTAGTTTATACTTTTATAAGTTATAAACTCACAAAGAACAAGTAATAACTTATCATGTTTTTAAGTTAATGAGTATATATGTCAAGATGTTAGTACGATGGATTGAATCCATTTGAAGCGATGAACAAATCATAAGAAATGAAGTTAAGGCGAAATTTACGAGTTTGGACGACAATCGTCGAATTCGTGAAAATCTCGGAATGGAAGTCAAATTTTGATATTGAGCTTAGAAACATTGGTTTTCAATGGAGACAAGTCTTATTTGGCATTATTGAGTTGTAGACTCGTGAATGACCGAATTCCGACTTAGAACGAAGAAACGAGTGTTGAACGTTCACGAACGTTTATCGTTTTCGTTAAAAATGAACTAATAGGTGAAATTTTAGCAAACGAAGTCAAATAGATAAAATTCTTGCATGAACGCATAGAGTATGTAATTTGTGAACCGTAGGCTTTTGAATGAGCCAATTCGGACTTATAACGAAGAATTTATGCGTCCGGGAGTTTGGTAAAATTTTCAAATTTTGTAAATTATCGGAGGCACATAGTTGGCGCTACGGTGCCAACCCAAGGCCAAATGGGTGGCGCACGGTCTGCCGTAATAGTGTCTCAAGCATTCTCTAAATCGCGCTGCAAGTAACGAGATGAAGAGTTATGTAATGGCGTCATAAATACCAAATCCTAGAGTTTTTCAGCGCATAAGAAATGGTTACAGATTTAGAATGAAAGGAGAAGTGAATGAAGGCTGAATTAAATCCTTAATCAACTTAATGTAACATCATTGCTAATGATATAGACCTTAGGTATAATACTAAAGGTTGAATATAAGTCAACTGAATGTGAACGTGAATGGTAAGCAATAAGTGTGCGTAACTAATAACGATCGAGTCCCGGTTAGTGATGTGATAACATTAGTAAGCCATGATGAAGGATGGTTAACTTGAAATGAGTTGTATTAATGAAATAATTTCAGTTAAGTTATAGAAGAGAAAGAAGTTGGTAAGAATGATGTAAGTTATAACGATAAGACCGGAACCAATAATAACAAATCTAATACAAGATTAGATTGAGAAGAAGGGTAAGATTCATTAGGAACCATGTATGATCATTCATGATCTAATGTGGTATGTTATGTGGTTATGTGTTGTAGAGACCGTAAAGACTGAAAGGAAAAGTTATTATACTGTAGCAGACGCTGAAGGCAAGTTTTCTTAAAACGCTTGTCTAACCTTCGTGTTAGCCAAGTTTTCTGTGATTCATGTTATGAGTTGCATGAACTGTTTTACTAAAGGGTCGATGCCAGTTTTACCTCGGCTAGACTAATCTTGAAGAGTTGATTGATTTATTTACAAGTCTTTCAATTTAGAATTATTAACGCTATCCTACGCTAATTGTTTGGTACGGATTTAAGGTAAGCCCTAGTATGAATAAACAAATGTATTTTTCATCGATTATTCGATGGGCACGCGAGGTTGCCAAAACTTAAACGTACATACGTTTAACAGGATGTAGTGTTGATCAACATAGAGTATTATGGGCTGATCACCTAAAAGTGCTCGTAAGATATGCCGGACTTACGGACTTATTGCCGGGTTGTCCTTTTCAAAGAAATTATGAAATGCTCATGGTCTTGAGCCAGAATTGATGTTTTACTGAATATTATTATTGTAAAATGTTTTGAAGGAAAAGAAGTGCTATTTTAAATTATTGATAGTACTTCATAACTATTATCCAGTTATTGAAGATATACAATTCCTATGTTTTAAGCATGTCGTTTAAAAGAAATTGATGTACTTGATGAGCTTGTTATGCTCACTCTTGCTTGAACCATATGAATGCAGCTAGGACTGAATGAACCGAGGAATTCGACAAGGATAGAGGCAAGACGAAGATGAACGATTAGTTTACCTTGTAATAAACTTGTAAGTTGTATATATTATAGTATGGTGAACAAAGAATGTAATGGTTTTAGAACCTGGGAATGGGATGTAATATTATTAATGTAAGAAGAATGTCGTTGATAGACACATTTTGATGTCGTTTCAATAGAATGAATGTACAGTTATGAGTACCGTGTAGCACCATCTGTCGGGTTGGAAGATACCCGGATTTTGGGGCGTCACAAATACCCCTTACTATAATAATAATATCCCTTACCTCAGAAGAAGACTGGATACTGGAATAGTGAAGTATCAGACTTCGCTTCTTCTTTCTCTCTATAGCTTCTCTCTCTATAATTGCTCTATAATAATTGCTCTTGTGAGACTTAGTGAATTGGTGAAAAATAATGAAGGAATGAGCTTCTATTTATAGGAAAATATAGTTTCCATAATTGCACATTTTGGGGCTCGAAATATTATAGTATAATACCCTCATCTTTTCATTCATTTTTAATTTAGTCATGCAAGTATTATCAAACTTGCACCACCTCCCCTAATAATAAATCATGTGAATCAATAGTAAATCATGTGACTCAATAGTTCTAAACATGTGAAAAAATTAATTATAGTATAGTACCTTCATCTATACCTCTATTTTTAACTTAGCCATGTAAGTATTATCAATCTTGCACCAACTCCCCTAATAGTAAATGAATGTGAATCAATAGTACACACATGTGAACAAATAGTTATAATCATGTGACTCAATAGCAATTAATTGCTCATTTATCCGGTTAATTACCCGATTGGTCAATATAACCTCCAGACATCAATTATTATCGAAATAAATGTCGATTTTCACTAACACTAATAATTCTAACACAATGGAACTATCAATTTCATCTTTAATCAACACGAACTTATTCATCATTAATATTATAATTCACAATATTTAACAACCAGGTCGTTCCCAGGAAAGTGGGGCTTTCCGATAAGGATTTCTCCTTATTGGCGCCGCAATTAGGTGACCAAACCTCTCCTTGATGTAACTTCTGACATTATCAATATTGCAAATAATAATATGAATAACTTTGCCAATCTCAATTATTGATTTAATAATATAACATATTATGCAGATGATCTTGTGACAATAATTGAATCAATAATATGAGAGATATGATCAAAATTATCGTAATAATAATTGAGTATAACCGAGTGACTTCTTACGTAAGCATCAATAATCAATACCGTGTGCTACTACGCAACCACGTGTATTACTGTACTTTTACTACTGGGTAGTTCAACAGTTTTAACGGTAACACTTTCGCCGTTATTTTTATAAAAAGACAATTATTTCGCTTTTCTTACTACGACAATACTTCCGAAAATCGGATTGTCCGAATTTAAGTTTAAAATTAGTTATTAATAAAATGAATTTTATTAATACTATTATGTGTATGTGTTTATTAATCGTTCTATAACCTAGAATGATTATTAATCGGGAGGATTCTAGCTACTGAGCTAGGCTGAATGAGTAAAAATTTTCAAGATGAAAATAAAAATTTTTCGAACAAAAAATATTTTTTGGGAAAAAAGGCAAAATAGGCACTATTCACTTCGATGAAACCTAAGGTTTAGGGTTTGAATAACCTAAGCCTTTTCGAGAGAGTTCGGTATGTCGAAATGACATTCCGTCGAAAGATTTGACGATAATATATCGTGAAAAGTTAAGTTAAATAGTAGATAAAAGTTTTTCTCGAAAAAGCGTGCGAAATCGGATAAAATAAAAATGACGAAAAAATATTGTTATGTACTTTTCACTTGTTTAGCTACGTTAGGGAAAAAGCGTGAAGGAAAACACTTGACACCAAAAAGTGTTTTTCAATTTTTTTAAAATCAAAGAATAAAAAGTTAATCGGTAAAGGAAAGATGAAATATCCAAAATATTTGGATTAGAGAATCATGATTTTTAAAAGCGTCGGACCAAAACCCGAAGACGGAAGCCTACGAAGCTTCCAAGGAAGCTACGTAAGGAGGGTGGGCCACTTGGCCCACCAAGTAAACTTGTGGTGGCCAAGTAAACTTGGTGGCTAAGCTTGAATAGTAAGGAGGTTAGGGGTGAAAAATGACTAAAATGCCCCTAACCTTGGTTTTCTATAAATAGAAAGCTTAAGTTCATTATTTTGAGCTTTTGAAAATCCTACAACTATGAGAGAGAGAGAGAGAGAGAGTTGGATGGGAGAAGAAGAGGAAGAATGAGGAAAAAAGCTTGCTCGAGATGCACGCTTTGTCCGATGGAAGGAGATTAAAGAAGAGCAGTAATCAAACCCTAGTTTCTTCTAATTTTCTTTAAGTTTAATATGTTCAAAAACATAACTTAATGAAGATAAGAAGTAGAAAGATTTAAAATGATTTCATATGGTTGAAATCATGAGAAAATGAAGAAATAAAAATTAGAAATTTAGTTTATAAATTTCTTAAGGAAGTATAAGATTAAGTAAGGATTTTGAAGCGATCAAATGAATCTTATGAATGAAATAGAGTCAAATAAGTAAGGAATGATGTTCTATAACATCAAATTCCAAGAAAAAAGTAAAATCGTAATCAAAATATCGATTAAAATGAAAACGAAGAAACGAAGAACGCGAAGAACACGAAAAGAACGTTGTTGATGGACAAATTTAAAACCATCGTAGGATAATTGTTGTTGATGGACAAGTTTAAAACCATCACGTATAAGTTAGTTGCTTATTGCTTGGTTAGGAGCGTTAGAAATGCGTTCATGAAGAATGGATTAAAACTTAGCTATATACTTGAAGTTATGGCAAAAATTTTAATAAAAAGAAGAACGAGAATTAGAAAGTTAGTAAATGAACCCAAACATGTAGGGTTTCATAAGAATGTAAGAGAACATATAAAACATGAGTCGTGGACTCAAGAACGAATGAATTAGAGTTTGGATGGCCAATTACGAGACGAGCGAGCGAAGAACGTTAATAACGTAAAATGCGAATGAAGAAGAGAAGATTAAGCCAATTGAATGGCATGTTAACGGATTTAGAATGAAGTTCAGTCTGAGGGTAATCAAAGTACATAAGATAAGGGAGAGAATGGCTTTAGAATGTCCTCGTTCCGAGTTATAACGAATAAGATATGAGATTTCAAAGTCAGCGTCTCAAGCTTGTAAAAGACTTAGAATATTTTTTTCTAGGTTTCATGCTTGGCGCCCTTGCACATGAGTCGTGCCTTGGGGGGGTGCACTTGATAGCGACTGAGCTCGGGCCATTAGCTACTTTGCTAAGTGGTGTGCATGATGAAAAAAGAAGGGAAGAGCATGCGCTGGCCAATGGCCTTGGTGCTGAAATGCCAGAAATGAGATTTTATTGCTCGATTCTTTGGGGATGTGCAAGAAAAAAAATATGAACATGTAATTCAACTAATGTAACACTTAATTAAGTGTATTAAACCTTTGATGAAGGTTGAACGAAAAGATTAAATGAGATTAAAAGATAAAGAATGTAGGCGGGATTCTGGAACCAATGTCCGGGGCGTAGTCACATAAACGAGCGAGCGAGAGATTGCTATAATTGTGATTCCTTAAGCGTTGATTGACTAGGGTAATGAATAACATTTTGATGTTATGTCATGGTCATGAGAGATGAATGTAAAGCGTTTAGAAGCGGCTGTGAGCATTGACGTTGTTGCGATGAGCGATCGGTCTTAGCATACAACGAAACCGTATAAACTTTGACATTAGGAAAGAATAATGAACATGGGGTTCGGTGATGAGTAATGAATGAAAGTAATTAAAACCTTGGATGAAGGTTGAATAGAATTAAGAGGCAAAATAACGTAAATGTTGAATACATAAAGCGATCCTCGTGAATCGTATTCACGTTGAGCGAATGTTCTAAGTATACATTGGTTGTATGACTTAGGCGTTGACGGAGAGTAGTAAGTAAGATATGAATTATCAAAAAAAGCCGTAGCGAATGGGTAATAAGATTAATGAAAGCCGAATGTGAGTCGGATGAGAATGTTAGAATGAAATGTAAGCGTTGAACACTTGAACCAAGTTAAAGGTTAAGTGTATGCGCGAATACTAAATGCAGGTAGAACCTACACCCGTGTATGGTTTGGCCAGTAAAGTAATAAAGATCAATGATTAAACACATGAATGGTGAAGAAGCTTTGAATTAAAGACAAATGCATATAAATAAAAAAAGAAGCCGAGTTAATGTTTATAACTTGGATGGCGTTAAAGTCGAATGAATCGGACGTTGTAAGATAAGAATAAGGTAACGTAAAATGCTTAATATTATAAATGCATAGAATGAATATTGAATGATCGTCACGAGTATACAAAAGATTGTATGACTTAGATGATAAAGAATGAATCTTGAGGTATGGCATTTAGTTGCGAAAAGCCATAAGGAATAAGAAATTGACTTAACGAACATTATAGTTTAATAGTTCGGATAAGTTAAGATGAATTTAGGTTTAGTAGTACAATCGTAACCTTTGATGGTTGACATATGGGAGCTTGGGCTAAACAATTCCTTGAGAAGCGAAGGTATATACAAAAGCGGCAACCGATCTAACTCAACTTTATGGGCGGTGTAGATGAGGCGGGAACTTGTTTGTTGGTTGTTTGTGGGAAACCACTCGAGTACCATATGGACTACTAGCGAGACACACGATGTGTCTTGAGTCTAGGAGAGTTATAAGAAGAAGATAAGAATGTAAATCATCAAAGATGATGAACATATTAAGTAAGACATCTCCGTATGTCATGAAGCCGATTAACCAGGTAAAGGAAGTTGGTCGCGTAAACTTAGTTTATAAGAACGTGAACCTTAAGAAGTAAAGTAAAGTAAACCAATGTGTAAGTCAGTATATGACTAATTAATTGGTATATGTTTATTTCCTTATGTGCTACATAGGAATTGGAATGAAAGCGATTCGGTAAACTAACTATAAGTTTAGTAGTGCGTAAAAACAAGTTCTAACTTCATTCATATTTTAAATGAATGCTAGTTTCTAAACTTCTCGGATGTTGAACTTGAGAAGTTACTCTACATGTGCAAAATGTGTGATATTTGTACAAGGTGTTAGAATATATGAGGCCTTGTGCCTGATGTGAACACTTGGTGTTTCTATGATATGAACTATTACGTGATTGAACTGTTCAATATGAGCATGTTACATTTATACATGAACCGTTATTGTTAAGTCATGCTATTGATTCTAGCCCAGACGAAATGTGTATGAAAGAGTAGAGAATGAAAGTATTTCAAAGTGAATGTAACTAATGTTTTAAAATGATAGGAATCGAGATTATTCCTATTATTCAAGCTGCTTTATAACCTTTGTTCGGTTATTGAAATCTTACAAGAATGTTTAAATTCTTAAAGTTGTTTGTTCAATTGTTATGACTTGTTGGGCAATTGAATGCTCACACTTGCTTTAAATAAAAACATTTTCAAATGACGATGTTAGAAAGAACTTAAGGATCCGTAAAAGATCAAGTTGATCGGTATCCGAGAAGAAGTGCCATTCATTATATGAATGAGCGTGAAGATCAAACGAAGGCTTGTAATATAGAATGATAGAATTAAACTATAGAATAGTTTAATGAACGTTTATGTATCCTTGGTGGCGGATAAAAGTCACTTGTATAAGATGTAAAGAATAATGTAATTATCATTATTTGGAATGAAAAGAGGTTTTAAGGTTTTAGAACACAGGATTTGAGGATGTATGTTGTTATATTTAGCTATATAATGATGTATGTTTGGAAGAAGATGGGATCGTGATGTACGAATCCGGATGTGAAAATAGACCGGATTTTTGAGGCGTTCTGAGTTAGTATCAAAGCTATAGGTTATAAATCTTAGGTATGAGTACCTAAGACTATAATCGTAGAGAGAAGGATAAGAAGATCACCACGTGATCATAGTAAATCGTAATAATAACGAGATGAGCTATTAAGCGATGAATGATTTATAGCTAATGCTTATGAATGAATGGTACTACTGAAGTAGTACAGGGAAGAAGAACTTCAGATTGAGTTGTAAAGGATAGCATCTGAATTAAAGAAAATTAAGTATTAAGTAAAGAAAAGTTAGAAGTTGTAAGATTTCAATTGAGGACTCATGTGATAGGCGAGTTGTATGAACCTTTGTATGGGCGAGAGGTTTGTGCTTGGTGTAACAACCACTCGGTTTATTACGGTGATAATCATTGAAATTGGTCGTATTATCAAGATGTATATGACGAGAAGGTGAATCTTTTCTCATGTATATACTTGATAGGTAGAAACGATAAGGTAGGTGTGAGTTCTTGAAACTTCATACTTATAGTAAGTTTAATGACTCATAATTATATGTATATGTTTTTGAACTTCTCGGTGAATGGGCGCTTTATAGTGCATGCAGGATAGTTCTTAAACTCATATTATTGTGGAAAGTTCTGAACTCATAATGTGTGGTAAGTTGATGGGTATGTACTAAGGTATAGGAATGTTTAGACTGAAATGAGTTATTTTCAGTAGACTTAGCATTGAAGGTGCTAGAGAAGATTAAGTATTGTCACAAGTAAGACAATTAAGGAAGATGGAGGATAAGATATTCCAAGTCATCTAGCTATGCTAGATTTTGAAGTTTCTTGAATTACGTCTTTGAAGTGCGCGTTTTGGAAAATGAAAATTGGTTCAATTTTTGGAACCAATGGATTTTAAAAGAACTATTCTTGATATGTACATGCTAGTTGATTAAATTAGACGAAAATTGATTTAAAATATCAAAATGAATTTTATATCATCGATGCATTTGATGCAAAGATGGTAAAAGGATGGAGTTATTAATGCTGTTGAACCTGGTGTTGGAAGTGATCTTAGGATCAACAACCCGCTATGGTATGATGTATAATGATGAAGTCATAAAGCGACGAAGTCCTCAACGTCTTGTGAAAAAGTGTGGTATCATGGCGTCATGAAACGTTTTGATGTATTGCAAAAAGAATTTAAAGAATTGGTCGATGTCGAGTGAGTTGACTAGACGAATGTTTCAAGTTGATGTCAATTTATTGGTATGGTCTAAGCTACTTGATTTGGCTAAGACGAATGGTATGTCATGATTAAAAAGAAAATCAAGCTTTCTTTGAAGAGAGCTATCTTTAGAACCAAATTGTTTTGGTGCGGAATCCAATGATTAAGTCTGAGGTGAACATACCACAAAAATGGGGTTATCGATGGGTTGATCACCTACGTATGGAAGAGGTAGTTTACCTTCTTTGTGATTGTAAACTTACCAGTGTAAGAAAGGTTTACGGTGAAAAATTTGTTTAAACCTAGTAAGAGTTCATGGTCGATTTGACCCCTCGGCAAAAAGTATGAAATGTTTTAAAGGAATCTTTATATTCTATTTATTCCTTTCACTTCATGATTCTTGATAAGTTATGAAGGGTAGGGAATGTATGAAAGATAAGAACTTCTTTGAAGAGAAGTTGAGAAGAAGGGTTAGCTAAAATTTTGAGGAAGAAATTCTTTGAAGAAGGGGAGAATGTGAGGACCGGGTAAGGGTTTGGTTTTAGAAATTCGAGGATGAAATTTTTTTTAAGGAGGGAAGAATGTGACAACCCTTAGGAAAATCGGATTGTCCATAATTTAAGTTTAAAAAATTAGTTATTAATAAAATGAATTTTATTAATACTATTATGTGCTATGTGTTTATTAATCGTTTACATAACCTAGAATGATTATTAATCGGGAGGATTACGCTCTGAGCTAGGCTGAGCAGTAAAATTTTTCAGACGAAAATAAAAATTTTAGGGAAAAAAATATTTTTGGGAAAAGGCGAAATAGGCACTTATTCACTGAAATGAAACCTAAGGGTTAGGGTTTGAATAACCTAAGCCTTTTAGAGAGTTCGGTATGTCGAAATGACATTCCGTCGAAAGATTTGATGATAATATATCGTGAAAAGTTAATTAAGTGAAGATAAAAGTTTTTCTCAAAAAACGTCAAAAATCGGATAAATAAAAATGATGAAAAATATTGTTATGTACTTTTCACTCGTTTAACTACGTTAGGGGAAAGCGTGAAGGAAAAAGGCGCTTGACACCAAAAAGTGTTTTTTTAGTTTTTGGAAATCAGAAGAATACGTAAAAGTTAATCGGTAAAGGAAAGATGAAATATCAAAAATATTTGGATTAGAGAATCATGATTTTAAAAGCGTCGGAGATGAAACCCGAAAAGATGGAAGCATGAAGCTTCCAAGGAAGCTACGTAAGGAGGTGGGGAGCGACTTGGCCACCAAGTAAACTTGGTGGCCAAGTAAACTTTAATAAGCTAAGCTTGAAATAGTAAGGAGGTTAGGGTGAAATGACTAAAATGCCCCTAGCCTTGGTTTTCTAAAATAGAAAGCTTAAGCTCATTATTTTGGGATTTTGAAAATCCTACACTTTGAGAGAGAGAGAGAGAGTTCGGATGGGAGAAGAAGAGGAAGAGAATGAGGAAAAAAAAGCTTGCTCGAGTGCACGCTTTGTCAAACGGAAGAGAGATTAAAGAAGAGCGTAATCAAGAACCTAGTTTCTTCTAATTTTCTTTAAGTTTAATATGTTCAAAAACATAACTTAATGAAGATAAGAAGTAGATGAAGTTAAGAATGATTTCATATGGTTGAAATCATGAAAAAAAAAAGAAATAAAAATAGAAAATTTAGTTTATAAATTTCTTAAGGAAGTATAAGATTAAGTAAGGATTTTGAAGCGATCAGAATGAATCTTATGAATGAGTAGAGTCAAATAAGTAAGGAATGATGTTCTATAACATCAAATTCCAAGAAAAAGTAAAATCGTAATCAAAATATCGATTAAAAAAGAAAGAAGCGAAGAACGCGAAGAACACGCGAAGAACGAAAAAGCGTTGTTGATGGACAAATTTAAAACCATCGTAGGATAATTGTTGTTGATGGACAAGTTTAAAACCATCGCGTATAAGTTAGTTGCTTATTGCTTGGTTAGGAACGTTAGAAAGCGTTCATGAAGAGCGGATTAAAAGCGAGCTATAACGAAAGTTATGGCAAAAATTTTTAAAAAAGAAGAATGAGAATTAGAAAGTTAGTAAATGAACCCGAACATGTAGGGTTTCATAAGAATGTAAGAAGAACGTATAAAAAACGTGAGTCGTGGACTCAAGAAACGAATGAATTCGAGTTCGGATGGCCGAATTACAGACGAGCGAATGAAGAACGTTAATAACGCGTAAAAATGAGCGAAGAAGGCGAAGATTAAGCCAATTGAATGGCATGTTAATGGATTCGAACATGAAGTTACATCCAAGGGTAATCGAAATACGTAAGATAAGGAAGAAAATGGCTTTGGAATGACCTCGTTCTAAGTTATAACGAATAAGATATGAGATTTCAAAGTCGTGTCTCAAGCTTGTAAAAAGACTTAGAAAATTTTTTTCTAGGTTTCATGCTTGCCTTGTGTGCAAGTCGTGCGTGCCTTGAGGGGCGGTGGCGTTGGCGCGTGAGCTCGAGCCATTAGCTCTTGCTAAGTGGTGCGCAGATCGAAAGAAAGAAAGGAAGGGCCACGCACGGCATGTGGCGGTGC
Source organism: Panax quinquefolius (assembly GCA_020205615.1). Lineage (NCBI taxonomy): Eukaryota > Viridiplantae > Streptophyta > Magnoliopsida > Apiales > Araliaceae > Panax > Panax quinquefolius. Next base: position 84,091,885 of record CM035152.1, read on the forward strand.
GAGAAGCGATGCCGAAAAATGAGATTTTTTTTGCTTTCGATTACTGGGGATGTGCAAAAAAAATATGAACATGTAATTCAACTAATGTAACACTTAATTAAGTGTATTAAACCTTTGATGAAGGTTGAACGAAAAGATTAAATGAGATTAAAAGATAAAGAATGTGAGCAGCGGGTTCTGGAACCAATGTCAAGGGAACCGTAGTCATGATAAACGAAACGTGAGGGATTGCTATAATTGTGATTCCTTAAGCGTTGATTGACTAGGGTAATGAATAACATTTCGATGTTATGTCATGTGATGAGAGATGAATGTAAAGCGTTTAGACGCTGTGAACATAACGTTGTTGCGATGAGCGATCGATCTTAACATACAACGAAACCGTATGGCTTTGACATTAGGAAAGAATAATGAACATGGGGTTCGGTGACGAGTAATGAATGAAAGTAATTAAAACCTTGGATGAAGGTTGAATAGAATTAAGAGGCAAATAACGTAAATGTTGAATATGTAAATGCGATCCTCGTGAATCGTATTCACGTTGAAGCGAAACGTTCTAAGTATACATTGGTTGTATGACTTAGGCGTTGTGAGAGAGTAGTAAGTAAGATATGAATTATCAAAAAAAGCCATAGCGAGCGGTAATAAGATTAATGAAAGCGAAGAATGTGAGTCGGATGAGAATGTTAGAATGAAATGTAAGCGTTGGACACTTGAGCCGAGTTAAAGGTTAAGTGTGCTGTGAATACTAAAATGGTAGAACCTACACCCGTGTGTATGGTTTGGCCAAGTAAGGTAATAAAGATCGATGATTAAACACATGTGAGCGGTGAAGAAAAATGAATTAAAGATAAGTGCATATAACGTAAAAAGAAGCCGAGTTAATGTTTATAACTTGGATGACGTTAAAGTCGAATGAATCGGACGTTGTAAGATAAGAATAAGGTAACGTAAAATGCTTAACATTATAAATGCATAGAATGAATATTGAATGATCGTCTCGAGTATATACAAAATTGTATGACTTAGGCGATAAAGAATGAATCTTGAGGTATGGCATTTAGTTGCCAGAAAGCCATAAGGAATAAAAAATTGACTTAACGAACATTATAGTTTAATAGTTCGGGTAAGTTAAGATGAATTTAGGTTCTAGTACAATCGTAACCTTTGATGGTTGACATATATGGAGCTAGGCTAAACAATTCCTTGAGAGAGAGCGAAGGTATATACAAAATTGGCAACCGATCTAACTCACATTGTTATGGGCGGTGTAGATGAGAGCGAGGAACTTGTTTGTTGGTTGTTTGTGGAAACCACTTTCAGTACCATATGGACTACTAGCGAGACACGATGATGTGTTTTGAGTCCTAGGAGAGTTATAAGAAGAAGATAAGAATGTAAATCATCAAAGATGATGAGCGTATTAAGTAAAGACATCTCAAGTATGTCATGAAGCCAGATTAACGGTAAAGGAAGTTGGTCGCGTAAACTTAGTTTATAAGAATGTGAACCTAAGAAGTAAAGTAAAGTAAACCAATGTGTAAGTCAGTATATGACTAATTGGTATATGTGTTATTTCCTTATGTGCTACATAGGAATTGGAATGAAGCGATTCGGTAAAAAACTATAAGTTGTAGTATGCGTAAAAAGCAAGTTTCTAACTTCATTCATATTTTAAATGAATGCTAGTTTCTAAACTTCTCGGATGTTGAACTTGAGAAGTTACATACATATGTGCAAATGTGTGATATTTGTGCAAGGTGTTAGAATATATGAGGCCTTGTGCCACAATGTGAACCTTTTGGTGTTTTTTATGATATGAACTATTACGTGATTGAACTGTTCAATATGAACATGTTACATTTTATACATGAACCATTATTGTTAAGTCTGTATTATTGATTCTAGCAGACAAAATGTGTATGAAAGAGAGTAGAAAATGAAAGTATTTCAAAGTGAATGTAACTAATGTTTTAAAATGATAGGAATCGAGATTATTCCTATTATTCAAGTTTACTTCATAACCTTTGTTCGGTTATTGAAGTCTTAAAAGAATGTTTAAATTCTTAAAGTTGTTTGTTCAACTATGTTATGACTTGTTGAGCAATTGAATGCTCACACTTGCTTTAAATAAAAACATTTTTATGAATGATGTTAGAAAGAACTTAAGGATCCGTAAAAGATCAAGTTGATCGGTATCCGGAAGAAGTGTGCCATTCATTATATGAATGAGCGTGAAGATCAAGCGAAGACTTGTAATATAGAATGATAAAATTAATAAATGATAGATAGTTTAATGAGCGATTATGTATCCTTGGTGGCGGATAAAAATCACTTGAGGATGTATGTTGTTATATTTAGCTATATAATGATGTAAAATAATGTAATTATTTGGAATTATTTGGAATGAAAGAGGTTTTAGGTTTTAGAACACAGGATTTGAGGATGTATGTTGTTATATTTAGCTATATAATGATGTATATTTTGGAAGAAGATGGGATCGTGTCAAGAAATCTTCAAGAAAAACCAATCTTTGTGATCAAATTAATACTTGAGAGAAAAAAAATCCTGAGAATCCTTTAAGAAAGACCCAATCTTTGTGATCAAATCAATACACAAATTCCACCACAGAATTCTTCAAGAAAAACCCAAGAGAGCCCTTCAAGAAAGACCCAATCTTTTTAATCAATACCAAAATTCCACCACAGAGTTCTTCAAGAAAAACCCAAGACCCACGAGAGATAGTTTAAAGAGAGAGGTTAATGAAGGAAAACTTACTTGAAAATCGATACTCAATTCGAACAACAGCTCTCTAACTAATTAATTCAATTAACTTAGCAGTAAAAAATTTACCCCTTTCTTATTCTAGTTCTTACTCTAGTTGTCTTCTGTTTTGCTACTTTTTGCTCGTCGTGGTTTGCTTCTTCATAGGGTTTGATTCATGATGTTCATCTTGAACCAACACAGAATGAATTGTCTCCTGTTTCGCTACTTTTTGCTCACCGTGATTTGCTTTTTCATAGGGTTCGATTCGTGATGTTCATCTTGAACTAACACGGAATGAATTGTCTCCTGTTTTGCTATTTTTTGCTCGTTGTGGTTTGCTTCTTCTTAAAGTCCGATTCATGATATTCATCATTTGGGGCTGACGAATTTGAATCAACACGGAATGAATTTATTTTCTACATTTGAATGTACGTATGATTACAAATTTAGGGGAATTAGGGGATTGTATTTAGGGTTTGGCAAGGGTATTTTTGTCAAGGTCAATTAGGAGCATTAAATAAGATGGACATGTGTTGAATTTATAGAAGGACATATGTCAGTTTAATATGTCATGTACTGTGATTTAGTATATATAATAGATTTAATGAAGTACAAGTTTAATTAGTGTGTTTTAAGTATTTTTATTTTGTATAAAACGTTAAGTATAGTTTTAGCATTTATTATATGTATATATAAAATAAAATATTTTGACAAAATTACATATCAATATAAACAGGAAGAATTGATGAGTAAAATGTATTTAATTTATAATTTGAAAAGTCATCATAAATGAATTTATATAACGAATGTACGTTAAATTTCAATTAAGACCGCATTAATATAAAATTTAATATAATAAAAGTTTTACAATTAGAATTTAAAAGGTTAATAAAATTTTTACGTAGATTCCAAATTTTTCCTTTGCTCAAAAGGGTCATTTGAGATCTAATATTCGGGAAAAATTATCAAGATTATACCTGAAATTTATTGAAAAGTTAAATATTTTGGAAATCAAAAATTATTCCAAAATTATTTGAAATTTTTTGGGAAAAGTTATGGTTTAAACGTGATAAAATCGGACTTATACAGTTCTCAGAATGTTTGAAAAAGTAAAAAAAATAACAAAAATTTTGTGGACATAAAAATTGGATATAAGTGTATTTAAAATTTTCCTATTTGTATTTTTACTCCTCATTGGGATCAAAATATAAATATGTAAAATTTAAATACATTCATGTCTAATTTTTATGTCTGCGTAGAAGAACTCTAATTTTCATGACAGCTGCGAGCTGCCACGTGGTAACCCTAGCCGACCATTCCCAATCTTCTCCCAGAAGCTTCCTTTCCCTTGGCCAATAAAAAGGTGCCACATATCTAGTTTTTCTTTAATAAAATCAACCATTTCACACCATATTTTCTTCATTTCTCACCCCAAAAGAATGCTAAACAACCAAAATCAAACCCTCCCTCCGAAGAAAGAAGAAAGAAGAAAGAAGAAAGAAAGGAGGTAAGTTTTTTTCTTTCTGTAATTCTCCATTTACAAATATAGGTAATTTTTTTTAATTTGTTCTTGTATTTATTTATTAAATTTTTGTTGTTGTTATTCATATCATTCAAATTATACACCCTTACACACTTTTTTTTTCTTCTATATTTAATTTCAATGAAATATATAGGATTCAATTTTTTATTTAACTTAGGGATGGAAAATGTGATTTAAATTTATTTCTTAATAATTTTGTTCGTTTTATGAAATCTACAAAATAGTTTATTCATTAATTAGTGTGCATACTTAATTGTTTATTCACGGGTTAATTCATGTGTTGCATTATTTTATTTAAGTGATATCTATTAATTGTTTTCCACCTTACTAAAATAAAATAATATCATATATATATCCAAACTCAAAAAATTCATGTATTTGGATTTGTTGATGAATTATATTTTATGGTATATATTTTGTAGACGCTGGGAGATTCGCTTTTCCTGGTTGTTGTTGATCGATTTCACAATCAATATATGCGTGTAAGCATATTCAGTCAACAAGTAATAAAGTGAAAGTAGAATATCATTCCCACGAAGAATTATTAATAAAAATGACTAAGTATTAACTTTTAGCCAAACTAATTTTATTTAAACAATCAATTTAAAGCTTTCAAATCAAATTATTTAATTAAACAAACACTAATACCACTAGTTAAAAATCAGATTATGGATATTTAAGATCACAACTTCACTTAAATTAAACATTTCTTATCAAATATGCTTACTATTCTGAATTGTTAATCAAGAACACAAAAATAAATATGACCATCTCTCAATGCATTATACTTAAATCCACAGATGATATAATTAAGAAGAACATTCTAATTAACTATATCTTTATGTGAATTATAATTTAAGAGGATTTAAGCACAAATTCTCTATTAGATTACATGCGATGTATATGTCTCTATCCTAGACATAAATTATGAATTTCAACGTCATGCAGAAAACACAAGCACATACTATTATGATCATATCTAAATTTATAATCCGTTTCTCAATTTCATATAGATTATCACGGTAATTGTTAGCTAAGCAATTAGGCAATAAGCATAAACCATAATTGTAACACCCCCTTCCCAAATAGGAAAGGGATGTCACGCACAAAGTACAACAAACCTCAAAATTAGTAAACAGAGCACTAATGACTTCAAAAATATTAATAATGATATCCATCAATGAAGTACTAAATACAATTCTCCAACTAGAGTCAAAATAACCAAAACCAAAAATTGAATCAACCTAGATGGTCAAATACAACACTCTTATCACACTAGCCCTGAATCACCCCTGTAAATCTGCCAGAAGAAAAACACAGCATGAACCAATTACCCAATACGAATATAGATAATACAAAGATGTATAACTGAAATACGAAATCAATTGAAGTAACATAACAAAGCCTCAAGCTTAAAGACCGACGAAAATATGATATCCAAAGTCTGAATAGAATATATCCGAATTAACAGATTTAACGAAACAAACAGAAGAGTAAAGACTGAACTGGAGTAACTAACTCAATTAATTAAACTGAACAGAAACAAACAAAACTAATACAATGAAATAATAGGCTGAATTAAATGGCTAAGTGTTATTTCATACTGACTGAGCTTAGAAATATACATTGCCACACAGTCAAGTAAAAATAATGCCACACAGGCAAGTCAAAATAATGCTACACATGCAAATCACACGTTGGATCACGAATCCAAATGTATGCAAATCGGATATGTGACGCCCCCAAAATAGGAATACATCACCTATTCTGAGTCGCCAAATACATGGTATAGAATACAAATACAATCTTAAATATACAACATGAGCTGTGAGTTTTAATACAAATATTGTCTTCTAGATAGTATTCAAACTCAAAATAAGTCCTCAATACATTTATTATCACACTATTTCATAGAATAGTGAGAACTACTAATGATATCATCTAGACCGTCACTCCGTTCTCCGACTAGTCCCTGCTACGTTCTCATTTCACAGAGAGAACAATGAAAGCAAAAGGGTGAGCTCAACTAGCCCAAGAAGAAATATTATGGCTAAGATAATGCGTAATAAATTATCGTTAGCCTTCATAATGTTAAACGATCTGATATAACAAACATCAAGTTTAACTACACGGTGAACAAGCAATCCATTAAAAGAGTCAAGTAGAGAATAAAATCTACTATCTTCTATGATTTAAAAGGTTTTTCATCACTTTTATCATTTGAGACTCAAACATTAAATAAACCACGTCATCCCTGCACTACTACCATTGATATTCATTAGTATCACGACCACAAATTATCCATGCACTACGGGCTAAAGATATTCGTGTTTTCATCAATGGTCATGATCATGCCAACAACTGTCCATCAATGTACTACGGGCCAATGAGGACTTTTACCACATCATTTGTAACATTACGGTCATGACTATACCGAATAATCCCTAAATCATAATCATACCAAGTCCATCTACATACTCTGTGCCACGAGATGACTTTCAACATAATATAAACATGAGGATGATGACAATGACATAATAATTCAATAAAACAAGTTCAAGAATTAAATTTTAAAGATTTATAAGTTAATTTATCCTGAACTCAAAAACGTCCAAATTATCAACATGATACTGCTTTGTGGAGTAAAACTCAAGAATGCTCAGAAGAATATTTCCATGAAAAGATACTGGATGTAGTGCAAATATCCAGGATATTCTACTAAATTCAAGGAGTATAGAAGCCAAAACTTTAACCAACCGAGTATAATAGAATATATGAACTCGCAAATGGATTTTACGCCACGTGCGGTAATCCACGTAGATGCATCATTTCCATAATTTAATAAGGAATGAATACAAAGGATCATTCACCATGCATGTGGTAATCCACATGAGCGAGTTATTCCAACGTAATAATAAAGAATGGAATAATAGAAGAATTCACCATGCATGCGATGAGGCGCATGCATGCGAGGTTATTCTCAATGAATAATAAAGAATGGAACCAAAGTTATGCGAAATCCACACGCATACGATATTCCAAAGAATAATAAAGAATGGAATAACAACGAATTCACCATGCATGCGATGTAGGCCAAATGCAGACGGGTTATTCTAACGAAATAATAAATAATAAAACCAGTCATATACGAAATTACATACATATAGGATATTCCAATGAATAATAAAGAATGGAATAACAACAGAATTCACCAGTACATGCGATAGGCCGCATACGATACGAGTTATTCCAACGTAATAATAAATAATAGAACCAAATTAAATGCGTGTCTGACATGTACGGTGATATTCCAATGAATAATAAAGAATGGAATAACGTAAGAATTTTACCATGTATACGGTGCTTGGATGTAGCGAGTTATTCCAACGTAATAATAAATAGTGGAACTGTGTCAATGCGTGTCTGCATGCGACATGATATTCCAACGTAATAATAAAGAATGGAATAATGTAAGAATTTCACCATGTATGCAAGACTTCACATGACAAAAGTTAATCCAACATAATAATAAGGAATGGAATAACAATAGCTCTCATCATGAAGATGAAAGAAATAATACCTCTTACCTTAGAAGAAACTGGATATTGGAATAGAGAGGTAGCAGACTTCTCTTCTTCTTTCTCTCTATAATTTCTCTCTATAATAATTGCTCTATAGCATTAGTGAATTGGTGAGAAATGAAGGAAGAATGAGCTTCTATTTACAGAAAAATATAGTTTCGATAATTGCACGTTTTGGGGCTCAAAAAATTACAGTACAATACCTCTAACTTTTATTTTATTTTTAATTTAGTCCTGCAAGTATTATCAAACTTGCACCACCTCCCCTAATAGTAAATAATGTGAATTAATAGTTCAATCATGTGATTCAATAGTTATAATCATGTGAAAATACGAATAACAGTATAGTACCTCTATCTATACCTCCATCTTTAACTTAGTCATGCAAGTATTATCAATCTTGCACCAACTCCCCTAATAGTACATGAATGTGAATCAATAGTACACACATGTGAACAAATAGTTATAATAATGTGAATTAATAGCAATTAATTCTTCATTTATCCGATTAATTACCCGATAACTTCCAGACATCAATTATTATCAAAATAAATGTCGATTTTCACTAACACTAATAATTCCAACATAATGGAACTATTAATTTCATCTTTAATCAACACGAATTTATTCATCATTAATATTATAACTCACAATATTTAACAACCAGGTCATTCCCAGGAAAGAAGGGGCTTTCCGATAAGGATTTCTCCTTATTGGCGTGCAATTAGATGACCAAACCTCTCCTTGACAGAACTTCTAGACATTATAAATATTGCAATTTAATAATATAAATAACTTTGTTGTCTCAATTATTAATTTAATAATATATCATATTATACAGATGATACTATGACAATAATTGAATCAATAATATGAGAGATATGATCGCGTGAATTATTGTGCTAATAATTGAATATAATCGAGTGACTTCTCATGTAAGCATCAATAACCAATACCGTAGTACTACGCAACCACGCCAGATTCTCGTACTTTACTACTAGGTAGTTCAACAGTTTTAACGGTAACACTTCCGCCGTTATTTTTATAAAAAGATAATTCTGTTGTTTTCTAAATACGACAATACTTCTGTTGTGGGGTCCACCAATGATTGTGTCGTCGCACGGATATTCCCCGACAAAAGATTATTCCTCGACCAAACGAATATTATATAACAACTTGCTTACTTTGCAAAATTTATAAATATTACCCACAACTATAACATTATATCAAAACCACACCATAACATTCAAAAAAAGTATTTCGAGAAATTAATCTTTATTCATAAAAGTAGGGGTCTTACAGGATAGATGTGTTTGACACAACATCACCAATCTGCAGAATAGAAAACTAGGGTTAACCCATACGCCTCCCATAACAAAATGCCAAATGGCCCACTTCCTCCAGAGCCCAAAACGGAGACTGTTAGGTTTGTAATATTTATGAACGCAATCAAATTGCACAAAATAAGAGGAAACGTGGAAAATAGAGTTTTAAAAATTTACAAACCATATACCCGGATCATCCTTTATGCACAATTATTAATTAAACGAAAAGATAAAGAACACGAATCATACCCTTGAAGATTCGAGCTTCCTCATGTACAAGTTCACCTCCAATCTTTTTCGCGTTCAACTTGAATCCACTGAGTTTGGTTCCTTCCTCGATCGATGTTAGCCACCCAGTGTTTGGCCTCTGAGGTGATCCACCGGGGAAGAAGAAAGATTCAAGAAGATGGGTGGTTGGCTAAACCCTAGTCTTCTATCCCTATAGAAAAAGAGCGTACTCTCTAACTATTGGAATTACGTATTCTCGTATTTTGTGAAAGTGTTAACAACACACCCACCCATAATAAGACTCTTTTTATTTATAGATGTGGGCAACCCTCCTTAACAATTAAGGAATTAGGTTTTATTTTAATTAATTAAACTCCTTTAATTAATTAGGCTCCTAATCTTATTAGGAATAAAATAAACTTTTAATTAATTAGCCTCCCAATCTTATTAGGAATAAGCGAGAGTACTTTTATTAATTAATTCCCAAACTCCTTTAGGAATTAAATAATAATAATAATAAATAATAATAATAATAAGACTCATCTTATTAATTTATATTTAATATTTCTAAAATATTAAATAATAAATATTAAGCTATTTAATTTATTCTATCACCATAGATTAAATTAAATATACTTAACTTATTATTATAATTATGCCATTAACTTCTTAAATAATTATTCTTTCTTTTATGGTGTGACCCTTTAGGTTCTCCATAATAAACCGATTAATGAATAAATCAATTAGAACAATTATAATCTTATTTAAATAAATAAATTAAACTATTAATTTATTTAATTAAATAATATTTATTCTGATAGGGATAAGCCTCCCTAGGGATTAACGACTTTCTAGATAATATAGATTTCAACATTAATCATAAAACAACCTTTGAGTAAATAGTTATAAATCTGATTCAATCATTCCACCATACTGATGTCCCAATTAAATATAAAACATGGAATTCTTTGTCAAGTCTTATTTTATTTAATTATATGTATTTTAGACTCTTAAATGCACTGACTCAAATAATGCAAATTAGAAACTCCTTTTAATTTCATTACGCCTTGTGAGGACTCTTTGGATTGTCATTTATCGAATCACATGGGACATTTCTCTTCTTTTACTAGAAGCGGTAGATTCTTTATTGATCATACATTATCTCCATATACGACTTATTATACCCAAGCATACCCTTTGATATACCTAAGGGTCTTAAGGAATAAGTCAAAGTATAATTCATCATACTGCGAAGATACTATGATGATCTCAAGTCGAGGATCACTTGTACTTTTATCGGTAAAGGAATTCCTATTGATAGGTAAGTAAAACTCCATAAAATTATTCCTTAGCGAGCCACGTTCAATGTACTTATTCTCTAATAAGCACCTACATACTTGCTTTAGTGTCTCCACATAAATGATTGTGAGATCAATCATCCTCATCGATGAAGCAAGCAACATATGTACCAATCTATCGATTCACTAATCCCCAATTTAGTAATCAACGATTGGAAACTATTTTAGTTTAAGCTTTTTAAAATTTAGATCTCATTAGAATGATCATCATCATTATTCTAAAAGCATTGCTTAAAAAAGTATAGGTTTATCACATATTATAAAAGCTGAAAGTAGTATGCACACAAGAATCATGTTTTGATGATAAAGCATATACTTTAACAATCTTATTCATTTATTAATAAAAAGTATTAATTTATTAAAGGCTTTTAATTATCTACATGATCTTTGTTTTATATATGTGATAAACCCATAATCCTGGACTGCATTTTAGTGTATGAGACTTCGATTTATTCATTAGGGTATATCAATATGCTTGGGTATAATAAATTAAATCTACCACTTCTAATAAAAGAAGAGAAATGTCCTAGATAAATGACAACCCAAAGAGTCATTTAAGGAAGAAAGGATCGAAATACATTTACTCAAAGGTTCTTTTTAATGATTAATGTTGAAATCTATATTATCCTGAAAGTCGTGATCGCTATCTGGGGAGGCTTATCCCTATCAGAGAATAAATATTATTTATTTAAATAAATTATTTATTTAATTTATTTATTTAAATAAGATTATAAATTGTTCTAATTGATTTATTCACAACCTGCTTAATATGGAGAACCTAAAGGGTCACACCATAAAAGGAAGAATAATTATTTAAGAAGTTAATGGCATAATTGTAATAATATAGTAAGTATATTTAATTTAATCTATGGTGATAGAATAAATTAAATAGCTTAATATTTATTATTTAATATTTTAGAAATATTAAATATAAATTAATAAGAGGAGTCTTATTAATATTATTACAATTATTATTATTTTAATTTCTAAAAGAGTTTAGGAATTAATTTAATATAAGTACTCTCATTTATTCCTAATTGGATTAGGAAGGAAAATTAGTTAAAGGAGTTTAATTAATTATCCCTAATAAGATTAGGGGAGCTTAATTAATTAAAAGAATTTAATTAATTAAATAAAACCCAATTCCTAATTGTTAAGGTGGGTTGCCCACATCTATTAATAAGAGAGTCTTATTATGGGTGATGGGGTTTTTTGTTGACTTTTACAACGACATAATTCCAATTTGTTGGAGAGTGCACGCTTTTTCTATAGAGATAGAAAAACTAGGGTTAGCCATAACACCCATCATCTTCTTGAATTTTATTCTTCCTTGGTGGATCACCCTCTAGAGGCCAAACATACATGGGTGGCTAACGCCGATCAAAGGAAGGAACAAAACCCCTGTGGATTCAAGATTGAACGCGAAAGGATTTGAGGTGAACTTGTACTTCGATCTTCAAGGGTATGATTTTATTCTTTATCTTTTTCGCTTAATTAATAATTATGCATAAAGGATGATCCGCGTATATATGGTTTGTAAATTTTTAAACTCGATTTTACCACGCCTGCTTAATTTTATGCAATTTGATCATTGCGTTATATATTACAAACCTAATAAAGGCATCGAGCCAAACCTTTATGCTAATTATTAATTGTTTTAATTTATTATGTATATTGATATGTGTTTAGAACAATTTAATTGGGCATAATTTTATTGTATAAAATTTATAATAAAAAAAAAAAAAAAAAAAAGCGTGATAGCTTTCTTTTTTTTCATGTGCACGGAACAAACAAGGATTGGCAGCACAAAATATAACAAGCAGGAACGGAAATCGAGAAAAACTATTAAGTTCCGGGAACATTTTTTTGAAAGGAACGGATATATGTATATATATATTATGGTTATATATATATATAATATATATTACAAATATATATATATATACATATATATATTCTTAATTATTATATAATTAAAATAAAAAGTTTATTTTAATTTTAAAATAAAAGGTTTATTTTAATATTAAAATATAAAGTTTTATTTTAATTTTAATAATTTTATAATTAAAATAAAAAGGTTTATTTTAATCTTAAAATAAAAGGTTTATTTTAATATTAAAATAAAAGAGTTTATTTTAATTTTAAAAATTAAATTTCATGCTAACTAATTAGAGTTGGAATTGGATTCCATGTTAACTAATTGGAGTTGAAATTGGATTGCCTAATTTCCTTAAATAAAGGAGTTTATTTAGATATGAAATAGGATTTCATATTATTCAAAATAAAAGAGTTTATTTGTGAATAGGAAAGAGAATTCATGTTTCCTTAAATAAAGGAGTTTATTTAAATATGAAATAAGATTTCATATTATTCAAAATAAAGGAGTTTATTTGTGAATAGGAAAGAATATCCGTGTTTCCTTTAATAAAAGATTTTTTTTATGGAATTGGATTCCATAATTAATTAAAATAAAAGAGTTTATTTTAATTAAAGATTTTTTTTATTACATGGAATTGGATTCCATAATTAATTAAAATAAAGGAGTTTATTTTGATTAAAAATTTTGATTAAAATAAAATAGTTTATTTTATTCAAAATAGGATAAATTAAAATAAAATAGTTTTATTTTGATTTAAATTTGGATTTAAATAAAGGAGTTTATTTTATTCAAAATAAATTTTATACTAACTAAAGTTGCCCATTAAATGATATTAATATATATATTAAATGTTTATTATTCATGAGATGAATGATATTTATTGATGCATATGGTGATGTGTATGATAATAAATGGGATTGATTATGAACTATCAACCAATATGATTGGATTTTATTTTAGTTGGATGCATGAATGTATGGGTTTTATTAAATGGGGTCTCACAGACCTCGCCTTCTCTAATTTTTCTTAATATAAATTCTATTCCCTCCTATGTACTTCCCTCGATCACGATCAAGGTTTCTATTTATTTTAAATAGTTTTGTAATAGAATAGTTAGAATTAATTTTTGAAGAATTAGAGATCAAGGAGCAAAGAGCCCTTGAAGACCCGCTTGTAATGGAGCCCTAAGGTTAAAATGTAATAGTTATATTTAAATATTATTTCTTGCACCCCTAGGGTTTGACCTTTTTTGGTTCACTTGGTGGCTCTAGTGAACCAAACTAGAATAAAAGTCCATAATCAATTCGGGTAGAATATAGTATTCTATATGTGCATGCTTATACTTTATATATATTATATATTATGCAAACATGCTTCGCATGTTCATTAATATAACGCTGCGTATTTTATATATATATATAAATGCATGCTAAAACAAGATGAGACAAATTAATAACAAACCCCTCAATTTTTATATTAAGTCCTAAGCGTTCAAAGATATTTGGAATATCGAACGTCCGCTTTCTAGCATGATAAAATTAATAGAGTATTAAATATTTAATATGAGTTTGTTGTGTCACCACAAGGCAAGTATTAAGTATTTAAGATGTTAATTTATCACATTTGATGCTTATAAAGAAAATTGAACAATATTGTTTTGTTGTGTCACCACAAGGATGATATTTTTCTTTTTGAATATATGGAGTGCTAGGTTGGACTTAACTTGGATAATTTTGATTCTGGGATGTGCCACCACTGATCAAAATAATCTAAGAGGCAAAATACAAGGAGTCAGATAGTTGATGTAATTGACAAAAGTTGTCTACCTATTTATTTATATATAGTTTGTTGTGTCACCAAGGGCTATATACATTTGAAATGGGATCCTTATTCTCACTAGCAAATCTTTAATTAGATTTTGCCGAACTATATAAGTGAGGGTAATATAGTTTGAAGAAAATAGTGGGAGATACCAATTTAAAACAAGACCTAAATTATTTTGGTAATTAATAAAAGAATGTATGTTAAAATGTTGTTAATCACAAATTCATTTACGAAATTTTACAATGTCTAAAATTACTATCATCTGCGAAGCATATTAGATGCTAAATTAACCGCCATCAATTAAACGGATTAGTTAAGGAATTTGAGAATAGTTCTCATAGTGAAAAGCTATCTTATGTCCTTAATCGCCTATCCTCAAGAATGGTTGCGCATAATGCCTCTGAGGAAGACATTGCTACTTTTAGAAAGTGGCAAGATGATGCACATTGGCTCAATCGCATCATACTCGCATCCATGAGTAACGAGCTTCAACGTCGGCATGAAACTATGGATGCTCCTACTATATTCCCCGCACATCAAGTAGTTGATGATGAGGAAAGTAGGGGCGATAGATATCGAGATATCTAAGGAGCTCTTCCGATCTAGAATGGCCAATGGCACTATAGTATGCATAAAAAGGTTCTTAACATAATCAATTTGATTGATCAATTAGACAACCGGTTTTGTCATGGATGGAGAGTTGAGCCAAGATTTGATCTTGCACTCACTCCGGACTCCTTTCACAATTGTTGTGAATTTTTCATATGAACAAGCTAGATATCGGCCTCACCGATTTGCTTAACATGTTGAAAAATGTTGAGAGTCACTTTCCAACCAAGAAAGATCAAGTCTTCTTGGTAGGGGCCAAGGATCTTCTGAAAAGAAGAATGATTCAAAGAAGGTAAATAGAAAGGCAAAAACAAAGAATAATAAGAACAAAACTGATACGGATAGCAAAAGAGTTTGCTTCCACTGCAATAAGCCTGGACACTGGAAAAGAAATTGCGAGAAGCATCTTGCGAGGCTAACCAAAGAAGCTTAGTGAAGTTTCTAGGTTATAAATACGCTTTTTGTTCTTGATTGAAATAAATTTTTCTTTAAGTCAAGGTTCTACTTGGGTATTGGATAACGACTTTGGTTATCATAAATATAGATTTATGAAGGGACCAAGCGAGTAGAAAGCTAAACAAATATAAGTAATCCTATGTGCGGAAATGTAGCAAAGGTTGCCACATTAGCCATAGAAACTTATAGTTTAGCACCGCCTACTGCAAATCAATTAAGTCAATAAGTTGTTATTGTATTCCGCTTCTTGTTAAAATATTATTTCCATTTTATTGTTGGACAATGAAATCTTTGGTATTATAATTAAGAACAATTGTTGTTCTATTTATAATAATAATGTTTTGTATAGAATCGGAATATTACTTAATAAATTTTGTATACTTGACTTACATGAAAATAATTTTGCATATTGAACAAATTAGTATAAGAAAAGGAGATGATCATTCAAAGAGTTGAATGTATGTATTTGTTGAAATACAAGTGTGAATTATTTGAAAGGTTCAAAGAATTGAAGTGAAACAAATTGGCAATGTATTAAGATTCTTTGATTAGATCAAGGAATAAATACTTGTGCAATAAGTTTCTAGATCATCTCAAATGGTTTTCTCATAATGGACACATCCCGATCACGCAATAATTGATTGATGTATCCGAATGAAAAATCGTACCTTGTTGGACATGAAAGCGGTCCATAATGATTTTACTGACATTCCAAAGATCCTTCGGGATAATGTCCTAGAAATGGTCTGCATATCTATGAAAATGGTAACCTCAAAATCCTATTTAGACTCCATAAAAGTTATGGATAGGGAGGATTCCTAATCTTAAGTATGTTAAGATAAGGGATTGTCCAACTTATGTGAAAAGGTTTCAAAAGGATAAGCTTGGGACAAGATTTGACAAGTGTCAATTTGTGGGACATCCTAAAGTAAGTTTAGGGTATATGTTCTATAATTCTACTTAGCAAAAGGTGTTTGTTGAGAAACATGCTGCCTTCTAAGATAAAGATGTTTATCATTAAAGGGGCTAGTGGGAGGATAATAGATCTTGAAAAGTTCAAGAACCACAAATCACTATAAGTCAAATAAGAGGAACCTGTAGATGGACCTATTGTACCACGACTGAATCGTAAATCTAGAATATTACCGAAGATACCTGGGAGGTATGGATTCATCATGGATGATGATGATGAGGTACGTATCATAGAAGATGATGATCCAGTTACATACGATGAGGTAAGAGTTATAGACACTCTCAAAATGGAACATTCATTTTGATGAAATAATCAAAAGAGTTTGATTTTATCAAAAATAAGAATGAACCTAATGTGTACAAAAGGGTCAAGGGGAGAGTCGTGACATTCCTAATATTATATGTTGATATACTATGGATAAGGAATGACATACTAATGCTATAATCAGTAAAGATAAAGTTGTCTAAACATTCCTCCATGAATGGTTTGGGAAGAGTATCTTAATTGGGGATAAAATCTATATAGATAGATACAACAGGATGCTCGACTTAACCCAAGGAACGTATATTCATTTGATGCTAAAACGTTTAGCATGGCAAACTCCAAGAGATGTCTCATGTCGATGAGCTATGGAGTGTATCTCTCTTAATAGTCCCCACAGACTCTTGAAAGAGAGATCGCATGAGTGACAATCATGTATGCAATGAAATATACGAGACCGATGTTGATCGATTATATTATGGAGAAGTTCACTATGAGTCGCTGAAAAACATCTTAAAGCTTAACCCCAAGCACTAAGGATGTGATCATATTCATGGTGGGTCTAAATTAAAACTAGAGGGCTTAATGCACTCAAGTTTTTCGAGATGCACCAAGACGACAGAAAAATCCACTTTAAGGTAAAGGGTTACCTTGAAAAGTGGTGCAGTGAATTGGAAAGGTTCCAAACAGCAAAGAGTTGCTGGTTTAGTGATAAAGACAAAGTATATAGCTATAAATGAAGCTGCAAGATGATTGTTTGGATGAAAAGTTTATTACAGAACTAGGAATAGTTCCTAAGTCTCATCTTGGATCTAAACATGTGTTGTGGCACTTTCATTTGATTATTAGAATCATTGAAAGATGGGAAATCACTATAGAGATAGTGGACTCTCATGAACAACATTACATATCCATTAACTAAAGCTTATCCAACAGCAGGATAATCGTCACTTAGAGAAGAAGAGTATGAGTTACCATGACGATTGGCTTTAGTGCAAGTGGGAGATTGAAAGTAGTATGCACACAAGCCAATCATGTTTGATGATAAAGCATATACTTTGTAACAATCTTATTCATTTATTAATAAAAAGTATTAATTTATTAAAGGCTTTTAATTATCTACATGATCTTTGTTTTTATAATATGTGATAAACCCATAGTTTTAAGCAATGCTTTTAGAATAATGATGATGATCATTCTAATGAGATCTAAATTCTTAGAAAGCTTAAAACTAAAATAGTTCCCAATCATTGGATTACTAAATTGGGGATTAGTGAATCCGGATAGATTGGTACATACGTTGTTTTTCATTGGATGAGGATGATTGATCTCATAATCATTTGTGTGGAGACACTAAAGCAAGTATGTAGGTGCTTATTAGAGAATAAGTTCACTTTGAACGTGGCTCGCTAAGGAATACCTAATGGAGTTTTATTTGCTGTCAATAGGAATTCTCAGTAGTGATAGTAGTACAAGTAATCCTTGGACTTGAGATCATCATAGTATCTTGTGTATGATGAGTTATACTTTGACTTATTCCTTAAGACCCTTAGGGTATATCAAAGGGTATGCTTGGGTATAATAAGTTATACATGGAGATAATGTATGATCAATAAAGAATCTACCACTTCTAATAAAAGAAGAGAAATGTCCTATGTGATTCGATAAATGACAACCCAAGAGAGTCCTTGGCGGCGTAATGAAATTAGAAAGGAGTTTCTAATTTGCATTATTTGAGTTGTGCATTTAAGGATCGAAATACATATAATTAAATAAAATAAGACTTGACAAAGAATTCCATGTCTTATATTTAATTGGGACATTGTATGGTGGAAGGATTAAATTATACGGTAACTATTTACTCAAAGGTTCTTTAATGATTAATGTTGAAATCTATATTATCCGGAAAGTCGTTGATCGCTAGGGAGGCTTATCCTATTGTAGAATAAATATTATTTATTTAAATAAATTATTTATTTAATTTATTTATTTAAATAAGATTAGAATTGTTCTAATTGATTTATTCACAAACCTGGTTTAATATGGAGAACCTAAAGGGTCACACCATAAAAGGAAGAATAATTATTTAAGAAGTTAATGGCATAATTGTAATAATATGTTAAGTATATTTAATTTAATCTATGGTGATAGAATAAATTAAATAGCTTAATATTTATTATTTAATATTTTAGAAATATTAAATATAAATTAATAAGAGGAGTCTTATTAATATTATTACAATTATTATTATTTTAATTTCTAAAAGAGTTTAGGAATTAATTTAATATAAGTACTCTCATTTATTCCTAATTGGATTAGGAAGGAAAATTAGTTAAAGGAGTTTAATTAATTATCCCTAATAAGATTAGGGAGCTTAATTAATTAAAAGAATTTAATTAATTAAATAAAACCCAATTCCTTAATTGTTAAGGTGGGTTGCCCACATCTATTAATAAGAGGAGTCTTATTATGGGTGATGGGGTTTTTTGTTGTTAACTTTTACAACGACATAATTCCAATTTGTTGGAGATTACGCTTTTTCTATAGAGATAGAAAAACTAGGGTTAGCCATAACACCCCATCTTCTTGAATTTTATTCTTCCTTGGTGGATCACCTCTAGAGGCCAAACATATGGGTGGCTAACGTTGATCAAAGGAAGGAACAAAACCCCGGTGGATTCAAGATTGAACGCGAAAGGATTTGGAGGTGAACTTGTACCTGAGGAAGCTCGATCTTCAAGGGTATGATTTTATTCTTTATCTTTTCGTTTAATTAATAATTATGCATAAAGGATGATCCGGTATATATGGTTTGTAAATTTTTAAACTTCGATTTTACCATGCTTAGCTATTTTTATGCATTTGATTGCGTTATGAATATTTACAAACCTAACAGTTATTTAAGGAAATTAGGATTCTCTTTCCTATTCACAAATAAACTCTTTTATTTTGAATAATATGAAATCTTTTTTCATATCTAAATAAACTCCTTTATTTAAGGAAAAATAGAATCCAATTTCCTTAAATAACTGTTAGGTTTGTAATATTCATAACGCAATCAAATTGCATAAAATTAGCTGAAGCGTGGTAAAATCAGAGTTTAAAAAAATTAAGCGGAAGCGTGTAAAAATAAATAACATGTAAGTCACGTGGCTAAGGCAATGCACGGAATAAAAAACAAACAATCATCTTGCAGCTTCATTTATAGCTATATACTTTGTCTTTATCACTAAACCAAAGAACTCTTTCTTTGCTTTGGAACCTTTCAATTCATCGCACCACTGCTCAAGGTAACCCTTTACCTTAAAGTGGATTTTTCTGTCGTCTTGGTCTGTTTGAAAAACTTGAGTCTGTTAAGCCCTCTAGTTTTAATTTAGACCCACCATGAATATGATCACATCCTTATTTAGCCACGTGACTTACATGTTATTTATTTTTTTTTTTTTTTTTAAACTTTATACAATATTACAAACCTAACAAAAACAACATCATGTAGATAATTAAAAGCCTTTAATAAATTAATACTTTTTATTAATAAATGAATAAGATTGTTACAAAGTATATGCTTTATCATCAAACATGATTGGCTTTTGTGCATACTACTTTCAGAGACGCCGTGAATAGTAACTCGTGAATAGTACTTTGATATTTAATGAGTCTCCTTGGGGTGCTCCTGTTCTCTTCGTAAAGAAAAAAGATGGAAGTATGCGACTTTGTATTGATTATCGGGAGTTGAATCATGTCACCATCAAAAATAGGTACCCGTTGCCACGCATTGATGACTTGTTTGACCAGTTGCAAGGCGCCAAATTCTTTTCAAAGATTGATCTTCGTTCTGGATATCACAGTTAAAGATTAAAATCGATGACATCCCAAAGACTGCTTTCAGAACTCGGTACGGGCATTATGAATTCCTAGTCATGTCTTTTGGATTGACTAATGCTCCTGCTGCCTTCATGGATATGATGAACCGAGTATTCAAGGAATATTTGGATTATTTTGTAGTCGTCTTTATTGATGACATCCTCATATATTCCAAAAGCCATGAAGATCATGAGAAACACTTGAGGCTGATACTCCAAAAGTTTCATGAAAACAAGCTTTATGCCAAGTTGAAGAAGTGCGAGTTTTGGCTTGAGGAAGTAGCATTCCTTGGGCACGTGATATCAAATCATGGAATATCTATTGACCCGACAAAGATTGAAGCAATTCAAAGCTGGGAGAAACCCAAGTCAGTGATCGAAGTACGTAGCTTTCTGGGCTTAGCTGGTTATTATCAGAGATTCGTGGAAGAATTTTCTCGAATCGCTACTCCATTAACTCAGCTGACTCGAAAAGATAAAAATTCAGTTGGAGCGAGGAATGTGAGAAGAGTTTTTAAGAACTCAAGAGGAGACTCATTTCAGCACCTGTTCTGACAATACCATCTGCTTCGGAGGGATTTGTCATCTACAGTGATGCCTCAGGCAAAGGTTTAGGATGTGTTCTAATGCAACATGAGAAAGTCATAGCCTATGCCTCACGACAACTCAAAGAATATGAGAGAAATTATCCTACTCATGATCTAGAGTTGGCAGCTGTCGTTTACACTTAAGGTTTGGAGGCATTACCTGTATGGAGAGAATGTGGAGATTTATACGGATCATAAAAGCCTCAAATATTTCTTCACTTAAAAGGAACTCAACATGCGGCAAAGACGATGGCTTGAGCTGTTGAAAGATTATGATCATACCATTCAATACCATCCTGGAAAAGCGAACGTAGTAGCTGATGCATTGAGTAGAAGATCATATGCGGGTACGAATGCGATATTGTCAACGCAAAGGCCCATTTTGTATGACTTACAAAGGAAGGAGATAGAGTTAACGACTCTAGGGACCCATGTGATGATGACGAATATACGAGTAGAACCGACTTTAATCGATAAAGTTAAAGCTGCTCAAGCTACAGACCTGGAGCTAATGCGTATGAAGAAGAAAGTGCAAGAAGGTGCTATTCTGGAAGCAAGAATAGATGAAGAAGGAATACTTCGAGTCAACTCCAGACTTTGTGTTCTTAACGATTCTGACTTGAAGTATAAAATTATGATGGAGGAGCACAACACACCGTTTGCAATCCATCTTAGGAGTACCAAAATGTATCGTGATCTTCGACATACATTTTGGTGGAGCAATATGAAGAGAGAGATAGTGGGGTTTATCTCAAGGTGTCTAACTTGTCAACGAGTCAAGGCGGAGCATCAAGTGCCAAAAGGTCCATTCAGAACCACTTGAAATTCCGAATGGAAGTGGGAGCACATTACCATGGATTTAAGCTTCGGTCTTCCCAAGGTTTCTCAAGGCATAGATGCAATTTGGGTCATTGTTGATAGATTGACCAAGTCCGCTCATTTCTTCCGATCGAGAAACTTATACACTTGAACGCCTTGCTCAGTATGTACATAAACGAGATTGTAAGATTGCATGGTATGCCAGTATCCATAGTTTCTGATCGAGACCCAAGATTCACTTCAAGATTTTGGGTTAGTTTGCAAAAAGCTATGGGCACGGATTTACGATTTAGTTCGGTGTATCATCCTCAAACGGATGGATAATCAGAGAGGACTATTCAAAATCTTGAGAATTTATTAAGACTTTATGTCCTTGACTTCAAAGGAAGTTGGGACAAGTTCTTACCATTGGTGGAGTTTTCCTACAACAACAGTTATCAAGCAAGTATTGGCATGGCTCCATTTGAGGCGTTGTCAACGAGTCAAGGCAGAGCATCAAGTACCAAAAGGTCTATTGCAACCACTTAAAATTCCAGAATGGAAGTGGGAGCACATTACCATTGATTTCGTTACTGGTCTTCCCAAGGTTTCTCAAGGTATAGATGCAATTTGGGTCATTATTGATAGATTGACCAAGTCTGCTCATTTCTTACCAATATGAGAAACTTATACACTTGAACGTCTTGCTCGTATGTACATAAACGAGATTGTAAGATTACATGGTATGCCAGTATCCATAGTTTCTGATCGAGACCCAAGATTCACTTCAAGATTTTGGGTTAGTTTGCAAAAAGCTATGGGCACGGATTTACGATTTAGTTCGGTGTATCATCCTCAAACGGACGAACAATCAGAGAGGACTATTCAAAATCTTGAGGATTTATTAAGACTCTGTGTCCTTGACTTCAAAGGAAGTTGGGACAAGTTCTTACCATTGGTGGAGTTTTCCTACAATAACAGTTATTAAGCAAGTATTGACATGGCTCCATTTGAGGCGTTGTATGGAAGAAAGTGTCATTCTCCAGTATGCTGGGATGAGGTGAGTGAAGGAACGTTGTTGGGGCCAGAGTTGGTACGTATGACTACGGAAAAGATTCAAACGATCCGACAACGTATAAAAACCTCACAAGATCGACAAAAGAGTTATGTTGATCTTCATCGAAAGGACGTGGAATTCAATATTGGAGATCATGTGTTGTTACGTGTTGCTCCATGGAAAGGAGTTACGAGATTTGGAAAGAGAGGAAAGCTCAATCCTCGATTCATTGGCCCATTTGTAATCCTTGATCGAGTAGGAATCGTGGCCTATAGACTACTTTACCGCTTGAGTATGTCTCGTGTTCATAACGTGTTTCACATATCTATGTTACGTAAATATGTGAAAGACCTGAACCAAATTATTGAATTAGAACCGGACGAGATAGCGGAAGATTTAAAGTATGAAGAGGTAGCTGTTAAACTCTTGGATAAGAAGGATCATATTCTACGCTCCAAGGTTATACCTCAAGTCAAAGTTTTTTGGAGAAACCACGATGTGGAGGAAATGACCTGGGAGTTAGAATCTGAAATAAAATCAAGGTATCCTCACCTCTTCGATATATCAGGTACGTACCCTAATTTCGAGGCGAAATTTCATATGAAGGGGAGGTTGTAAGACCCCAACATTTTTTTTAAATAAAGAATATTTTTTTCTCGAAATATATTTTTGAATATTATGGTGTTGGTATGATATAATGTTATAGTTGTGGGTAATATTTGGAAAATTTTGCAAAGTAAGCAAGTTGATATAAAATATTCGTTGTGTTAGTGAATATTCGATTGGTCAGGGAATATTCATTTTAACAGGGAATATTCGTACGACGGCACAATCATTGGTAGACCCCACAACGGAAGTATTGTCGTAGTTAGAAAATGACAGAAATATCTTTTTATAAAAATTACAGCGGAGGTTTTACCGTTAAACTATTGAACCACCCGATGGTAAAAGTACAGTAATATGCGTGGTTGCATAGTAGCACACGGTATTGATTATTGATACTTACGTGAGAAGTCACTCAGTTATACTCAATTATTGCTACAGTAATTGCTGCATCATATCTCTCATATTATTGATTCAATTATTGTCACAGTATCATCTGCATAATATGTTATATTATTAAATCAATAATTGAGACGACAAAGTTATTCATATTATTATTTGCAATATTGACAATGTCTAAAAGTTCTGTCAAGGAGAGGTTTGGTCACCTAATTGCGCGCCAATAAGGAGGAATCCTTATCGGAAAGCCCCTCTTTCCTAGGAACGACTTGGTTGTTAAATATTGTGAGTTATAATATTAATGATGAATAATTGTTAAAGTATTAAGAATGTGTTTATTGAAGATAAGTGATTTACAAAGTTGAGGGGGAATAATGCAAACTTGGAAAACTTTAGGGGTACTAAAGTGTAATAAGTTAAATCAATCTGGATCATTGATGGTGGTTTTAATAGTAAATCAATCTAGACCGTCGGTGGTGGTTTTAATAGTAAATCATTCTGGACCGTCGGTGGTGGTTTTAAAAGTAAATCAATCTGGACCGTCAGTGGTGCTTTTGAAAAATAAATCAATCTGGACCGTCGGTTGTGGTTTTAAAAGTAAATCAATCTGGACCATCGGTTGTGGTTTTAATAGTAATCAATATGGATCGTCCGTTCTAATAGTGAATCAATCTGGACCATTCGTGAATTAGTTACTATTTAATACATTCTCCTATAAATAAAAGCTTAATTCTTCTTTCATTCTCACCAATTCACTGAGATTCACAAGAGACACTATAGAGAGAGAAACTATAGAGAGCAAGAAGAAGAGTATTCTGCTACTTCACTTTTGTAGTATCCAGCTTTCTACTAAGGTAAGGGGTATTATTTTTTTCGTATTCATAAGGAATACTATTTTTCGTATTCATCCTTTAGTATGTCAGAATAACCTGTCTACACGGATTACATACCGTATGACATGTGAAAATCCATTTGCAGTTTTCGTATGTTAATTCTTTTCATATTCTTAAATCTAAACTTACTATGGTAAGTATTGCTTCTATAATCCTTGAAATTAATGGAATATCCGTGAGTTTTGCGCTTCATCCAATATCATTTTATTGGAATATTGATATGAACTTTCTTATTAAATATCAATATTTTCACCGAAGTACTATTCATGAGTTACTATTCACGGGTTACTATTCACCCAATTACTATTTACTATAATATTATTCACTCGGGTATTCGGGGCACTTTTTATGCTGTGGTACTATTAACGAGTTACTATTCATGGGTTACTATTCACCCGATTACTATTCACTCAAATATTATTCACTCGGGTATTTGGGGCACTTTTCATATCGGGTTACTATTCATGGGGTACTATTCCCGAAGTACTATTCACAGGGTACTATTCACGGGGTACTATTCACCAAAATATTTATTTCTTTTCTGTCCAAATTATTTTTGATACATGGATATTATTCTTGAATTTTACTCTACAAAGCAGTATCATGTTGAAAATTTGGACATTATCGAATTTTGGATAAATTAAATTATAAATTTTTAAAAATTTATCCTTTACTTTCTTTTAATTGAATTCTTATATCATTGTCATCATCCTCATGCTTATATTGTGATGAAAGTCATCTTTGGCTTACGTGCATAGATGGACTGTTGATTGGTATGATTATGACCAAAGATAATTCGGTATAGTCATGACCATTGATGATTACACGAATAATTCTTGGCCCGTAGTGCAAGAATAATTTGTGGACGTGATACTAATGAATATCCTTGGCCCGTAGTGCAAGAATAATTTGTGGACGTAATACTAATGAATATCCCAGCAATAAAGTTAATGATAAACTTTTTAAATCATAGAAGATAGTAGATATTATGCTCTACTTGACTCTTCTAATGGATTTCTTGTTCCCTTGTTCCGCTGCAGTTAAACTTGTTGTCTATTATATTCTATCAGTTTAACATTGTTGAAGGCTAATGATAATTTATTCTGGATTATCTTAGTCATAATATTTCTTACTAGGCTAGTTGAGCTCACCCTTTTACTTCCATTGTTCTCTTCATGAAATGAGAACGTAGCCAGAACTAGTCGGGGAATGGAGTGATGGCCCGAGATGGTGTTTTAGTAGTCCTCACTATTCTATAAAATAGTGTGATAATAATTGTAATGAGGATTTTATTGAGTGTGGATATTGTCTAGAAGACAATATTCATTTTAAAACTCTCAGCTTATGTTTTGTCGTTACACGACAGTTGTATAATTAAGTTGTATTTGAATTTTGTACCATGTATTTGCCGACCCAAGATGGGTGATGTATACCTATTTTGGGGGCGTCACATTACCTTCTCACTTTATTAAATCAATTATACTTGTGTTAATTCACTATTTTAATTAAGTGAATTATTCACACTATTTATGAAACTTAACTCATAATAGTTTCCATTGCCCACAAGGCATAACAATTAAAATTATATTATCTCATAACATAATTTCAACTTAATTAAACTAACTAATATTATTTAATTTCTTTAATAGTTTAATTAACTATTAAATTACACATTCTCCAACATATGAATATATAATTCTCTTCACACCAAATCACATAAATCAAAATATATTCACCTCATTATAAGAATTTTAATTATTAAATTTTTATTTTAATAACTTATGAAAATTCGGGTTGTCACAGGTTTGGATAACTTTCAAATTAATGCTTTAGGTCTAGCTGAATCAATGGCGTAAACCATTTTTTTTCAAAGTATATAAGAACAATTTATTTTAACATCGAAATCAAAGTTCGAAGAATGTAAACAACTTTATCTTAAGCTACGAAGCATTAAGTCATAAGACATGAATCATACTTTCAATGGTTTACTTCTACGACCAATAATACTACAAGCTTAAGTAATGCTATATAAAGAATAGGGTTAGGAACTTGCATCAAAGAGATAGAGTTTAGATACTTGCACAATATTCAAAGTTGTGTAAGTTAGAAAACTTGCCTCAAGCGTAGTTTACCAAAGTATAGCTTATCAAAATTTTTGAATCCTATTATAACATAATTATAGGTATAAGATATTCATCAGCTACATACATACAATACTCATGCTTGATATGTAGGGTTAAACGCACACATAAGAGTCAACTTAGTCTTATAATCCCATACGTATGTTATTACGTACCCTACATACACATAGTACAAAAAATCAGTTTGTAAGACACTATGAAATCAAATAACATAGTTCGTAATCATCTTTTGACTTAACGTTTGAAAGTTTTAAACACTTATAAAATATATGATTCTATCGTTATCATGTTTATTGACACTTTAAACACTATGTTTAGACATGTATTACAGATTAAGACATCAATATAAGCATGCATTAAATCTCAGATCACAAATGTAATAGGTGATCAAGATCACAATTGTGGTGTGCAATTGCCATCTGGTTAGGCATAGGGACGACACAACTACACTGTCCTCTGGCCTGACCAGAGTTGAGCTTTGTACTTTTTGGTTTTGTCCCCTTCTTTAACATACTAAGACATTAACACTTATCATGCCTACATGCTAGAGGACTTTACATACATGCATGACCATTCTAAATTCATCTTTACACATCATGGTCTTAGTTTGAGATTTCTAATAAGTCAAGGCCAATTGAGGTCATGAATCACAAGAACTACTATGTTCACCATGTACACTGTAACGACCCCAAAATTCATACAATTTAATTCTCGACTTCGGTTGTTAATAATACATTGAACCTCTAATTTTTACATCATTAAACCATAATACAACCATTGAAATTTGGAATAATTAAAATTTTCTATTACAATTAAAATTTTCTATTACAAACTATTCTCGCTCCTTAACTTTCAACCTTTACATCTAAATATCTCGAATCATTTTAATACTACAATAGTTTACATTGCAAAACAATATTACAATTCAACATTAATACATTATTCTAACCTTAAACATGGTTCAAATAATAATAACACAACCAAAGTGTATAAATCTTCAAGTATCACATCCGATCATATGTTCAAGTAACACATAACTTTTTACCTTGAATCTTGAACCTACACAAAGTGGTTATTTGCAAGGTTGAGCTCGATGTTTTCAATTCAACAAAATCTAACTTGCTTTTCATGCATCATCATCATATACGCATAGCATGCTCAACATATATCTCATAAACATTGGACTAACATAACATACATGTTACAGCTTCATACAACAAGTAAAGATGTATAAAGATTGAGTTCCTTACTCAATCAGCATGCTTTTACTCAATCAACATAGTCATAAGTTGACTTTAACATTTCATACATTCAACATATATATAACACATCATGCTTCTTTGCAATAAAGATTTAAATCAATCAAATTCACATAGCAAATAGGAACCACTTTCAAAAGACTTGCCTTGATCGTTGTTTATCAATAACAGTTTAACAACTTACAGTTATCTGCACTTCACGTGCCCTACACAATTATATAACCATGCACATCAACTATTAGTCACATAGCAACACATAGTAGTTGTAATGTAAACTTTGTAATGATCTTCGTTCGTTCGTCTATAATTCAGTCATCCAAACTCAAAATTCATTCGTTCTTGAGTCCACGACTCACGTTTTCTATGTTCTCTTATATTCTTATGAAACCCTACACGTTCGGGTTCATTAACTAACTTTCTAATTCTCGTTTGTCTTTTACGAAATTTTCTCCATAACTTTGTTATAGCTAAGTTTTAATCTATTCTTCATGAACGTTTCTACCGTTCCTAACCAAGCAAAAATGCATCTAACTTATATGCAATGGTTTTAAACTTGTCCATCAACAACAAATATCCTACGATGGTTTTAAATTTGTCCATCAACAACGTTCTTCGTGTTCTTCGCATGTTCTTCGTTCATTCTTCATTTTAATCGATATTTTGGATTATGATTTCACTTTTTATTGGAATTTGATGTTATAGAACATCATTCCTTACTTATTTAACCTACTTATTCATATAATCCACTCGGATCGTTCTAATTCATTATGAATCTTATACTTCCTTAAGAAATTTATAAACTAAACTTTTAATTCTCACTTCTTCATTTTCTTATGATTTCAACCATATGAAATCATTTCTAACATCATTTACTTCTTATTCTTATTAATCTATGTTTTGAACATAAAAACATAAGAAAAATTAACTTAGGAGTTAGGTTTTAATACCTTTCCTCTTTATTTTTCTTCTGCTAGACAAAATCGGCGATTTGCTAGCTTTTCTATTACACGAACACTTTTGATCCGATGAATCATGTTCATGCTCTTCCTTCTCCCTCTCCATCCGAACTCTCTCTCTCTCTAGTTGTAGGATTTTCAAACATCTCATTTAAATAAAAGTTTGCTTCCTATTTATAGAAAATCCAAAGCTAGGGCAAAATAGTCATTTCACCCCCTAACCTCCATACTATTCACACCTCCATACTATTCATAACTTAAGTGTTAAGTTAACTTAGCCCTTAAGTCTACTTAGCCTTTAAGTTTCGTGGTTCCGTCTTTCGGGTTTTCGTCCGACAGTTTTAAAAATTGCAATCCTCGGAATCCAAATATTTTTGGATATTTCGTCTTTCCTTTACCGATTAACTTTTACGTATTCTTCGGATTTCTGAAAAACTAAAAAACACTTTTTGGTGTTAAGCATTTTCCTTCACGTTTTACCCTAACGTAGCTAAATGAATAAAAAGTACATAACAGTACTTTTCATCATTTTTATTTCGTCCGATTTCTGCACGTTTTTCGAAAAAAACTTTTATCGGCTTACTTAACTTTTCAAGATATATTATCGTCAAATCTTTTGATGGAATGTCATTTTGACATATCAAACTCTCAAAAAGGCTTAGGTTATTCAAACCCTAACCCTTAGGTTTCATCGGGTGAATAGTGCCTATTTCGTCTTTTTCCCTGAAAATATTTTTGTTTCCGAATTTTTTTCATTTTTGACTTGAAAATTATAGCTCGTTCAGTCTAGCTCGTAGCTAGAATCCTCCCGACTTATAATCATCCTAGGTTCTAGAACGATTAATAAACACATAGCACATAATATTATTAATAAAAATTCATTTTATTAATAACTAATTCTTTAAACTTAAATTCTGGACGATCCGAATTTCCGGGTCGTTACTCTTAGACTCAATTATATTTGAGTATTACATA
The DNA here is from genome assembly GCA_020205615.1 of Panax quinquefolius. NCBI lineage: Eukaryota > Viridiplantae > Streptophyta > Magnoliopsida > Apiales > Araliaceae > Panax > Panax quinquefolius. Next base: position 84,122,219 of record CM035152.1, read on the forward strand.
TTCTTTGACCCGTTCATTACCTTTCCCTAAGGATCATTATAATATACTATATTCTCAAACTCACGAGACAATACATTCACCCCTTCTTCTAAGAATTTCGTTCTCGAAATTTTTGACTTACTAATTTTCATTCACTCCATTTATCAAAATAGATTTTATGTTAATATCTATTTATTCATTAGGTTCTGCAACCACATTCTTTCTCTAAGGATCTTTCTAAGATCATCATATTCCTCACCTCTTCCTCTTCTAAGAGTTTGACATTTTCTCTTCTTCTGGAATTTCATTTATTTCATGAAATTATTATGTTTTACTTAATTTTCTCATCCTTTCCACTTTCACCTTTCAGAATAACAAGAATCTTCCACAATTGCTCAATAATTGGGAAGCGATATGAATAACAGGAATTTAAAAGATTCCAAATCATGCTGAGGGGTCATAAGACCTTGAACTATGTCCCTAGGTTATCAAGTATCTCTACTTGAACCTTTAACAGTCATAAGACTATACGGACCTTGAACTCTTCTCCAGGTTTAACAATGCATCACCACTATAAACCATCTTTAACAGAATGTTTAGCAATCGCATGAATCGAAAACACTCTCTGCAAGTACTCTAGGTGATCGACTTCTATCGTACCCTACGTCGTGTATAACGTATTACATCTTAACATCGTACTTGACTATATCGTTACTTTTCAAAACCATTGTCTCCGATAACATGTCCCCTTTTATAGGGTTGTTCACCTCAGCTTTTCAACATCTGAATCCGCACCAAAATAATTTGGTTTGGCATAACTTCTCAAGAAACACTTGAATTTTATGAACATCTTTTAATATTCGTCTAGCTGAATCAAATGGCATAGACTTCTACAACAATTCGGACATCAATCAAAATATATATACATATATATATATATATTCTCATATCTTAAAGAAATCTCAAAAATCTTTTTATGGCGTCATGATTATGACGTTGTCATACTACATCTCTCTATAGTGGGCTGACGATCGTATGATCACATCCAACACCAGGTTCCATTGCATTGATGACTCCATCGTTTATCATTTCACCCGATACATATAGTTAAAATATATTTTTAAAATTTAAAAATCATTTTTTTATCTGCCGAAACAAACAGCATATATATGCGAATAATAGCACTGTTTTAAAAAAATTCTTTGGTTCACTAGTGTGACCCAACATTTTTCAGAAATCAAAAGTACAACCATCGGCACGAAGTCAGTAAATTTTGAAAATCTAGCAAAGCTAGAAGATTTAGAAAACCTATGTCTCCACTTTCTATACTGATCCATTGCTTAATAATTTTATCTATTTCCATAATCCTCAATTCTTCATTTATAGCTTATCTATACCCCAGTATAGTTCATCAAACTTGCCACACATTGGAAGTTCATGAACTTGCCACAATAACATGAGTTTAAGAACTTATCCTAGTCAGACCATAGGCGTCCATTCGTTGAGGGGTTTAAAATATACCATATTATTATGAGTCACGAACTTACCATATGCATTAATTTTAAGAACCACACCTAATCCTAATAATATCTGACTAATCTTAATAGTTTCTAACTATCAAATATACACATAAGAAAATAATCACCTTTTCGCCACATATACATTGATAGCGCGACACCAACATTCCAATGATTATTAATGTGATAAAGCGAAGCAAAGCACAAAACCCGCCCATACAAAGGTTTGTACAACTCACCATCACATGAGTCCTCAATTGAAATCCCACCTAACTCTATCTTACTCTTAACTTGCTCTTTGCTCGATACGAATTCCTCGTATCACATTATCTATAACTCCTCGTGAGTTATCTCGTACTATTTCATAGTACATCATCTTCATAGCATCAAGCTATAATTACTCAAACCTTACAGACCATTTTTCTTTTATAACTTAAATAGATCACGTCATGATCTTATTCTATAATCATCTCCCTTAAAATTCTTTTATTAACTCGTGATCATTTTGTTTTACGATCCTCTTTCTTTCATTTTTCATCATTTACGACATTATTCGTTATCTTGGCTATTGCCATTTCTTATCTTTACATCTCTTCAAGATTCTTCCTTGAATTTTCTTGTTTATATAACAATTCTTACTTTAAGAATTTCTAGCTTCATTTTCATTGCTCAACATTTCCTTTGAGTTCCACATTTTCATCATACGTATCCACTTTCTATGCTTGGTACACATCGAGTCTCTAATAGTTTCAATATGGTACGCTGAGTGGTTTTCCACAAACAACCAACAAACTAGGTTCTGAGTTGCTAGTTCGTATATACCTCCGCTCTATGAAGGAATCGTTTAGCCCAGATACCATACATCAACCATTAAAGAGTACAATTATACCATACTTAAATACAACTTTTTTTTTATTCTTAACTTCTTTATCATTCTCTTCTTATTGACATTGTCTATTTATTATCACCTTACATCCTTATTATTGGAGTTGGGTAACCCCACTTTCATATTCCTTATAACTTTGCGAGATTCTTCTTTGAATTCTATCACATATGTTTTAATCCCTCCTTTATAAATTTCTTAAACTATATCTTATTGTTCAAACTCTATTTGAGCGTATTCTTTCATTATCATTATATTCGTTCTCTAAGGTTATAGCCTATGGTACTCCTACCTAAGGTTTATAACCTACAACTTTGATACCAACTGTAACGACCCCAAAATTCGTACAATTTAATTCTCGACTTCGGTAGTTAATAATACATTCAACCTCTAATTTTTACATCATTAAACCATAATACAACCATTGAAATTTGCGAAATAATTAAAATTTTCTATTACAATTAAAATTTTCTATTACAAACTATTCTCGTTCCAAGAACTTTCAACCTTTACATCTAAATATCTCAGAATCATTTTTAATACTACAATAGTTTACATTGCAAAATAATATTACAATTCAACATTAATACATTATTTGGAACCTTAAACATGGTTCAAATAATAATAATACAACCAAAGTGTATAAATCTTCAAGTATCACATCTGATTCATGTCTTTCAAGTAACACATAACTTTACCTTGAATCTTGAACCTGCAAAAGTGGTTATTTGCAAGGTTGAGCTCGATAGCCCAACAAAATCTAACAGTTTTCGTGCATCACATAGCACATAATAGCATGCTCAACATATATCTCATAAACATTGGACTAACATAACATACATGTTACAGTTCATACAACAAGTAAAAAGATGTATAAAGATTGAGTTCCTTACTCAATCAGCATGCTTTACTCAATCAACATAGTCATAAGTTGACTTTAACATTTCATACATTCAACATATATATAACACATCATGCTCTTTGCAATAAAGATTTAAATCAATCAAATTCACATAGCAAATAGGAACTGAAAGACTTGCCTTGATCGTTGTTTACCAATAACAGTTTAACAACTTACAGTTATCTGCACTTCACGTGCCCTACACAATTATATAACCATGCACATCAACTATTAGTCACATAGCAACACATAGTAGTTGTAATGTAAACTTTACTCTACATCTCATAACCCTTCCTATTATATATACACAATGCTCAATTTTATTGTGTTAACTTTCAACTTATATCTCACTGTATTTCATATTCGAAGTTCATTCAAGTGTTTAAGTCTTGCTAGGACTACTTATTGGTTTTATATTAACACTATTCAATATTTTATTATATTCATTTCATTTGATTTAAAACACTTTTTACGTTAATTATCACTTATCACGGCTTTTCGACGTTTATTCGTCACACGCCCAATTTGTCTGTCTTGTGTGTGCTTAGTATGCGTATTCAACTTATATAATATATCATTTATTAATGTTAAGCATCATTATACTTCATAATATTCATGTTCTATAACTTAGAATAACATCTATTAGCGTCAACATCACTATACTTGTGTATGTGCATGACCGACGCCCTCCGATTGCCTCCGAATACGCATCAGTCGCAAATATGACCATTTTGACTACTGTTCCCGACCTCAAATTGAAAACCTTAAAGAATAAAAGTTGTAGGTCTATTCTCCCTCGTTCCGGATCATCTTCAATAACCTCAATCGGAGTTCGTATGAAAACGTTATGCCAATTTTACTAAAACAGGTCAAAGTAGTCACACCTGACACACTTTGGGTGCAGCTGTGCCCAATTAAGCCTTGGGCACAGCACAACTACGCCCTACAGCTAGCTATGCCCCAAATGACTTAAGGCACAAATAGTAATTTACTCAAGTTCAGCGTAAACACGGACCAAGCTCTTTGTTCTTCGCGTTTTTTGACCCTTTTTCTCCTACTAATCTTCATAAGTTGAGTTATACACATCCAAATTAGTCCATTTTTGATTCTATGGATTTGTAATTCATAGAACTACAACATACTAGAATTCTAACAATTTATAAAAACATTAACCAACCTAACATTTGACCCAAAACACATGTTCATACTCTATTTTCATGTTTTAACATCTCTAGCGAATTCGATCGCCACGACTTCGTTTCTTAACCAATTAACACGATTTAAACTACGAGGTTTTCGTTTCTTAACATATTATCACAATCCAATAACAAATTGCAGATTACAACACATATAAGGCATCAATTCTCGTACTTTCTAAAGCCCTTTTTTAACATACACATTGATATATATACAACCTTCTACTACAACCCTATTCCATACCTTTAATCATCAAATAACACCCACAAACGAGGATTAACAGATTATAGAACATATATATACATGTATTTTTATCAATTCCACAAAATTATCAAAAAAATTAGAGTTGAAGTAGGTTATACCTTCTCTTCGATTGTATGCTACAAAAGATGGTGACTAGGTTTAGTAATTTCCCTTCTTCCTCTTGCCAATCTCCAAAAACTAGTTTTCCTTCTCTCTTGCAAACCCTCTGTAATTCTTCTTCTCACCCAACTTACCACTAGCCTTAGAAAAAATAAGATGCGTAGATAATATAAATTGCCCACTCACCCACGCACACTTCAGTTATAAAAATAAAAAGATGTCAGTTGGAATAAGCCAAAGGCCACAAGGCCTTGTTTGGCTACCACAAACCCGCCAATCTAGATTATTTTTATAATATTTTTAATATATAGTTTCACTTGTCACACATGTAACATTTAAATAACTTGCAATTATAATTATAATAATTATAAATCCCATTGTAACATACTTAATAAATCTTTACATATTTAATTTAATTAATAAATTAGATCAAAACAATATTTTATTTAATTTAATTATTTTCTTAAATATTAAGCAATTGATTTAATTTAATTATTTCCTTAAATTAAATCCTTTAAATAAAATTAGCATTATTCAATTTAATTTACGTTAATCAATTTAGTTACTAAAATTAATGCACCATAATTCATCAACTATTTATTTATCTCAATAAATAAATTAATTAAAATATTTATTTAATTCAATAAATATTTAAAATTAATTACACAATTCATTTAATTTCTTCAATAGTTAACTTAACTATTAAACTTCAATTTCCCAATATATGAATATATATTTCTCTTCACACTATATCATATATTTCAACATATAAAGCACGTATATATACATACTCAAACTCAAAAAATCTCATAATAAGAATTTTAATTATTAAATTCTTATTTTAATAACTTATAAAAATTCGGGTTGTCACATACACATATGAGATAGTCATGGATTAAGTTAGTATGTATGCTCATAAAGATTTTCCTCATATATACATATTTAGTCTTGTTCATCCCTTGGAAACTTGTATAGATCACATTTAAACGATCCTATGTCATGTCATACTAGATGGATACACCTATAGATCATGATTAGGGTATTAGTACACAATCTTCTATGTGCAGCAACTGACCATGACAATGTTTATAGTACTAGTTTGCAAAAAGTCCGAATCCATCTTTTATACATCATTTTAAACTTAAACCATGCATTCTAGTGATACCAAAACTTCTTAGAATCATAACTCATGCATCCTTAGAGTATATCTACATGTCCACAAAGTCAGAATTAAAACATTACTACTTCCATCAAAGTTTTTCTTTTAAAACTCTATGTCCTCCTTAAGAACGCATATTAAAACAAGTTAAAGTTCACATGTTATACAAAGGGACTTAAGTTCACAAATCAGGTCTGTTTTCATGTACATCTAAGTTATATTATCAAGCTAAAAACATCACAAAGACAATGTGAAGTGAATCTGGTTCTAGGATCATGATTGCTTCATTTCACACCTAAGTACAAATCAAGCTAGCGCGACTCGCCTTTCCCGGACGAGAACTGGAAAAGAGCTCTGTTTTGCAGAGTATCAAGTCAACCTTCGATTTCTACCTTATAAACATGCTTAAACATATTCTTTGAGGTTCCATACATACATATAAACTTTATAAACACTTTAATAGCAATTTCCAAATCAAATTTACAAGAATTTAGTAGAATTTCCATGATTTACCAAAGTTTGAAATTAAGGATTTTGAACAAGGAATTTACCTTCTATGAAGCTTAGTATGCTTAGTTTCTTCTTTTTGCACTATTTAGACTCATTCTTAATCACAAGCAACTCACACTCTCAAACTTGAAATTCAACAGGCAATTCACAGTAATGGGAAAAATGAAAATGAAGCTCCCTTTTTATAGAATAATGGTTGACTAGTTAATGGGTTTGCTGTGAGACCCCAAATTTTATGAAATGAAAGTATTCAATTTTTCTATTTTGGTGAATAGTTAAATTGATAAAAGTTTAAAGTTAAGGGTGACATTTGAAAATGTTTCAAAGTAAGTGATGATGAAGTTTTGTTTTATTAGAATTATTAATGTAATAAAATAGAAAAACTTTTTATATAAAACAGAATACTTTTATAAAGTTATTCATTTTATTAGGCTAATAGTAAATTTTTTTTATATAAAACAGAATACTTTTATAAAATTATCTGTTTTATTAGACAATAATTAGAATATATTATATTTTATTATGCATAGTGTTTGCATAGTGCCTGCATAGTGTTTGCATAGTAAAATCTTTTTATATAAAACAAAATACTTTTATAAAGTTATTCATTTTATTATATTATAAATAGAATATATTATATTTTATTGTAAACCAATCTGGACCGTCTGTTTAAAATTAAATCAATCTGGACCATTCATGGATTGGTTACTATTCAGTCCATTCTTCTATAAATAGAAGCTCATTCCTTCATTATTTCTTATGAATTCACTGAAACTCTAGAGAGAGAAACTGTAGAGAGAATTCTTCTTCTATAATCTTGAGCGTATTTCTTTAGCGTATAAGAAAGCTTTGAGCGTAATGCAAGTTTCTTCAAGTATATCCCCTCGCTATCATCGGAGTACTCTTCTTTATAAGGTAAGGGGTATTATTTCTTTTGTATTCATGAAGAGAACTTCTGTTGTTCCATTCTTTATTATTCTGTTGGAATAACCTATATACGCGGACTACCCTATACTTAGTGAAATTCTTCTATTCCATTCCTTATTATTCTGTTGGAATAACTTTGCTTATGTGGGCAATCTGCATGCATGGTGATTTCTGTTGTTATTCCATTCTTTATTATTCATTTGGAACATCCCAGCTAAGTCTTGAATTTACTTTGACACGGTTCCGTTATTTATTATTACTGTTAGAATAACTTTGTCTATCTGATACCGCATGCATGGTGATTTTTGTTGTTATTTCATTCTTTATTATTCTCATGGAACATCCTATCGGTGCTATGAATTTTGCACTCGACTGGTTCCGTTTCTTTATTATTCGCTTAATATCTTGTTCATGCGTTCTGTGGGACTGGTTTCATTATTTATTATTCTGTTGGGAATAACCTATCTGTTCAGTCTATCGCACGCATGGTGAATCCTTCTATTATTTCATTCTTTATTATTTTGTTGGAATAACCTGTCTATGTGGATTACCACATGCATGGTGAATGATCCTTTATATTCATTCCTTATTAAATTATGAAAATGATCTGGTTACGTTGATTATGATGAGAGTCATAATAAAAGCATTGGACTGATGAAAATCATGGGTATATGAAGTATTAGTAAGTGTTATGATGAGTTATGTTGGTTATTATGTGAAAACATGAAAGTTTCTTAGAAATCACAAAGGGTTGAAAAATCAGATTTTGGTGAAAATGGAACATGAAATTCAATTGACCATATCTTCTATTAAATTTTGAATTTTTAAGTGTGGTCAAGTTCTAGAGTTAGATCTATGAGTTTCCTAACTTATCCAAGTGGAATCACTGGAAAAGATGTTGTAGATTTTCGTGTGGACTAATTTTAGCAAAGCACGAAAAAGTGAAAAATGGGAAAACAGCTACTGCTAGAAATTTTAAAAGGCCATTTTCGGCCACTTAATTTGTGAGAAAAATTCCGGGCTTTTGGGGCATGAAAATATATGGTATAAAGTACCTCTTGTCCAAAAATAACCTCATTCCGACTTAAAATGAGCAAGTTATGACCATTTCAATATTTAGGTTTTTCTAACGAAAAACGTTATAATCGGAGTTCTATAACTCCGATGACCATGAAATTTAAACTGGAAGATCATGTTAACACGTGTAAGATCCTGCCAAGATTTGGGAATTTCTAGAGTTAAACTTGAGGTAGCTAATTTCTTAAGAAATTAATTAGAAATTAATTTTTGAAAAATAGTAAATGAATTTTAAAAATTCTGAGAAAAATATATGTTCATTATGAGACTATATTCTGCTAAATCCTAGAAAAAAAATATTTTTGGAAATGATTTGGTATTTTTCATGAAAACACACTAGTTATGAGTATATGAGTTAAATATGTTATGTGAAGTTGAAAATTTATAAATAGGATTTTATGGCTTGGGAATCCTATATAGGGTATATGCAGATTTTTGATAAGAGATTTGATCATTGGTGATGAAATCTTATGAGTATGGCATTTTTGAATGATTAAATGCATTATTTGGTAAAGTATAAACAATTAAAATAAATTATTTATAAGTTTAAGAAATAATTAAAATATTGTTATAATATTAATGATATTAGATTATGAGATTATTAAGTGATTGATAACATTGGGATGTTCTTGAACCCTGGATAATTTATATTATAAATGTTTAATATTTATCCTTTATCTCATTTGATTGATTCTTTATATCGTTGTCATGATCCTCATGTATATATTATGTTGAAAGTCATCTGTGGCCTGTAGTGCATAGATGGACTTGGTATGATTATGACCAGAGATTATTCGGTATAATCATGACCGTAATGTTACGAATGATGTGGAAAAAGTCCTCATTGGCCGTAGTGCATTGATGGACAATTTTTGGTATGATTATGGCTATGGATTCTCTTCGGCCAAGGGTGCAAAGATGAATTGTTTTATGGCATGATTAGGACCGTTGATGAAAACATAATTATCTTTGGCCCGTAGTGTATGGATAATTCGTGGTTGTGATACTAAAAGAATGTCCTTGGCCTATAGTGCAGGGATGAATTGATGATGTGGATTAATTATTGAGCTGAGTCTCAGCAATGAAATATTAATTCATAGATGTGATAATAATGAATATCCTTGGCCGTAGTGCATGGATAATTCTTGGATGTGATATCAACGAATATCTTTGGCGTCAGTCGTGGGGTGATTCGATGATGTGGATTATTTATTAAGCTGAGTCTCAGCGATAAAATATTGATAATAAACTTTTAAATTCGTAGAAGATAGTAGATATCATGCTTTACTTGACTCTTCAAAAATACAGTTGTATGTCTTTGGCCTGTAGTGCAAAGATGAATTGCTAATGAATATCTTTGGCCATAGTGCAAAGATGAATTTATTAGTATGATTATGAGCAGGGATTGTGATTTGGTATAACCATGATTTTTGATGTTTCAGGTGAAGATATGTGATGAAAATTATCTTAAATCACCGGTGCGAAAAAGAATTGAGAATCATAATTATGATTATGAGTTATTCATATGATTGTGGACATGAATTGTTGATTGATGTTACAGGGATAAAACATTATTGGTGGACTTTTAACATGGAGAAGATAATAGACCTGATGGTCTATTTGACTCTTTTAATGGATTGCTCGTTCTGCTGCAACTATGGTTGAAAAGTTTTATCATCTACCATATGTTCTAAATCTCTGATTTATTATTGACGAAAGCTATTGATAATTTAATTATCTTTAGTTATGATAATCTTTACTGGGCTAGTTGTGCTCACCCTTTTTGCTTCACAATTCCTTTCAGGTAATAAGAGTGTAGCTGGGTCGAGCGGGGATAACAAGGGAATAGAATGGTGGTCTATAGCTGTTGAGGTTCTCCCTAAATAGTATAGAAATAATTTTATTGAGAACTTTAGATAAGTGTGTCGTATTGTATACGTCATTTGATATTTAATTTTGGTGAACCGAATAGGGTGAGGCAAACCCAACTTTGGAAGGGTGTTTTGTCACTATCATACAAGATGTCTAATGTCATACAACCTCGTGTTATCATAAGACAGGGTTGTGCACATCCACTTGCTGAGTATATCTACGAGCACTACCTATATGATCTTGGAGTTTATTTAAAATATAATTTTCACTTGGAGATAGCTGAGATAGTTATATGTCAAGAGAAGACTCACCATTGGAAGGAACATGATAGTAATCTTCTCGTTTTTCTTTGGGGTCTATTGGGTCAACCAAGGATAATTCTCTGGACATATGATATCTATCATAACTTAGATTCATGGCCTCCTATGTACGAAGGTTTCCTTGAGCACTTCCCAAAGATTTTAATTTCTAAAACAATTTTTGACTGTACTTTTATGTAATGTACCATTGTAAGGTTGTGGTCGAGGCACCATGAGAGTTACATAAATTTGTATTAAAACTCACAGTATACTTGTCGTCGTATTTTGCACGATAGTTGTATAAATGAAGTTGTCAGTAGTGTATTTTTTGGCGACCCAAGATGGGTGATGTATACCTATTTTGGGTGCGTCACATTTGTACTAAGGTTGGAATCCATGGTGTAGAAGAAGAAGACAATGGATATTGAAGAGTTGCTCAACCACCCTTTTCTCAGCCATCTCCAGCCATCATCACGTAGGTTGTAGCCACTGTGCTTTAACTCGGTAGTTTACATAAAGGTGGTATAACACTGTTTGGGCAAATTAAAATGGAACAAGGCTTTCTAATACTCAACACTTAGTTCATTTGTGGTTAATTTAATTCCCTTTTTGGTTCCCTCATGTAGTTTTGATGTACAAATGTTACTACATAATGAAAAGTTAGGGAATATATATGTACCCATATCATACAATCCATGTACAATATTTAATGCAAATAAAATAAGGCAGTTAGGTATTATTAACCGGGTATTCCCCATTAATATTATTAGTGCACACTCGTCAATATTATAACACTATATAATATTAAATGTTTATTTTAAAACAATTAATTTCTTTTCGAATTTCTAAGAGGTACAGTGAATTAATTATTTCTGTATTAAAATGTTACACATGATTTTATTGTGCTACTTAGTACTTCATACCATTAAATGTACTCCTATCATATGATTTTAATAATGTTACACATTACCATAATATCTCATTTAATAACCATTGTAATAACTAACTTCTCATAGTTCCGCCACTACTAATAAGCAATACTTGATTTATCTTTAAGAAGGGCGGAGCTGTACCAGTCCCTAGCAGTGTCAAACTGGTTTAGCTTCATGCCAGTTCCGACCTCTATCATCATACCAGTTTCACATAACATGAATTAAATTTCACATTGAGAATACTACAATTCAAACATCCTATTCATTTTCATGCATGGAGTTATCTTATCATCCAACTATATATGAATACACATACTAAATATTAATTAATCTTTCTCTTATTAAACTGTTTCTCTCTTAATTTACTTAGTAAATTTCTTAGTCCCTCATTATGCCACACTAGGCAATTCTCATAACTTTATGTTAAGCTCTTCATCCATTCCACCATAACATATAACGGTCACATACTTAACTTGGTTTAATAGGAATTACTATATCCCATGTCACAACAATATTTATTTATATTCAAATAAATACTCAACCTTTATTAGTATATATATTCATTAATAATATTTAAAAATTCTCGGGTATTACATCCTCCCCCCTTATAAAAATTCCATCTTCGGAATTGGTATAGGTTACATAAATAAATGGGGATAGTCCCTCCTCATCTTATCCTCTAATTCCCACGTGGCCTCATCGGCATCATGGTTTCGCCAAAGTACTTTTATAGAAGATATAACTTTATTTCTTAATGTTTGCTCTTTCCTATCTAATATCAGGACATAAATTTCTTTATACGCCATATTCTTCTCTACTTGAATGGGCTTATAGGAAATTACGTGTTTGTAGTCGGGCTTGTACGGACGCAACATAGAGATGTGAAACACATTGTGGATGTGCTCTAGCTCAGGTGGTAATGCAACTTTGTATGCCACTTCACCCACTCGCTTTATTATCTTGAATGGTCCTATGAACCTCGAACTCAATTTCCCCTTCTTGCCAAATGGTGTTTTTCCCTTCCAAGGAGATACTTTCAAGAACACGTAACTTCCGATCTCAAGGTCGCGGTCTTGACGATGCAAATCTGTGAGACCCCAAATTTTATGAATAAAGATTTAAATTTCTCGAAATATTTTTTTAATATTATGGTGTGGATTTGATATAATGTTATAGTTGTGGGTAATATTTATAAATTTTGCAAAGTAAGCAAGTTGTTATATAATATTCGATTGGTCGGGGAATATTCATTTTAACAGGGAATATTCGTACGATGACACAATCATTGATGGACCCCACAACGGAAGTATTATCGTAGTAAGAAAACGACAAAATTATCTTTTTATAAAAATAACGGCAAAAGTGTTACAGTTAAAACTGTTGAACTACACAGTAGTAAAAGTACAAAGAATATGTCTGGCGTGGTTGCGTAGTAGCACACTGCAGTATTGATTATTGATGCTTACGTAAGAAGTCACTCGATTATACTCAATTATTGCTACAGTAATTGCTGTATCATATCTCTCATATTATTGATTCAATTATTGTCACAGTATCATCTGCATAATATGTTGTATTATTAAATCAATAATTGAGACGACAAAGTTATTCATATTATTATTTGCAATATTGACAATGTCTAGAAGTTCTGTCAAGGAGAGGTTTGGTCACCTAATTGCGTGCCAATAAGGAGAAATCCTTATCAGAAAGCCCCCTCTTTCCTGGGAACGACCTGTGTAACGCCCGAGAAAATTGGATTTTTATGACAATTAAATTTTTATTTGATTATGTGAATTAAATGAACTTAATTGATTTATTATGTAAGTAAGCTATGTGAAGGTCGTTCTATGACCTAGAATGTGTTTATATGGTTAGTAAACTGGCTACGTGCTAGAATTAATTGTTTAGAATTTCCAAGACGAAAATTAATGTTTTCCGAGAAATTTCCGTAAAAACAGTATTCATCCGTTTCTGTTCGGGGAATTATTTTGAAATTCCAAGAAACGAGTAATGACAGAATGTCGAGATAAGATGAAATATCTGATAATATTTCATTTATGGCAAACGGAGTTTTTGCCTGCGGACTTAAAACCTAAGGTTTGAGTATATTGATTTCCGAGAAGGAAATGAAATGCGTAGAAGAATTGCGTTATAGTTAAAGCGAGTGTTATACAATTATGGTACTATTTAGTATCTATATATAATACGACGAGTAAATACGAAGTACAATACGATTATTGTACGAATAGTATACGGAGAGAATACGTGAATTGTATGTTTAGAATACGATTCGTATTATAGAATTAAGTTAAGACTTAATGTTAATTCATTTGGTTTGGATTATATTTAGTCCAATCAATTGAATGAGCAAGCCCAAGGGATTAGTTGGTTAAGCCCAATTCAAGGCCCAATATTAGATTGGTTAAGCCCAATGCAAGAAAATCGAACAGTGGATCGAACCGATGGGTCACTGAATGGGTAAAATCCATGGGGCAACCCATGGGATGACCCATGGCAAGGATGGGCCGACCACCTTGGTGTGCAAGCCAAGAATAAGGCTTGGTCACCAAGCATTTTACTTGGTGACCAAGAGTGAATAGTAAGGAGGTGATGGTAGTTGTCCAAATTTCCCTCCATTCTATTTTCCTATAAATAAGAAGCTAGGTTGGTTCATTTGTGAGTTTTTCAATTGCCCAACTTAGATTATTTGAGAGAGAAAGAGAGTTAGACTACATAAATCATACACTTTGGAAGCTTTGACTTAGAGTTTTCAAGAGATTTCATAAGAGTTCTTGAGGTAATAATCCTTATCTTTCATTTCCATCTCTTTTGATTTTCTTTTATCTTGGAGGATCATAAAATGGGTGGTATATGTCTTGTATAGTGAATTAAAGATGACTTACCATAGATTCAATCTCTATAAATCATGAGATCGTAAGAATCATAGGGTTCGTTATAGTTTCAAACCATGAAAATATTGTTTGTTGAGATTGATTGTTTATAAATGATTGAACTCCATCAATACGTTAATATATGCATCTTGCTTGGTTAGGATGTAGATATAAAATCCATGGAGTATTCCATGAGATTTGGCTTAGAGAACATTAGTAACGAAGTTATGGCGAATTTCACGGAATTAGACGTTAAACGTCGAAAACGTTAAAATTCCGGATTGAAGGTCGAAAGTTAATGTGAGACTTGAAAATATTATTTTTCAATGTCAACATGTGAGATAAGGTATTTAAAGTTGTGGGTTTGAGAACCATTGGATTCCGACTTAAAACAAAGAAAACGAGCATTGAACGCTCATTAACGTTTACGAATGCTTAGAAATTGAACTCAATAGTGAATTTTGAGTTATTAGATTCAAAAGTGTCGGATTCTTATATGAACGCATAGAGTATGTCATTTATGATGTGTAGGCTTTTGAACGGACCAAATTGGGCTTATAACGAAGAAGTTATGACCCCGGGAATTTCACAAAATTTTTCAAAACTGTTGAAATTCTGGTACTGAGGTCTGGCGCCGCGGCGCCAAACGTAGTGTAAAATGCCACACTGCAGCGCCGGCACAGTGTATTTAGACACTGCTAAATGGCACTGCAGCGTCACTGTTTGAGTAGAGTCTCGCACCGCAACGCCGAGATCGGAAGTTAGCCACTGCTAACTGGCGCCACAGCGCTAGTCTAGTGCTATAGAGGCCGCGCCGCAGCGCGAGTGCAAGACTTTGGATAGTGACTTAGGTTTTGAACTTCGATTGTTTGGAGACCTAAGGGAGTAATGTTTGTACACTTCATAAGTGTATTAAAACTATTCCTATACTACCTATACTAGAGTATATGGTACGGACGTGAAGGTAAGGTTTGTCTATGAACAAACAAAAGTATTTTTCATCGATTATTCGATGGGCACGCGAGTTTGCCAAAAATATTAAATGTAAATACATTTAATGAATTAGTGTTGATCAACATAGAGTACAATAGGCCGATCACCTAGAAGTGCTCATAAGTAATGCGGATGTAACAGCCTTAGTGCTGTGAAATCCTTTTCAAGTATGAAAACTGAAGGTTACTATTCATGGTCTATCGACCGGTTCAGAATTCCTAATCTATTCTATACTTTGGGAATTGATGTTATGAACTGTTAAAGTATTATTGTTTCATGATACTTCATAACTATTGTTCAGTTATGTAGGAATTGTTATATAATTCACGAATGTGGTGTTACTGTTATCCTTTATTAAACTTGCTGAGCTGTCATGCTCACTTCTTGCATGAATTATATAACTGCAGTTAAGGATGAACGTCCTGAGAATGCCAAGAGAGATAAGGGCAAAGCTAAGATGGATGCTTAGCCATTGTGTAATAGAGTAGTAAGTTTATATGTATTATACATTATGAACAACGAACAATGTAATCAGTTTATGAACCTGGGAAGGATTATACTTTGATTGTAATAAGAAGATAGTAATTACATTCATTTTGTTGTATTTCAATGGAATGGTTATATGGATATTAGTACAGTGGAGCACCATATGTCTGGTTGGAAGATACCCAAATTTGGAGGCGTCACAGGTTGGTATCAAAGCCTTAGGTTATAAAACTTAAGGGGGGAAAACCTTAGGCTAATAACCTCGTAAGGAAGGTAAAATCTGAAGAATGAAATTCAAGTCCACTGAATTAATAAAGTATTGAGAAAACTCAGTACTGAAAGTTTTAAAAGATGAAAAGTAACCTTAAATAAATTAAATGTGATTTGTGCTTCTACTATTGTGTATTATGTACTAATCAACTTGTTATGTGCTATTATAGATGTCGATCGATAGCATGATGTTTAGAGACATTCACGTTGTGAGTGAAGAGTCTGTGAACCAAGTTGAAATAGTACCAATGCCAGTGGCGGAGGTACCGTTAGTTGTACTAGAAGACTCAGACATTGAGGAGTACATCTCTGAGGAGGAATACTCTGAGGAGACGATGGGTTTAGCATCATACCTTAATGAGATGCTGTTCGTGGAGGAGGAGATGGAGGTGACATCGGTTAATACGGTGATACCTACTCAGGAGCCAACACCTCCGGATGCAATGAGATCATTGTATCTGTCTGTGTTAGATCGGAATGTGCATCTGCGCACTGTGATAGAAACTCAGAATGAGGAGATAACCGCCCTATATGAGGTAAAGGAATCTGCAGACGCAAACTTTGAGTCAGAGCACGACGAGAAAGTGCTTATGACAGATAAAGCACGTGACTATAAGGATGAGGTTCTAGAGCTTCAAAAGAAACTGGTTGAAAAAGACCAGAAGATAGTTAGGATGTCATACATCCACGAGTGCGCTCATGAGGATTTCAAGATGAAAATTGCTTGTTATTCCATTAAGTCCGAACAAACTCGACATACCATAAGTCGAGATATAGTGTCGATTCTGGAAAATCAAAAATATGAGAATGCCGTTCGACAATGTTTGTAGATCATTAGATCTTTTTATATGTAGTAGTGACGTAAAGTCCTCTTTTGTATAATTAAGGGTAGTCTTTTTGTAAATCCTAATTTTTGTAGAAGGCAATCGCGGGATAGTATGTAATAGCTTTTGGCTAAAGAAACATGATGTAAATAGTTTTGACTATGAAAACATATTAATATAATGAAGTTTTTATTTAATGTGCTGGTTGTGGTATGAGTGGTTGTTGTTGATTGAAAATGATAACCGAATAGTTAAATAGATAATAACAAAACTTTATTTATTTAATTAGAATTATGCCGCCAAGAAGGAGACAACGTAACCAAGAGGCCGAGTCTTATAATGAGAATCAGGGGGGGCCTAATAACCCTATGCAAGAGTTCGTTAATTTATTAACGGCTGCATTTAACCAAGTTGGGGGTAGGATTCCTGTAGCTCCTGGGGTAGTAAGAACAACTACCCTTAAGGAATTTAAGAGTGTGGGTCCTCCTGAGTTCCGAGGAACGACGGACCCATTAGAAGCCCAGACATGGGTAAAAGAGAATGAAAAGGCATTTGTGATAACAAACGTAGGTGAGGCGCATAAGACTTCTTTTGCGACTTACATGATGAAGGGGGAAGCCAACTACTGGTGGGAGGCTTACCAGGGTGGGGCTAGGACCAAAGCTGTTACATGGGAACAGTTTAAGAAGGTCTTCTTCGAAAACTACTTCCCTACTAGCATGCAGGGTAGAATGGAGATTAAGTTCCTAGAACTTAAGCAGGGGGATATGATAGTTCCCCAGTATGCAGCCAAGTTCAATGAATTGGCGAGATTGGCTCCACACCAGGTGGATACAGAGGAGAGAAAGGCACGCATGTTTGAGCAGGGCTTAAAACCCTGACTCTATAGTAGGATATCAGTTTTTCAGAGTGCTTCCTACGGGACCATTCTGGAAAAGGCGATTATAGCTAAAGGTGGTGGTGAGGCATTGTCTCGAAGACCACAAAAGAGCGAAAGAACAAGAGTAAGTTAGAAGGAGTGAGTAAAAGGAAGTTGCCAAGGTGAGCGACAACTTGCCTAAGAGGAAGAGTTTTAACCACAGAATCTTGGGTAAAGCAGGGAGAGCCCAAGCGGAGAACAGAAGCATGTAAGACATGCGGAAAGACTCATATGGGAGTCTGTTTAAAGGGGAAAGCAGTTTGCTACAACTGTGGGTAGGAGGGGCATTTGTCACCCAACTGTCCTAACCCTAAGAAGAACCAAGGGTGTTTTGTCTGTGGGTCATTGGACCACATGGCAAGAAATTGCCCGAAAAAGGGTTTAGAGGGAAATAAGGGTTATGGTAGTGGTAAGTTAGCCATTACTGGACCAACACCATCAGTGGGTAGATCCTCAGCTCGTACGTTTAATATGACTATCCAAGATGCGGTTGCATCAACGGATGTGGTAGAAGGTATCATTCCGGTTAATGAGATAAATGCTTATGTGCTATTTGACTCGGGTGCTACTTGTTCCTTTATAGCATGTGAATTTGCTAAGCGATTAGGTTTAATCCCTGAGAAGTTACCAATACCTTTAGACGTTAAGGTAACAAACGAAGAGATAATCCCCATTGAACATATTCATAAGAATTGTTGCATAGATATTTGAGCGAATAGGCTATCGGTAGATTTGGTACCGATAAGGTTAAAAGAATTCGATGTAATTCTTGGTATGGATTGGTTGGTTAACCATAAGGAGATAATAGATTGCCATAGGAAAAGTGTAAACCTACGGCTTTCTAAGAAAACCAAGGTAGTGTTTTTCGGTAGTAAATCATCGAGACGCTCTTGTTGTCTGTCGATGACACAAGCTAGGAAAATGTTGAGAAAAGGGTGTGTAGGTTATCTGTTCCATGTTGTGGATACCCAAAGAGTGTGAACATCCTTGGACCAGATACCTATAGTGCAAGAGTTCGCGGATGTATTTCCAGAGGAGTTACCAGGTATTCCACCGGACAGGGAGGTTGAGTTTGTAATTAATCTGTTACCGGGAACGACACCAGTTTTAAGGGCACCATATCGGATGTCGCCAGTTGAGATGAAGGAGTTGATGGTTCAATTACAAGAACTATTAGATAAAAAGTTCATTCAACCAAGTGTGTCTCCTTGGGGAGCACCAGTGTTGTTTGTCAAGAAGAAGGATGGGTCGTTAAGACTTTGTATCGACTATCGAGAGTTGAACAAGTTGACGATTAAGAATAAATACCGTTGCCGGATCGATGATCTATTTGATCGACTTGAAAGGGGCAAAGTATTTTCTAAGATAGATTCTTGCATCGGGGTATCATCGCTTAAAAGTAAGGAAGGAGGATGTACCTAAGATTTATTCGAACTCGTTATGGTCATTACGAGTTTCTGGTGATGTCATTTGGGTTGACTAATGTGCCAGCCGCATTTATGGATATGATGAACAGAGTGTTCAAACAATATTTGGACAAGTTCATCGTAGTGTTCATTGATGATATTCTAGTCTATTCAAAGACACCAAAAGATCATGCAGAACATTTAAGGATAGTGTTGAGAACACTAAGGAAGGAGAAGTTGTATGCGAAATTCACAAAGTGTGAATTTTGGCTTGAGAGAGTGCAGTTTCTAGGACATGTTATTGATAAGGATGGCATTTTCATAGATCTAACAAAAGTAGAAGCAGTTAATGAGTGGGAGCAACCAAAAACGTCAACTGAGGTTCGAAGTTTTCTTGGGTTAGCGGGATACTATAGAAGGTTCATTCCAGACTTTTCTAAAATAGCTACTCCACGACAACCGTCGACAAGAAAGTCGGTGAAGTATGTGTGGACTGAAAAATTTGAGAACAGTTTTCAGGAGTTGAAAAAGAGATTAAGTGAGGCACCTGTATTGTCTTTACCCGACGATACAGGGAACTTTGTAGTGTATAGTGACTCTTCGCATAAAGGACTGGGTTGCGTGCTCATGCAGCATGGCAAAGTCATTGCGTATGCGTCACGTCAATTGAAGGATTATGAGAAGGTCTATCCTACTCACGATCTGGAATTGGCAGCTGTAGTTTTTTCCTTGAAGATATGGAGGCGTTATCTATATGGTGAGAAGTGTGAAATATACACGGACCACAAAAGTCTGAAATATATCTTCACACAGAAGGAGTTTAACATGAGACAGAGAAGGTGGTTAGAGATGATAAAAGATTATGACTGTGATATTCTATATCATCTAGGGAAGGCAAATGTAGTAGCCGATGCGCTAAGTAGGAAGGGTAGAGAGAAACTATCAATGTTAACAACTCAGAATGAGTTGGTAACCGCGATGGAAAGAATGGAGTTAGAAGTTAAGTTACTAGAGGAAGCGGGGGAAATGTTATTTTCCATGGAAACCCAACCGACCATAGTGGAACTGGTTAGGGGAGTACAATCGAGCAACGAGGAATGCAAGCAGATGAAGAAGAGGGTAGAAGATGAAGAGAAGGTTAAATATAACCTCGATAAGGAGGGATTACTTCATTTTGAAGGAAAAATTTGGGTTCCAAATGATTTCGAATTAAAGGAGGAAATAATGATAGAGGCTCATAGTTCGAGGTACTCGATACATCCGGGTAGTACGAAGATGTATCAAGACCTTTGTCAGAACTTTTGGTGGCCGAACATGAAGAGGGAGATAGCAGAATATGTTAGCAGGTACTTAACTTGTTAAAAAGTTAAGGCTGAACACCAACGACAGAGTGGGTTGTTGCAACCGTTAGAAATTCTAGAGTGGAAATGGGAGCATATCACAATGGACTTTGTGGTGGGACTTCCAACAACAAGAAAAGGATACGATGCTATTTGGGTGATAGTGGATCGATTGACGAAATCGGCTCATTTTCTACCAATAGGAGTTAGGTATAATGTGACGCCCCCAAAATTAGGTATACGTCACCCATCTTGGGTCGCCACTTACATGGTACATAAATTCAAATACAAACTTAATTATACATCTGTCGTGTAACATACGACAATACATAAACTGAGAGTTCTAATAGGAATATTGTCATTTAGACAATATCCATACTCAAGGAGTCCTCATTACAATTATTATCACACTATTTCACATAATAGTGAGGACTACTAATGATATCCTCTGGACCATTACTCCGTTCCCCGACTCGTCCCAGCTATGTTCTCATTTCCTGAAGAGAACAGTGAAAGAAAGGGTGAGCTCAACTAGCCCAGTAAGAAATATTATAATTAAGATAATGCGAATAAATTATCAATAGTCTTCAACAATGTTAAACCGATAAAATACAATAGACAACCAGCTTTAATCTGCGGCGAATATGCATCCATTAAAAGAGTCAAGTAGAAAATAAAGTCTACTATCTTTTAGGTTTTAAAAGGTTTTCATCAATTTTTATCACTAAGACTCAGTTTAATGAATAAACCACAATATCTAATCATCCCTGTACCACGGTCAAGGATTTTCATCAAATTATCAATGGTCATGACAATACCGAATCACCCCTGGTCATAATCATACAAAAAACTATCCATCAGTGCATTACAGGCCACTGAGGACTTTTGTTACATCATTTATATCAAGCTATGATTATATCGAATGATCCCTGGTCATAATCATACTATGTTCATCTATGCACGTAAGCCAAAGATAACATAATATAACATGAGGATGATGACAATGATATAAGAATTCAATAAAACAAGTTCAAGAATTATTTTATCCAGGAATTATTAACGTCCAAATTGTCAACATGATACTGTTTTGTAGAGTAAAATTCAAGAATACTCAGAAGAATATTTCCATGAAAAATACTGGATGAAGCGCAAATATCAAGGATATTTCACTAATTTCATGGAGTATAGAAGTCAAAATTTCAACCAACTGAGTATAATAACGAATGGAATAACAAAAAAAATCACCACGCATGCGGTACTTCGCATAGACAGGTTATTCCAACAGAATAATAATAACGGAACCAGGTCAGGTGAAATTCACACCGACAGGATGTTCCAACAGAATAATAAAGAATGGAATAACAACAGAAATCACCATGCATGCGGTACTTCGCATAGACAGGTTATTCCAACAGAATAATAAATACAGAATAATAAAGATGGAACCAGGTCCGGTGTAAAACACACAGACAGGATATTCCAACAGAATAATAAAGACAGAATAATAAAGATGGAACCAGGTCCGGTGTAAAACACACAGACAGGATATTCCAACAGAATAATAAAGATAGAATAATAAAGATTTTAACCGTGTCCCACCGTAAAAGCATGCATGGATGTTCCAACGGAATAATAAAGACAGAATAATAGAAGAATGTCACCAAGTATAGGGTATTCCGCGTATACAGGTTATTCCAACAGAACAATGAAGAAATGGAATAACAGAAGTTCTCTTTTTGAATACAAAAGAATAATATCCCTTACCGTAAAAGACACTGGATATCAAAGTAGTGAAGTACCAGAATACTCTTCTTCTTTCTCTCTATAGATTTTCTCTCTATAGCTTCTCTCTATAATTTCTCTCTCTAGAGTTTCAAAGAATTAAAAGAAAATAATGAAGGAATGAGCTTCTATTTATAGGAAAATAGAATGCATAGTAATTAATCCATGAATCGGTCCGATTGATTTACTTTAATCTGACGGTCCATATTTAAAGCAAAATCTTTTAAATAAAATATCATATATTCTATTTATATAAAAATATTTTACTATGCAAACACTATGCAAAACACTATGCAACACTATGCATAATAAAATATAATATATTCTATTTATGTAATAACTTTAATATAGTATTCATTTTATATAAAAAGATGTTTCGCTTTTATTACGTTAATAATACTGAATAAAACAAAACGTCATTATCGCTATAATAGTTCATATTATTAATCGACAATAATGGAATCAAACCGAGTGACTTCTCACATAAGCATCAATAATCAATACTGGTAATGCTACTATGCAACCACACGTATTCTTTGTCGCTTTTACTAATGAGTAGTTCAACAAGATCAACCAGTAAAACTTCCGCCGTTATTTCAATAAAATATTTTGTCATTTTCTCAATCCGACAATAATTACATTTGTGGGGTCCACCAATGATTGAGCCTTTATGCGAATATTCCCTGCTAAACCGAATATTCCCGACCAATCGAATATAATATAACCACTTGCATATTTTTCAAAATTTATAAATACTACCCACAACTATAATATTATCTCAAATTCACACCATAATATTAAAAATTATTTCGACAAAATTTAAATCTTTATTGATAAAATCTGGGGTCTCACATATAACCTAGATCAGTTAGATAAGCTGTATGTCAAGGAAATTATTTCCAGACATGGAGTACCTATTTCGATTGTGTCAGATTGTGATCCACGATTCACATCGAACTTTTGGAGGAGTTTGCAAAAGCAAATGGGAACACAGTTAAGATTGAGTACGGCGTATCATCCTCAGACGGATGGTCAGAGTGAAAGGATAATTCAAACGCTTGAAGATATGTTAAGATCTTGCGTTATGGATTTCAAAGGAGTTGATGAATATCTCACCGTCAGGTGGAATTTTCAATGCAACAATAGTTTTCACGCTAGTATAGGCATGCCGCCTTATGAAGCGTTGTATGGAAGGAAGTTCCGAACTCCATGGTGTTGGGATGAGGTGGGTGAACGTCAGATGTTGGGACCTGAGATGGTATGGTAGACGGCGGACATGGTGAAGTTAATACGTACCCGATTAGTTGCTGGTCAAGATAGGCAGAAGAAGTATGCAAATCGTCACAGAGAAAAGAGAGAATTCGATGTAGGATCGTTTGTTTTTCTAAAAGTATCACCTTGGAAGGGGAAGATACATTTTGGGAAGAAAGGGAAGTTAAGTCCAAGGTTTGTAGGACCTTTTGAGATTTTGAGAAGGGTAGGAGAGGTAGCTTATGAAGTAGCTTTACCTCCAGAAATGGAATGCATTCATAATGTGTTTCATGTGTCAGTGTTGCGTCCTTATAAACCGGACTATAAACACATAATAGAGTATGAATCTATCCAAATAGAGAAAGATTTATCATATGAGGAACTTACGATTCAAATTATAGATAGGAAGGAGCAAGTATTAAGAAATAAGGTAATACCTTCAGTGAAGGTGTTATGAAGAAACCACAATGCTGAAGAAGCAACGTGGGAGCTCGAGAGTAAAATGAAGGAAGATTTTCCTCATTTGTTTATGTAATTATAAGCTAAGATTCTGAGGACAAAATCCTTATAAGGGGGACAGAATGCAACGCCCGAGAAAATCGGATTTTTATGACAATTAAATTTTTATTTGATTATGTGAATTAAATGAATTTAATTGATTTATTATGTGAGTAAGCTATGTGAAGGTCGTTCTATGACCTAGAATGTGTTTATATGGTTAGTAAACTGGCTACGTGCTAGAATTAATTGTTTATAATTTCCAAGACGAAAATTAATGTTGAACGAGAAATTTCCGTAAAAATAGTATTCATCCGTTTCTGTTCGGGGAATTATTTTGAAATTCCGAGAAACGAGTAATGATAGAATGTCGAGATAAGATGAAATATTTGATAATATTTTATTTATGGCAAACGGGGAATCATAGGGTTCGTTATAGTTTCAAACCATGAAAATATTATTTGTTGAGATCGATTGTTTATAAACGATTGAACTCGATCAATACGTTAATATATGCATCTTGCTTGGTTAGGATGTAGATATGAAATCAATGGAGTATTCCATTAGATTTGGCTTAGAGAACATTAGTAACGAAGTTATGGCGAATTTCACGGAATTAGACGTTAAACGTCGAAAACGTTGAAATTCCGGATTGAAGGTCGAAATTTGACATGAGACTTGAAAACATTGTTTTTCAATGTCAACATATGAGATAAGGTATTTAAGAGTTGTGGGTTTGAGAACCGTTGGATTCTGACTTAAAACGAAGAAAACGAGCATTGAACGCTCATTAACGTTTACGAACGCTTAGAAATTGAACTCAATAGTGAATTTTGAGTTATTGGATTCAAAAGTGTCGATTCTTATATGAACGCATAGAGTATGTCATTTATGACGTGTAAGCTTTTGAACAGACCAAATCGGGCTTATAATGAAGAATTTATGACCCCAGGAATTTCACAAATTTTTTCAAAACTGTTGAAATTCTAATCTCGAGGTCTGGCCATGCTGGCAAAAACGTAGTGTAAAAATGTGCTGCTAATGCAAAACAAGATGTATTTGGCCACTTCTAAATGAAATATAGAAATACCATCATTTGAGTAGAGTCTCGTGGCAATAAAAAGAGACCGGAAGTTAACCATCAAGAATCAGCCAAGCCAGCCTTGATCTAGTGCTATAGAGGCCTCATGCAAAAGTTGAGTGCAAGTCTTTGGATAGTTACTTAGGTTTTGAACTTCGATTGTTCGGAGACCTAAGGGAGTAAAGTTTGTACACTTCATAAGTGTGTTAAAACTATTCCTATACCACCTATACTAGAGTATATTGTATTGAACTTTGGAATTGGATGCATGTTAATAAGTTATGAATGATGAACGAAGTTGGTACTTTATCAACAATGTTCGACTACTAAGTTAATAACGCTACCGAGCAATGAGCCGGGACGAAGGGTAATGAGTCGAGTTGACTTTATTATTAATATTAAGTTAACTAAGACATAGAAGAGAAAGAAGTTGGTAAAACAATGTGAACATTTGTTTATTAGATAATTACAAGGTCTTGTCATCCTTTTAATATATTCATTAATCATAAAAAGAACCTTATAAATAGTTACAAGCATAATTCAATCCTTCCACCATACAATGTCCCAATTAAATATAAGACAATTACCGATTTTATTTAATTATATGTATTTTCGACTCTTAAATGCACAACTCAAATAATGCAAATTAGAAACTCCTTTCTAATTTCATTCTATTCACGGGTTGTCATTTATCGAATCACATAGGACATTTCTCTTCTTTTATTAGAAGTAGATTCTTTATTGATCATATACATTATCTCCATTGTATAACTTACTATACCCAAGCATACCTTTGATATACCCTAAGGGTCTTAAGGAATAAGTCAAAGTATAACTCATCATACACAAGTTCACAATTGACAACTATTTCAGCAGAAATACAATACATTCAACTATTTGAATGATCATCTCCTTTTTCTTATACTAATTTGTTCAATATGCAAAATTATTTTCTAAGTAAGTTCATACAAAATTTATTAAGTAATATTTCGCTTATATACAAAACATTATTATTATAAATGTAATAACAAACAATTTGTTCTTAAATTATAATACCAAAATTTTTATCATGTCCAACAAATCTCATTCCAAATAGAAATAATATTATCTAACAAGAATTGGAATACAATAACAACTCATCGACTTAATAGATTTGCCCAGTAGCGCATAAACTATAAGTTTCTATACTAATGCAAGTAAGAACCTTTTCATTCTTCATTTCCTATTATTACAGTTTACTTATATTTGTTTAGCTTACTGCTTTTATCCCTTCATAAATCTATATTTATGATAACCAAAGTCGGTGATCCAATACCAACAAGTAGAACTCAATTTAAAGAAAAATTTATTTAAATCATGAACAAAATCAGATTAAGTAATATTTGAAACTTCACTAAGCTTCTTTCGTTAATTATCTAAAGATGCTTCTGCGATAAAATAGCTTCTTTCCAAATTTGTCCAACCATTGCTTATCAGATTTGCATTAAGAAGCAAACTATAAGTTTCATATCCAACCGCTTTGTTCTTATTATCCTTTATTTTGCCTTCAATTTACCTTTATGAATCTTTCTTCAATACCCAAGTAGACCTCGACTTAAAGAAAAATTTATTTAAATCATGAACAAATTGTATTATGTAGCAAACTGCTACTTCTTTGGTTAGCCTCCGAAGATGCTTCTTGCGATTTCTTTCCGGTCGTCAGGAGAAAGGACGTAGTGAAGCTCCTTTGCTATCCAATCGATTTTTCTTATTATCCTTTATTTTAAATTTTACCTTCTTTGAATCTTTCTTCTTTTCGAGAAGATCCTTTGGCCCCTACCAAAGAAGACTTGGTCTATCTTGGTTGAAAGTGACTCTCAACATTTTTCAATATGTTAAGCAAATCAATGAGATCGATATCTAGCTTGTTCATATGAAAATTCACAAATTATGAAAGGAGTCCGGGGTAGTGAGGGAAAGATCAAATCTTGGCTCAACTCCATCCATATGATAAAACCATTTGTCCTAATTGATCAATCAAATTGATTATGTTAAGAACCTTTTATGCATCTTTATAGTGCCATTGGCCATTCTAGATCTAAGAGCTCCTTAGATATCCGATATCTATCAGTCCCCACTTTCCTCACCATCAACTACTTGATGTAAAGTATATAATGGGAGCATCCATAGTTTCATCTTGGACGACAAGTGTTACTACGGAAACTTGCACGATGCATTGAGCCAATACTGTGCATCATCTTGCCACTTTCTAAAAGTAGCAATGTCTTCTCGGCAGGCATTGTCTACAACCATTCTTGAGGATAAAGCGATATAAGGACATAAGATAGCTTTTTCATTTATGAGAACTATTCTCAAATTCCTTAACCAATCCGCTTAATTGATTACGATTAATTTAGCATCTTTAATATGCTTCGCAGCGGATAGTAATTTTAGACATTGTAAAATTACTCAGAAATGAATTTGTAATTAACAACATTTTAACATACATTCTTTTATTAATTACCAAAATAATTTAGGTCTTGTTTTAAATTGGTATCTCCCACTATTTTCTTCAAACTATATTACCCTCACTTATATAGTTCTAAAAATTCTAATTAAAGATTTGTTTAGTGAGAATAAGGATCCCATTTCAAATGTATATAATTTGTGGCTATTAATAACAAACTATATATAAATAAATAGGTAGACAACTTTTATCAATTACATCAACTATAAACTCAGTATTTTGCCTCTTAGATTATTTTGATCAAGTGGTGGCTTTGTCCAATCAAATTATCCAAGTTAAGTCCCACCTAGCACTCCATATATTCAAAAAGAAAAATATCATCCTTGTGGTGACACAACAAAACAATATTGTTCAATTTTCTTTATAAGCATCAAATGTGATAAATTAACATCTTAAATACTTAATACTTTGGCTTGTGGTGACAAACAAACTCATATTAAATATTTAATACTCTATTAATTTTATCATAGCTAGGTAATGCTTCGATATTCCAAATATCTTCAACGCTTAGACTTAATATAAAAATTGAGGGTTTTGTTATTAATTTGTCTCATCTTGTTAGCTGCCAAGACGTATATATATATATAAAATAATCTGGCGTATATTAATAAACATACTAGCATGTTTTTATAATATATAATATATATATATATAGTATAAGCATGCACATATAGAATACTATATTCTACCGGATTGATTATGGACTTTTATTCTAGTTTGGTTCACTAGAGCCACCAAGTGAACCAAAAGGTCAAACCCAAGGGGTGAAAGAAATAATATTTAAATATAACTATTACATTTAAACCCGGCTCCATTACAAATCGGGTCTTCGCTAGCCTGTTCGATCTCTAATTCTTCAAAATTAATTCTAAATATTCCCTATTACAAAACTATTTTAAAATAAATAGAAACCTTGATCGCTAATCAGAGGAAGACATAGGAGAGATAGAATTTACATTAAGAAAAATTAGAGAAGACGAGGCACGCAGAATTCCATTTAATAAAACCCATACATTCATGCATCCAACTAAAATAAAATCAATCGCATCGTCAATAGTCCATAATCAATCCCATTTATTATCATACACATCACCATATGCATCAATAAATAACGATTCATCTCATGAATAATAAACATTTAATATATATATCATATCATTTAATGGGCAAATTTAATTAGTATAAAATCTATTTTTGAATTAAAATAAACTCCTTTATTTCAATCCAAATTTAAATCAAAATAAAACTATTTTATTTTTAATTTATCCTATTTTTGAATAAAATAAACTATTTTATTTTAATCAAAATCTTTAATCAAAATAAACTCCTTTATTTTAATTAATTATGGAATCCATTTCCATGTAATAAAAAATCTTTAATTAAAATAAACTCTTTTATTTTAATTAATTATGGAATCCATTCCATGTAAAAAAAAATTATTAAAGGAAACACTGATTATCTTTCCTATTCACAAATAAACTCCTTTATTTTGAATAATATGAAATCTTATTCCATATTTAAATAAATCTTTATTTAAGGAAACATGGATTCTCTTTCCTATTCACAAATAAACTCTTATTTTGAATAATATGAAATCCTATTTCATATCTAAAACAAACTCCTTTATTTAAGGAAAGATGGATTTACTTCCCATTCACAAATAAACTCCTTTATTTTAGGAAAAATAAAATCCAATTCCAACTCCAATTAGTTATCATGGAATCCAATTCCAACTCTAATTAGTTAGCATGAAATTCTAATTTTAAAATTATGTTGGAATTGTTATATAATTCACGAATGTGGTATTTAATCACTTTCGAGTAAATTATCCTTTATTAAACTTGTTGTTTGATATACCTAAGGTCTTATAAGTCAGTATCTATCATACTATACTCACTTCAATCATGCGTGAATTATATAAGCTGCATCATCATTATTCTAAAAGCATTGCTTAAAACTATTAAGGATGAACGTCCATATAATTCTAATCACGAATGATGTTATTACTATAAATCGTCATTTATTAAACTTGTTGAAATGTTGAATTGTTATATAATTCATAAAATGTGGTTTACCGTGAATTATATAAATCGTACAGCTTAAGGATGAACGCGGGCACGAGAATGCCAAGAGAGATAAGGGCAAAGCTAAGATGGATGCTTAGCCATTATGTAATAGAGTAGTAAGTTTATATGTATTATACATTATGAACAACGAACATTGTAACCAGTTTATGAACCTGGGAAGGATTATACTTTGATTATAATAAGAAGATAGTAATTACATTCATTTTGTTGTATTTCAATGGAATGGTTGTACGGATATTAGTACAGTGGAGCACCATATGTCGGGTTGGAAGATACCCGAATTTGGGGGCGTCACTACCTGGTTGTTAAATATTGTGAATTATAATATTAATGATGAATAAGTTCGTGTTGATTAAAGATGAAATTGATAGTTCCATTGTGTTGGAATTATTAGTGTTAGTGAAAATTGATATTTATTTCGATAATAATTAATGTCCGGAGGTTATATTGACGAATCGGAGTAATTAACTTAGGATAAATGAAAGCAATTAATTGCTATTGATTCACATGATTATAACTATTTGTTCACATGTGTGTACTATTGATTCACATTCATTTACTATTAGGGGAGTTGGTGCAAGATTGATAATACTTGCATGACTAAGTTAAAAATGGAGGTATAGATGAAGGTACTATACTATAATTAATTTTTTCACATGTTTAAAACTATTGATTCACATGATTTACTATTAGGGGAGGAGGTGCAAGTTTGATAATACTTGCATGACTAAATTAAAAATGAATGAAAAGATGAGGGTATTATACTATAATATTTCTAGCCCCAAAATGTGCAATTATGGAAACTATATTTTCCTATAAATAGAAGCTTATTCCTTCATTATTTTCACCAATTCACTAAGTCTCACAAGAGCAATTATTATAGACAAATTATAGAGAGAGAAGCTATAGAGAGAAAAAAAAGCGAAGTCTGCTACTTCATTATTCTAGTATTCAGTCTTCTTCTGAGGTAAGGGATATTATTATTATTATAGTAAGGGGTATTATTCTTTCGTATTCATGAAGAGAGTTATTTTCTTTCAATACTCGTAAGGGTTGTTATTCCATTCTTTATTATTATGTTGGAATAACTTTTCTGTCATGCCAATCTTTGCATACATGGTAAAATTCTTCTATTATTCCATTTTTTATTATTCTGTTGGAATAACCTGTCTGTGCGGTCTATCTCATGCCTGGTGAATTCTGTTGTTATTCCATTCTTTATTATTCTATTGGAATATCCTATTTGTGCGGATTACGCATGACCTGGTTCCATTCTTTATTATTCTATTGGAATATCCTGTATGTGCGGATTACGCATGACCTGGTTCCATTCTTTATTATTCTGTTAGGAATAACCTATCTGTGTGGTCTATCGCATGCATGGTGAATTCTTCTGTTATTCCATTCTTTATTATTCTGTTGGAATAATCTGTCTATGTGGATTACCGCATGCATGGTGAATGATCCTTTGTATTAATTCCTTATTAAATTGTGGAAATGATCTATCTATGTGGATTACCGCATGGCGGGTGAAAATCCATTTGCAATTTTGTATAATCTATTATACTCGTATGAGATATCATTTCTTTTGTACTCGTCATAGAATATCATTTTCTTTGGTATTTTTTTACGAGTTACTATTCACAGGTTACTATTCACCCGGTTACTATTCACTCTAGTATTATTCACTCGGGTATTCGGGGCACTTTTCGTGTTGGAGTACTATTCACGAGTTACTATTCATGGGTTACTATTCACCCAAATTACTATTCACCCGAATATTATTCACTCGGGTATTTGGGGTACTTTTCATGCCGGGGTACTATTCACGAGGTACTATTATGAGTTATTCATATGATTGTGGACAGGAATTGTTGATTGATGTTACAGGGATAAAACATTATTGGTGGACTTTTAACATGGAGAAGATAATAGATCTGATGGTCTATTTGACTCTTCTAATGGATTGCTTTCGTTCACGCAACTATGGTTGAAAAGTTTTATCATCTACCATATGTTCTAAATCTACGATTTATTCTTGATGAAAGCTATTGATGATGTAAATTATCTTTAGTCATGATATTCTTTCTTTGGGCTAGTTGTGCTCACCCTTTTTGCTTCACAATTCCTTTCGTAATAAGAGTGTTGCGTCGAAAGGGATAAAAGAGGAATAGAAATCTATGGTCTATAGTCATTGAGGTTCTCCTAAATAGTATGAAAATAATTTTATTGAGAACTTTAGATAAGTGTATCGTATTGTATACGTCATTTGATATTTAATTTTGGTGAACCGAATAGGGTGAGGTGAACCCAACTTTGGAAGGGTGTTTTGCCACTATCATACAAGATGTCTAATGAAATACAACCTCGTGTTATCATTGTGACACCCCCAAATCCAGGTATCTTCCAACCCGACAGATGGTGCTACACGGTACTCATAACTGTACATTCATTCTATTGAAACGACATCAAAATGTGTGTATCAACGACATTCTTATTACATTAATAATATTACATCCCGTTCCCAGGTTCTAAAACCATTACATTCTTTGTTCATCATACTATAATATATATAACTTACTAGTTTATTACAAGGTAAACTAATCATTCATCTTCGTCTTGCCTTTATCCTTGTCGGATCCCTCGGTTCATTTGGTCCTAGCTGCATTCATATGGTTCAAGCATGAGTGAGCATAACAAGCTCAGCAAGTACAATAATTTCTTTTAAAGGACATGCTTGAAACATAGGAATCATATATCTTCAATAACTGGATAATAGTTATGAAGTACTATCAATAATTTAAAATAACACTTCTTTTCCTTCAAAATGTTTTACAATAACAATATTTAGTAAAACATTTATCCTGGTCAAAGACCATGAGCATTTCATAATTTCTTTGAAAAGGACAACCCGGTACTAAGTCCGTAAGTCCGGCATATCTTACGAGCACTTCTGGGTGATCAGCCCATAGTACTCTATGTTGATCAACACTACATCTTGTTAAACGTATGTACGTTTAAGTTTTGGCAACCTCGCGTGCCCATCGAATAATCGATGAAAAATACATTTGTTTATTCATACTCAGGCTTACCTTGAATCCGTACCAAACAATTAGCGTAGGATAGCGTTAGCAATTCTATATTGATAGACTTGTAAATAAATCAATCAACTCTACAAGATTAGTCTAGCCGAGATAAAACTGGCATCGACCCTTTAGTAAAACACTTCATGCATCTCATAACATGAATCACAGAAAACTTGGCTAACACGAAGGTTAGACAAACGTTTAAGAAAAACTTGCCTTCAGCATCTGCTACAATATAATAACTTTTCTTTTTAGTCTTTACAGTCTCTACAACACATAACCACATAACATACCACATTAGGTTATGAATGAACATACATGGTTCCTAATGAATCTTACCCTTCTTCTCAAACTAATCATATATTAGATTTGTTACTATTGGTTCCGGCTTGCCATTATATTTTACATTATTCTTACCAACTTCTTTCTCTTCTATGTCTTACATAGATTTACTTCATTAATCCAACTCGTTTCGAGTTAATCATCCTTCCTTAAGGCTTACTAACATCCTTACGTTATTAATCAAAACTCGATCGTCATTTGTTAAGTACACTTTATTGCATACCATTTATGTTCACGTATTACTTAACAACTTTTAGTTGTAACTCTTAACGTTATAGGCCTTATCATTATTGAATACGGTTCACATTCTTTTTACTTTACGTTCATTGCTAATGAGTTATCTTCCATTCTATACTTGTAAACATTCTTGTCTGTCGAAACCCTAGGACTGGCGCCACAGCGCCACACATAGCTTCTCTTCTCGCTGCAGTGGTGCGAGTTTACGATAAATAATGACATCAGTGCTGGTATTTGCAGTCACCACCATTTAGCCTTGGGTTGGCGCCATGGCTGAACTCCGTGCTATAGAAAATTCTGACTTTTTGCAAATTTGGAGAAACTCCCGGATGCATAACTTCTTCGTTATAAGTCCAAATTGGCTCGTTCAAAAGCCTACCGTTCACAAATTACATACTCTATGAGTTCATGCAAGAATTTTATCTATTTGACTTCGTTTGCTAAAAAATCACCTATTAGTCCATTTCTAACGAAAACGATAAATGTTCGTGAACGTTCAACGCTCGTTTCTTCGTTCTAAGTCGGAATTCGGTCATTCTTGAGTCCGCGACTCTATAATGCCAAATAAGACTTATCTCCATTGAAAACTAATGTTTCCAAGCTCAATATCAAAATTCGACCTCCATTCTGAGAATTTTACGAAATCGACGATTATCGTCCGAACTCGTGAATTCCGCCATAACTTCATAACTCGTGAAGTCTACTTGCTCAACACACTTAATTCTTGGTCACCAATTCAACCATATGATCATGGGTTTCCCCATGGATCAAACTTTACCCATTGGATTAATATTTTGGACTTAAGGTTTAATTAACCTAAGTTATACATTGGGCTTGCAATTAAACAAACACTTGGCTTGTTCATTAAATTACATTGGACTTTAACATTAATTCGTATTGGGATTTATTATCATCCGAATTGGACATTACAATCTCCTACACATTTCTACAAATTCAATACATTTGGCTTAAAGTCTTATAACGTATAATCTACGTATAATTCTCGTATTCCAACTCGTATACTTATTTAATATACGACATTCCATCATTCATACATACTCATATAATATCTCGTATTATACTTGTATTCATTATCTCGTACAATACTTACGTATTATACAATCATAGCTTTAATTCATTATACGCATTTAAATTCCTTTTCGGAACACATTTTCCCTAACAGTTAGGTTTTAAGTCCGCTGGCAAAAAATTGCGTTTTCTATAACTGAAATATTATTGGATATTCTATCACACCTTGATATTCTATCATTACGTATTTCTCGGAAGTTCAAAAATAATTCTCGAGCAGAAATGCGTGAATAGTGTTTTTCGGAAAATTTCTCGGAAAGCTTTTATTTTCGTCTCGAAAATTCAAATACTTTAATTCTACCATGTAGCCAAAATACTACGACATTCTGATATGTCTAGGTCCTAGAACGATCTTCAAATAGCTTACTCCTATAATAAATTAATTAAATTCATTTAATCCACATAATCAAATAAAAATTTAATTCTCAAAAATCCAATTTTT
Organism: Panax quinquefolius; assembly: GCA_020205615.1. Classification (NCBI taxonomy): domain Eukaryota; kingdom Viridiplantae; phylum Streptophyta; class Magnoliopsida; order Apiales; family Araliaceae; genus Panax; species Panax quinquefolius. The sequence continues at coordinate 84,157,365 of CM035152.1, forward strand.
TTTGGGGCGTTACACTCTTCCCCCCTTATAAGGATTCTGTCCCCAAAATCTCGCTAACACTACATCCACCATTGAGGAAAATTTTTCCATCATTTTAATTTTAAATTCCCACAATGCTTCTTCGGCGTTGTGGTTTCTCCAAATCACCTTCTCCAAAGGTATTATCTTAATTCACATGACTTTTCACTTCCTATCAATAATTTGAGAATGATAATGAAAGTGGTCGCGTAAACTTAGGTTACAAGAATTCGAACCCTAAGAAGTAAAGTTAAGCAAACTAATACATAAGTTAAATATACATGACTAATGAGTGTATATGTTGTTTTTCTTATGTGCTACATAGGAACTGGAATGAGCAGTTTAGCGTAAGCTATAGCTGTGCGTAAGGCAAGTTTCCTTACTTCATTCATATTTCAAATGAATGCTAGTTTCTTAAACTTCTCAGATGTTGAACTTGAGAAGTTCTGTCTATGTGCTAATGTGCGATATTTGTGTAAAGTGGTAGAACATATGAGGCCTTGTGCCACAATGTGAACACTTTTGTGTTTCTATGAGATGAAATGTTCTGTGATTTAACTATTCAATAAGAGAATGCTCTATTCATACATGATTCGTTATTGCTAAGTGCATGCTAATGATTACAGCAGACGTAATGTGTATGAAAAAGGTAGAAGAATGAAAGTATTTTAAATTAAAGTGAATATTGTTTTAAAATGATAGGAATCGAGATTATTCCTATTATTCAAGCTGCTTCATAACCTTTGTTTGGTTATTGAAGTCTTAAAAGAATGTTTGAATTCTTGAAGATGTTTGTTCAACTGTTATGACTTGCTAGGCAATTGGATGCTCACACTTGCTTTAAATGAAAACCATTTTCAGTGAACGATGTTAGAAGAACTTAAGGATCTTGTAAAGATCAAGCTGATGGTATCCAAATGAAGTGTCATTCAGAATGTGGATGAGCGAGAAGATCAAGTGAAGACTTGTAATATAAAATAAGTTAAATGAACTTTAGATTAGTTTAATGAACTGTTATGTATCCTTAGTGGCGGATGAAAGTCACTCTTGTAAGATGGAATGAATAATGTATTTATCATTATTTATAATGAAAAAGGTTATATGGTTTTTAGAACCTGGGATTTGAGAGTGTATGTTGTTATATTTCAGTATATAATGATGTATGTTTGGAAGAAGATGGGATCGTGACGTACAAGATCCGGGTGTGAAGATAGACCAGATTTCGGGGCATTACAACTCAACTAGCCCAGTAAGAAATATTATAACTAAGATAATGCAGAATAAATTATCATTAGTCTTCAACAATGTTAAACTGATAAAATACAATAGACATCAAGTTTAAGCTGCGCTGAATAAGCAATCCATTAGAAGAGTCAAGTAGAGCATGATATCTACTATCTTCTATGATTTAAAATGTTTTCATCAATTTTTATCGTGAGACTCGACAATAAATAAACCACATCATCGAATCATCCTCGCACTACGGGCGAGGATATTCATTAAATCATCAATGGTCGTAACTATACCGAATAATCCCTGGTCATAATCATACCAAAAATTGTCCATCAATGCACTACAGGCCACTGAGGACTTTTACCACATCATTTATAACATTACAGGTCATGATTATACCGAATGATCCCTGGTCATAATCATACCAAGTACATCTATGTATGTAAGCCAAAGATGACTTTTATCACAATATAAGTATGAGGATGATGACAATGATATAAGCATTAATCAAACGAAAACAAGGATAAATATTAAAGACTTTAAATTTATCCAAATATTATAAATCACTTAATAAACTCATCATCTAAAAATCCATAACTCTTAATATATACATCCAAAAATAGCCATTTTTGGACACAATCTAGAACACTCATCAAATTATCATTTCAAATTTTTCCAGAATTTTTGAGGGTCAGAAAAATTATAAAACTGCCCCTGGTAGAAACCCCTTTTGAATGAAATTACTATTCATATGAATACAAAGGATCATTCACCATGCATGCGGTAATCCACATAGACAGGTTATTCCAATAGAATAATAAAGAATGGAATAATAGAAGAATTCACCATGCATGTGATAGACTGCACAGACAGGTTATTCTCAACAGAATAATAAAGAATGGAACCAGGTCATGCGTAAACCGCATAGACATGATATTCCAACAGAATAATAAAGAATAAAACCAGGTCATGCGTAAACCGCACAGACAGGATATTCCAACAGAATAATAAAGAATGGAATAACAACAAAATTCACCAGGCATGTGATAGACCGCACAAACATGTTATTCCAACAAAATAAAGAATGGAATAACAGAAGAATTTCACCATATATGCGGTACTTCTCATAGATAGGTTATTCCAACATAATAATAAGGAATGGAATAACAATAGCTCTCTTCATGAATACGAAAGAAATAATACACCTTACCTTAGAAGAAACTGGATATTAGATTAGTGAGGTAACAGACTTCTCTTCTTTTTTCTCTCTATAATTTCTCTCTATAATAATTACTCTAAAGCTTTAGTGAATTGGTGAGAAATGAAGGAAGATTGAGCTTCTATTTATAGGAAAATATAGTTTCGATAATTGCACGTTTTGGGGCTCAAAATATTACAGTACAATACCTCTAACTTTTTTTCATTTTTAATTTAGTCCTGCAAGTATTATCAAACTTGCACCACCTCCCCTAATAGTAAATAATGTGAATCAATAGTTCAATCATGTGAATCAATAATTATAATCATGTGAAAATACGAATTGCAGTATAGTACCTCCATCTATACCTCCATTTTTAACTTAGTCATGCAAATATTATCAATCTTGCACCAACTCCCCTAATAGTACAAGAATGTGATTCAATAGTACACACATGTGAACAAATAGTTATATAAGCATGTGAATTAGTAGCAATTAATTGCTCATTTATCCGATTAATTACCCGATTTATCAATATAACCCCTAGACATCAATTACCTTTGGAATAGATGTCGATTTCCACTAACACTAATTATCCCAACATAATGGAACTATCAAATTCATCTTTAATCAACACGAACTTATTCATCATTAATATTATAACTCACAATATTTAACAACCAGGTCGTTCCCAGGAAAGAGGGGGCTTTCCGATAAGGATTTCTCCTTATTGGCGCGCAATTAGATGACCAAACCTCTCTTTGACAGAATTTCTAGACATTTTAAATATTGCAATTTAATAATATGAATAACTTTGTCGTCTCAATTATTAATTTAATAATATAAAATATTGTGACAATAATTAAATAAAATCGAGTGACTTCTCACGTAAGCATCAATAATCAATCTGGTGTGTTACTACGCAACCACGCCAGTATTCTCGTACTTTAACTACCGGTAGTTCAACAGTTTAACGGTAACACTTTCGTCGTTATTTTTATAAAATGATAATTACGTCATTTTCTAACTACGACAATACTTCTTTTTGTGGGGTCCACCAATGATTGTCTTGGTCATTGTCATTTTATATTCTCCGACAAAAAGAATATTCCCTGACCAAACGAATATTTTATAACAACTTGCATACTTTGCAAAATTTATAAATATTACTCACAACTATAACATTATATCAAATCCACACCATAATATTCAAAAAAATATTTTGAGAAATTTAAATCTTTATTCATAAAATTTGGGGTCTCACAATAATGTGCTCCCATTTCCACTCCGGTATTTCTAATGGTTGAAGTAGACCACTCGACCTCTGGTGCTCTGCTTTGACCCGTTGGTAAGTAAGACATAGAATGATGCACTCTGCGACTTCTCGTTTCAGATTAGGCCACCAAAAATATTGCCTCAAACTCGGTACATCTTGTGCCTCCTTGATGAACGGAATACGTCGTATTGTGTGCCTCGTGCAAAATTTCTTCTCTCAATTTTGTTACCGCTGGCACCCACACTCTCCCTTCAAATCTTAAAATATCATCTTTACCCATTTTGAATCTTTCTTCTTCTTTCTCTGTGATCCTCTTACAGATTTTCTTGTACTCTTCATCCTTTTCTTGTGATTCCTTTACTCTGTCTAACAAGGTTGGACGAGCTTCTACTACAAATAATTTTTCTTCAGACCTCCCTGGTCCCTTTTCCTCTATTTTCAATTTCTCCATTTCTTTTATTAACTCCTCTTGAGTTGTCAATTTAAACAATTTCTCCTTTCCCTTTCTACTCAGCGCGTCGACTACTACATTTGCCTTTCCCGGGTGATAAAGAATATCACAGTCATAGTCCTTGATTAATTCTAACCATCTCCTTTGACGTATGTTTAGCTCCTTCTGTGTGAAGATATATTTTAGACTCTTGTGGTCCGTGTATATCTCACATTTCTCTCCGTACAAATAATGTCTCCAGATTTATAACGCAAAAACTACTACCGCTAACTCCAAGTCATGAGTAGGGTATCGTTTTTTGTAATCCTTCAATTGTCGTCATGTATATGCAATGACCTTTGTTGGTCGAAATCTAATTACGCTCACACGCAAGTGCACTATGACAATCCAAGATTTTAGTAATTGTAATTTAAAATATTTATTAAATGAAATTAATATTTTATTGATGTGGTTATTATTAGTAAATATTTATGACTAGATAATATTCTAAATTAAATTAAATTATAATTTAGAGAGTTGTAATATAACATGAGATGTTATATTGTTGATTAATAATTTAAAGTGGTATATTAAATTATTAAATAAAATTATGATGAAATTATAATTTTGTGATATTTGTTTAAGTGGAATATTTATTTAAATATAGTGTGTATAATTAATTTATTTGATTAATGTTGGATGTGGAAAATCCAAAGAAATAATATGTGAGTATAAATTATAAACTAAATGGTTTATTAAAATAAATTAAAGGAGTTTAATTTAGTTTTGTCAAACAAGGCTTAAATATATTTAGTCTTTAAATTTTAAAGGGTTTTGCCAAACAAAGCCTTATGGCTTTTGGATTTTTTATTTTTGAATTATAATAAAATAAATAAAATAAATTAAAATAATAAATATAATATATTTATAATTTATACGTTATATGTTGTAACTGATTAGGCTTATTATGGCCATATAAGTTTTCTTTTGTTATTACGCATACTTGGCTATTAGTGGGTTATGCGTATTCTAGTTTTGCTAAGTCTGAGAGGAAGGTTTACAGAGAATCGAGAGAGAATTGTGGAGGAGTCTAAGAATTTTCACAACAATTTCAGTTGGTTAGCAAAGATTGTTCAAGCTAATTGAAGGTAATTTCATAATTTTAGTATTACATATACAGATATATTCTAATATGTTTTACGTCATGTATTTTTCTATCCTATGTGAATTCCATATTTTTGAATTGTTGCTATACAAATGAATTATGGTGATTATTCATGTTGGTGAGGTTTTAGTTTGTATATAAACAAGAAATTGTATGCTAATTACGGTTAAAAGTAGAAAAAAATTAATGAGAGTGTATATTTTGTTATATGGCCTGTGTAAGTACCAATTTTATTGGTCAATTAGTATGCTAAACTGTAAATTAGGTTTTTTTTATGCTAGTTCATTAAGAAATGAAGAAAACGTAGTTTGAACGAAGTGATCCGGTGTAGAATTGAAATCAAAGTGTTGATTTTTGGGAAGGATGTCAAAAAAATTGTGTTTTATATGAAAACATGAAATTTAAGAAATTAAATTAGTTAAAATGGTTGATAAATTGTTCTATATTTATGAATATGGGAGGAAACATGTTTGTAATAGTTCTATATCAATTGTTTGTGTTAAATTCACTGTTTGGTGGGTGAAATTCGTGTTAGTTGGGCTAAAGTCGACTCATCGCTTCACAACTTTTACGGTTTTGTTCACACCTTTGGCTCATCTGCAAGCCAAAGGTTAAGGCCGTAAACGGCAATTGTATTGCAGTCGGTCCTAGTGTGACGCCCCCAAAATAGGTATACACAACACCCATTCTGAGTCGCCAAATACATGGTACAAGAAGCAAACTACAACTTCAATAATACAAATGTCGTGTGAAATACGACAATATATATCATGAAGTTTAAATACGAGATATTGCCATCTAGACAATATCCACACGCAAATAAATCCCCATCATAATTATTGATACATTATTTTACAAAATGGTGAGGACTACTAAACAACTCTTTTCTAAAACCTTCATTCCATACCCCTACTCAGCTCTCTATATTCTCGCCTCCCGAGAAGAAAAAAACGGAACAACAAGGAAAAGGGTGAGCTCAACTAGCCCAAAAAGAATATTATGACTAAGATAATATACAACAAATTATCGTTAGTCTTCAACAGGAAAAATCGATAGAATATAATAGACAACAAGTTTCGAGATCAATATTCGCAATGAAAATAATAATTCATAGAAGAGTTACGTAGAGAATGAAATCTACTATAATCTATGAATTTAACGGTCCATCATCAATATTTTATCCCCAGTAACATCAATCAATATTCATCTCAAATCAAATATTCATCTTTGCACTACAGCCAAAGATATTCATCAATCGGTCATGTTCATCTCAACACCTGTTCATCTTTGCACTAAAGGCCAAAGATATTCATCAGTCGGTCATGTTCATTTAAACACCTGTCATCTTTGCACTACAGGCCAAAGATATTCTTGAGAAATCATTCATCTTTGCACTACAAAAGCCAAAGATATTCAATAATATCATCATTTAAGACCGAGGATGATGAAAATATTTTTAAAGAACGAATCCAAAGGAAACAAAATGACAAGGATTAAGGATTAAGGATTCGTACTTTGTTTTATCCATGTCCAATAATACCTCAAAAATAATCATAGTGGTGTAAAATTCAAGAATGATCAAAACATGGATACAATCAAAGCTAGTATCCGTAATAGATGTTTTGGACGAAAAGAAGAAATTTTATTTTTCGATGAATAATGCCGATACGTGAATAGTGTCAGATATCGTGAATAAGGTCAGATATCGTGAATAGTAACTCACACCAAAAGATAGAAATTCCATAAAAAAACATTTTCACGCTTCATGAATAGTACTCGTGAATAGTAACTCGTGAATAGTAACTCATGAATAGTAACCCCCCGATATGAAAAAGTTCCAAATTTGATAAAAGTTCTAACTAATATTTCAAATAATGATATTGAAGAAATAATATCATTTGAGAAGAAAATAACATCCCTTACCTCAAAGAATCAAGATTTCTAAGGAAAGATCGGAAGTGATCTTTGAATGAAACTTGTCTTGAATAAAGAACTCTCAAAGTATCTAAATACTCACAAAATACACTCAATAATATAGAGAGAAAAAAAACTTTGTTTACGGTGTGATTTTCAATTCTAACTTAGCCTCTATTTATAGGAAAATGTTAGCACGCCAAGGCGGACTTGACCAAGCACCGATGGTACAGTACACGCTACTATTGCCACCCACCACATTTGAAATAAAATTCAGCACATTTTTCACCAACCACAAGTGGGGCCCACTCAATTCTAGAATTTTCCACCAAAATCAATTATAAACCTAATTTCAAATCCGACACCTCTTAAAATTCACAACAAATCATTCGTGCATTTTTAACGGTTCAAAATTTGTTGACATATACTCAACTTATGTATGTATAACATACCCAAAAATTACCACAATCCAACGGTCGGATTAAAAATTATAACCCCTTAATATATCTGAAACCCCCGATTTGATTTTTAACACCTCCAATCCGATAAAATCTTGATAAAACACCTCAACATTAATTCCTTCATTAATAACCACATAAATAAATCCATCATTTATATTCATATAAAATAAATATTTCCTTATCATATGAATTAATAATTAATTATTCACAAATAATATTACGTAATCACAATTTATAATGACCAGTAGTTCTCCTCAGAAAGAGGGGCTTTCCAATAAGGATCTCTCTCCTTCTCAAGCGCCGCAATTAGGTGACCAAACCTCTCCTTAGAAAGAACTTTCTAGACATTGCCAATAATGTTATCTAATAATATTATTCAAATAATATGAATTATTGATCGATAATGGGAAATATCATGCGGTGACAATTATTGAACAACAATAATATAAAATATCAACGCAAACAATTATTGAATCAATAAAATAAAATATTGAGCAAGAACTCATGTGAAAATTATTGAGTAGTTCCATCTTACGTAAGGATCAATAATTCAACAATCTTTGTGCAATCTGTGTCTTCTTTATTCTGCAACCACGCCGTATTCTTGCATTTTAACCACCGGGTATTCTAACAGTCTTAACTTGTAACAACTACGCCGTTATTTTTTTAACCAACTTATATTTGTCGTTTTCTTCATCCAATCGCTTTCAGTTATGGGGCCCACACATTGTCTGCTAAATCGCATTTAATATTCCCCGACAATCTGAAATATTCCACGACCAAACGAATATTCCCCGACAACAATGAATATTTTATAACCACTTGCTTATTTTGAAATATTTGCGTATTTAACCCTTAACTATCCACATTAATCAAATCAACCCTTACTATTTCAAAATAATAAATAAAGGAAATTCCTTTTTATTTAAAAAATTTTTGGTCTTACAACCTCCCTCCTTATGAAATTTCGTCCTCGAAATTGGCGTGACGTACTGTGTGTTTGAAAAGGTGAGGATACCTCGCTTTCATTTCCGTTTCCAATTCCCAGGTCATTTCCTCTATAGCATGATTCCTCCACAAAACTTTAACTTGTGGTATGACCTTTGCGCGTAGGACATGCTCCTTCCTATCCAAGATCTTGACAGGTACCTCCTCATACGTTAAGTCTTCGGCTATCTCGTCCGGTTCTAACTCAATAACGTGGTTCGGTCTTTCACATATTTACGGAAATGCAGATATGTGAAACACATTATGAACACGAGACATACTTGGAGGTAACGCAAGTCTATAGGCTACATTTCCTACTCGGTCAAGAATTTGAAATGGACCAATAAATCGTGGATTTGAGCTTTCCTCTCTTCCCAAATCTTGTAACTCCCTTCCATGGAGCAACTCACAACAATATATGATCCCTACATTAAATTCCACATCCTTTCGATGAAGATCCGCATAACTCTTTTGTCGATCTTGTGCCGTTTGTATACGTTGTCGAATCATTTGGATCTTTTCGGTAGTCATACATACTAACTCGGGTCCCAACAATGTTGCTTCACCCACCTCATCCCAACATATTGGAGAACGACATTTTCGTCCATATAATGCTTCGAATGGAACCATGCCTATATTTGTTTAATAACTATTGTTGTATGAGAATTCCACCAATGGCAAGTACTTATCCCAACTTCCTTTAAAAATCTAGGACACAAAGTTTTAATATATCTTCAAGAGTTTGAGTAGTCCTTTACGATTGCCCATCCGCTTGAGGATGGTATGCCAAACCGAATCGTAAATTCGTGCCCATAGCTTTCTCTGAAACTAACCCAAAATCATGAAGTGAATCTTGGGTCACGATCTAAAACTATGGATCTTGGCATGCCATGCAATCTCATAATCTCATTTACGTACATACGAGAAAGACGTTCAAGGAATAAGTCTCTCATCGGTAAGAAATGAGCGGAGACTTGGTTAATCTATCAACAATAACCCAAATAGCATTAATGCCTTGAGAAACCGTAGGAAAGACCCAGTGAATTGAAATCTATGGTAATGTGTTCCCACTTCCATTCCTAATCTCAAGTGGTTGCAAATCGGACCCTAGGTACTAGATGCTCCGCCTTTTTACACGTTAAGCAAGTTAAACACATCGAGATAAACTTTGCAATCTCTCTCTTCATATTGTTCCACCAAAATGTATGTCAAGATCACGATACATTTTAGTACTTCGAGGATGGATTGCAAATGGTGTATTGTGTGCCTCCATCATAATCTTGTACCTCAAATCGTAGTCGTTAGGAACACAAAGTCTAGAGTGGACTCAAGTATTCCTTCTTCATCAATTCTCGCTTAGGAATAGCTCCTTCTTGTACTTTCTTATACGCATCGGCTCGGCCTGGGTGGCTTGAGCAACCTTAACTTTTCTATTAAAGTTGGCTCTATCATCGTATACTTGACATCATCGCACTCATTCCAAAGATATGATCTTCTACTCAACGCGTCGGCTACCACGTTTGCTTTTCCAATGATGGTATGGTTAGAATATGTGCCGAAATGAGTCGCCTCTTGAGCTCTTGGAAAATCTTCTCGCATTCCTCGCTCCATACTGAATTTTGTATCTTTTCAAGTCGACTAAGTTAACGGAGATAGCGATTCAAGAAAATCCTTCCACGAATATCCGATAATAACCAACTAAGCCTGAAAGCTACGTATTTCGATTCTCGACTTAGGTTGCTCTCAATCGTGACTCATATCCCAATCTTGGATAAAGACGTCACAATGACACCTATCGATTTACTATCGCATCGAATATGACGTCCCCTACAGAGAGAGTTCGGCTTAGGTGAATTCCATAAAGGAAGTCACAAGATAAAGGCTCAGGTACCAAATTCTATAGTTGAATTTTTAACTCCTGAAGTTCAATAGGAGCCATTCGATATGAGATTTTAGAAATGAGTTTTGTACCGGGTTCAAATTCGATACAAAATTTAATATTAGGCTTTGGGAGTAAGCCAAGAAATTCTTCAGAAAATACGTCAGGAAAAATCAATAACAACAAGAATATTATTCAAATCTGACGTGTCTTTATTCAAATCCATAACATGGACTAAGAAAACTTGACATCCGTAATAAACGAATGACTTCATGGCTTGATATGAAAATGTTTGATTACAATGGTTTGATTGCTTGAATTGAATAACAAAGTTGCTTAGGAATATGAAAACTAACAACCTTACGAAAACAATCAATTTCGGCATGATGAGTAGTTAACCTTAAAATCACATCAAAACAAATATCTCTATAGAAATAAGGTTAACGGTAATGTGATAGTGCCAACTTGAATCAAGCAAGATTTTTAAACAACGGATGTAATGAAAGTTTCTCCTAACTGAGTCTCCATAAATAGGTCAAAGTCTAATTTCTCCGTAGTCAAGTTCAAACGTTGAGCGCAAGCAAGAGAGATAAAAGAATGGGTAGAACCCCAGATTATCTAGTAAGGTATAAACTTCGCAAGAATTTATAATTAACTAACCTGCTAACTTCGTTCGGGTTCCTCGCATTTTGACCGGTCCACGACAAACGCTCTTCCGAGAACCGTTGACTTTGACTTTTCGGGACATCCTTTTGAGTCACCATTCCCGTTGGATTTGGGTTTCGATATCGTCTAATCTCGAAAGCGATATGTCCTTCTTTTCCACAATTATAGCATACCTTAAAGCTGTTGTGGGCGGTTTGGTGATATGTCCCTCTTTTCCGCATTTGTAACATAACTGACCGGTGGTCTTTCTCCTCCCTGGAACCGGTTACTCTGCATTGTACGTCTTCACATAGGTCGTTGTTGAATCTCCTCTTTTTAAAATCTCCTCCCGACTACGCTTCTATTTTCATGGCCACGATTACCACCAGAGTGGTTACCGCCTTTGTCCGTATTATTCTTCTTTCTCCATTGGTTATCGTTATTACGCTGAATGCTATCTTGGTATGATCCTGGTTATGGTCCCTCGGTTGAACGTACTCGTTATCTCGCTCTAACAACCGAGCCTCATTGACAACATCTCTGAATAGAGAGAAAATTTATGAGAAATGAGATCTTGACGTATCTTGGGGTTTCAAACCTCTCGAAACATCCGCGTCATACGTTCCTCATTCTCCACCAAATGAGGTGCAAACTCGATAACTCCGCGAACTTCGCCTCGTCTTCGAGACACCGCCATGTTATTCTCGCTCTAGTCTAATAAACTCCACTTCCTTCATATGATGAATACTTTCGAGGAAGTACTTGTCATTGAACTGCTTCAAATGTCTCCCACGACATCTTTTTGAGTGCAATTGGATGGATGCGCTTCACGATTCCCACCATGTCACCGCCACGGAACATAAAGTAGCGAATGGAACCTTCGTTCCTCCGTACATCCCAAGACATCGAATATCTTGGTAATTTGTTTGACCCACGTCTCCGCCTTTAATCGGATCGGCTTTCCCAGCACTCGTGGTCCCAACTCTTTGAATCGCTTGGGTTGTGACCACCCGTGAATTGCTATCATTTCCTCCTCAGTATTTTGAACACGAGTCTCCTCGTCGATTTTGCATGAACCGCAAAAAGCTTCTAAACATCCCTCGTTCATCATCCGCTCGGTGGTGTTGTTCACGGGAAGAACATTGCCACTGCTGTTGCGCGTCTCCTCGTTGGTAAATCTGAGCATCTCCACGGTCTCATTTACTCCATCATTAATATTCTCGATTGACATTCTCAAATCATCGTCATAAAACAAGGGTTAATTAAGGAAATCAATATATCACATAATATCCCTATATATCTTGACCAACTAACAAATAAGCTTAGGTAGGACACACTAGCGAAGGATTTACTCGTCTCTCCCTCCTAGTTCTATTCCCCGATCTCCGCCAGAGATCATATCCCTAAGCTCTGATACCAACTGTGACGCCCCCAAAATAGGTATACACAACACCCATTCTGAGTCGCCAAATACATGGTACAAGAAGCAAACTACAACTTTAATAATACAAATGTCGTGTGAAATACGACAATATATACTCATGAAGTTTAAATACAGATATTGCCATCTAGACAATATCCACACGCAAATAAATCCCCATCATAATTATTGATACATTATTTTACAAAATGGTGAGGACTACTAAACAACTCTTTTCTAAAACCTTCATTCCATACCCCCGACTAAGTACTCTCTATATTCTCGCCTCACGAGAAGAAAAACGGAACAACAAGGAAAAGGGTGAGCTCAACTAGCCCAAATAAAGAATATTATGACTAAGATAATATACAACAAATTATCGTTAGTCTTCAACAGGAAAAATCGATAGAATACAATAGACAACAAGTTTCGGATCAATATTCGCAATGAAATAATAATTCATAGAAGAGTTACGTAGAGAATGAAATCTACTATAATCTATGAATTTAATACCATCAACAATATTTTATCCTCAGTAACATCAATCAATATTCATCTCAAATCAAATATTCATCTTTGCACTACAGCCAAAATATTCATCAATCGGTCATGTTCATCTCAACACTGCTCATCTTTGCACTAAAGGCCAAAGATATTCATCGATCCCATTATGTTCATTTAAACACCGCTTTCATCTTTGCACTACAATAAAGATATTCTTCAGAAATCATTCATCTTTGCACTACAGCCAAAGATATTCAATAATATCATCATTTAAGACCGAGGATGATGAAAATATTTTAAAGAACGAATCCAATTGAAACAAAATGACAAGGATTAAGGATTAAGGATTAGTACTTTGTTTTATCCATGTCCAACAATACCTCAAAAATAATCATAGTGGTGTAAAATTCAAGAATGATCAAAACATGGATACAATCAAAGCTAGTATCCGAATAGATGTTTTGGACGAAAAGAAGAAATTTTATTTTTCGATGAATAGTCTTGTATCGTGAATAGTCTTGCAGATATCGTGAATAGTCTTAGATATCGTGAATAGTAACTCAACACCAAAAGATAGAAATTCCACAAAAAAAACATTTTCACGCTTATGAATAGTACTCGTGAATAGTAACTCATGAATAGTTACTCATGAATAGTAACCCCAGACATGAAAAAGTTCTAAATTTGATAAAAGTTCCAACCAATATTTCAAAGATAATGATATTGAAGAAATAATATCATTTGAGAAGAAAATAACATCCCTTACCTCAAAGAATCAAGATTTCTTGGAAGGAAAGATCGAAGTGATCTTTGAATGAAACTTGTCTTGAACAAAGAACTCTCAAAGTATCTAAATACTCACAAAATACACTCAATAATATAGAGAAAAGAGAAAACTTTGTTTACGGTGTGATTTTCAATTCTAACTTAGCCTCTATTTATAGGAAAATGTTAAGACGCCAAAGCGACTTGACTGCTACCGATGGCTTTACCTGCTACTATTGCCACCCACCACATTTGAAATAAAATTCAGCACATTTTTACCAACCACAAGTGGGGCCCACTCAATTCTAGAATTTTCCACCAAAATCAATTATAAACCTAATTTAAATCCGACACCTCTTAAAATTCACAACAAATCATTCGTGCATTTTTAAACGGTTCAAAATTTGTTGACATATACTCAACTTATGTATGTATAACATACCCAAAAATTACCACAATCCAACGGTCGATTAAAAATTATAACCCCATGAATATATCTCAAAACCCCGATTTGATTTTTAACACCTCCAATCCGATAAAATCTTGATAAAACACCTCAACATTAATTCCTTCATTAATAACCACATAAATAAATTCATCATTTATATTCATATAAAATAAATATTTCCTTATCATATGAATCAATAATTAATTATTCACAAATAATATTACGAGAATCACAATTATGACAACCACAGCCGCTTCCCTGGAAGGGGGGCTTTCTAATAAGGATCTCTCATCTTGCCGCAATTTAGGTGACCAAACCTCTCCTTAGATGTAACTTTCTAGACATTGCCAATAATGTTATCTAATAATATTATTCAAATAATATGAATTATTGATCCGATAATGGGAAATATCATGCGGTGACAATTATTGAACAACAATAATATAAAATATCAACGCAGACAATTATTGAATCAATAAAATAAAATATTGAATAAGAAACTCATCGTGAAAATTATTGAGTAGTGCCATCTTACGCAAGGATCAATAATTCAACAATCTTCTGGCAATACCGTAGTTATCTTCTTAACCACGCCAGACATCTTGCATTTTAACCACCGGGTATTCTAACGATCTTAATTCAGTAACAACTACGCCAATTATTTTTAACCAACTTATATTTGTCGTTTTCTTCATCCATATCGCTTTTTCGTTATGGGGCCCACATTATGGTCGCTGTATTCGTCGCATGCGAATATTCCCAACAAAGACAAATATTCCACGACCAAACGAATATTCCCAACAACAATGAATATTTTATAACCACTTGCTTATTTTGAAATATTTGCGTATTTAACCCTTAACTATCCACATTAATCAAATCAACCCTTACTATTTCAAAATAATAAATAAAGGAAATTCCTTTTATTTAAAAAATTTTGGGGTCTTACACCTAGAAGCTGCGATGGCATCATACGCTATACCCTCGTCTGAGATAATGAAGTCTGCCTCTTTGCAGCAGACCTTGGGATACCACTATAATTTAGTTTAATGGTGTGATAAAGTAACAAGCATGTAGTAAGAAGGGTAAAACAGAACCGTGATGGGTCATTAATAAATTCAAAGTTGTAAAAAGAATCATAAGTTATGAACGGGTTATGTTAGAACTTAATGTACACAATGAATGTTAGATAAGTGTTGTGAAGCCAACACTTGGACTTTCTGAAATATATATAGTAGCATAAGACTTTTATTGAAATAACAAGTTTAACTAGAATCGAGTGTTATGTTGGAAAATGGATGTTAGTGCATTGCATATATATAATAAGAAGGGTTATGAGATGTAGAGTAAAGTTTACATTACAACTACTATGTGTTGCTATGTGAATAATAGTTAATGTGAATGATTATATAATTGTGTAGGGCACAGGAAGTGCATATATCTGTAAGCTGTTAAACTATTATTGGTAAACAACGATCAAGGCAAGTCTTTCAGTTCCTATTTGTTATGTGAACATAATGATTAACTGTTTTAAATATTTATTGCAAAGAGCATGATGTGTTATATATATGTTGAAAGTATGAAATTTTAAAGTCAACTTATGACTACGTAATTAAGTAAAGCATGCTGATTGAGTAAGGAACTCAATCTTTATACTTGTTATATGAACTGTAGAATGTATGTTATGTTAGTCCAATGTTTATGAGTTATATGTTGAGCATGCTATTATATGCTACGTGATGCATGAAAACTGTTAGATTTTTCTGGGCTGTCGAGCTCAACCTTGCAAATAACCATTTTGCTGGTCAAAATTTGAAGGTAAGGATATGTGCTAAGTGAATTATAAGGATCTATATTTGCGAAGAATTCTTATGTTTTATGAGAAAAGTATTTAATATTTTGAATGTAACATGTGCGTTGAATTGTAAGTTGAGTTATCTGGTGTATTTGGATATCTATTTATGATGTAAGACTTTATATAGTCATTTTGTTGTAACGATTCATGAGATGTTCTAGAGGTTTTATGATGTACAGTTTTATGTTGAGTTGTAAAGCTAAAGTTAGAGTTATCTGATATGTAAAGGTTATCGGATTGAAATGAAAATTTTTATTTAATAACAGTGACAAAGCAAATCATAAAATAAGATTGATTCAAAGACGTGTAGATGATAAAGGTTTTGGTTCAGGGAATTAAAGTAAGAAGACATAAAAGTTTAAATTATTTCGCATTTTATAAAGTTTAACATCGAATAATGATGTAAAATCAGAAGGTAGATGTGTTATTAACGACCAAAGTTGAGAATTGAATTGTATGATTTTTGGGGTCGTTACATACACGTGGTCAACAAGTAATACATGATAAGTCAAGTATCGTTCCCACAAAGATTAGTATGAAATTAATCCTAACAATTACCAGCTTTCTATTAATCCAAATTTTATTAAACTAACCAAAATAATGATTATCACTAACAAAAACTAAGAAACTAAAAATACCAAGCAATTAACACAACTTAAAACCCGTAACTTCAAGCAAATATTGGAAAATTAGGCTTACAACTTCACTTTAAGTCTCACTCCGATTATTACCCTTATTTCAGTTCAATTCACTATCCCAGTTTATTAATCAAGAACACTTAAGTAGAATTAGCCATTTCTCAATGCACTAATACCATATTAACTTAAATCCACAAATTAGATAGAATTAAGCCAAACACCCTAATCAACTAATTCACTATATCTCTATGTGAATTAAAATCAAAAAGAGTTTAACTTCAAGTTCTCTACCCAATTACATGCGATGTCAAGTATATCTCTACCCTAACATACATCAAGATTCCATTAAAACACAGAATTCAAGAACACATGCTAAAGTGACTAAGTCTAGATTCATATATCATCTCTCGAATCCATACAAATCCACATAGAATTGGTGATCAAGCAATTCATAAATTAAAGCACAAATCACAATAGATAAATTGAATGGATAGATTATCAAACTAAAATTCAAAGCTACATAATCATTGTTCAACCATAAAGATCCATCATAAGCCTAATAAGTAATTTAGTTAATCATAAATGAAATAAACACCAAAATCATAAAAGAATTCATCATCCAAATTACAATAATTGAATTGAAGAAGTAAAATGAATACAAAACCACCCTTTTTCTTCTCTCCAACTTGCAATCTTTGTTACTCTGACCTTCAATCCTTCCTCCAATGCAATTTACTCAAATTAGTGATAAAGATTGAATTTTGTTGTCTCTCCCTTGTTGTTATGTTAATCCAGCATAAGACATGTAATTAGTCCATAGACTGATGCCAAACGAAGTCCCAAGCCATGCCAACTTCCTTCTTAGATGCTGCTGCAGAACTCTACTTGAATCAAACTTCTTATCTTTTCCCCATACCCCCACCCCGGCGGGGGGTCCTCCTATTCTTGCTCAAGTACCCCCGCACCGGCGGGGGTTTTGGTTGTATATTTCTCGCTCTGGCGGGGGGTCATTCTGCAGAATTCCAATTTTGCTCATTTTATGCCAAGTTTTTCCACAAAACCACTATTTATGCCACACATGCTACAACTAAACATAAAACAACATAAACAAGTAAAAACGAACATAAATATACAGAATTAACACAGTTTAAGCTAGAATTAGAGGCCAATTCATAGGTATAAAACCCACTCATCAAACTCCCCCAAACTTAAACTAGTGCTAGTCCTCGAGCACAAAACAAAATAAAAATGCTATGCAATGCAATGCAACTAATCTACATGCCTACGAATCTAGCCGTAATCATAGAAACAAGTCTGTTCACCCGGCCTCAGAGAAATCAAGCAAACATGACAATACTTCATATCAAAACCAATCAGTAAATTCCTCATTAATCTTTAAATCTCAAACTGTTATCGCTCATATAGTGCGTGTGTGCTCAACACCTATGCTAACTGATATATCATCAAATTTAACACATAACAGGTCTCCTAGAAGGCATCATACAATATAAAATTAAGAAATTGAAAAACAGACAAGATCTAACTACAATCAAATAATTACTAAAATTAACGGTCAAAAAGGGTACTTATGCTTTATTTTTCATCTACGGGGGGTTTTTGCTCTTATTTCCCATTTTATTCATTTTTCTCTTTTTTTTATATACACATGGTTGTGAAATGTCTTATTCCCTTAAGCTTTTCAATGCTACCTTAACGAGCTTTCAACCAACGACTCCCAGACCATTAAGACCTTAGGGTGCTAGGTGTAAAGACAATCCCCTCGGGCTTACTTACTCAAGTAACAAAGGCCACAAAACTAGACAAGCATGCCACAGTGTTTTTTTTAGATAAGCTTATATACCCCAAAATTTTCCCCCAAACTTAGGTTCTTGCTTAACTTTCGCCTTCACTGCCTATCCTTGGCATTCTTTCATTTAGACTAGCATTGACCTTTAGAGGTCCATTATGTATCAATTTGAACTTAATCAGTCAACATAGTTGTTATTACTGTGTTAACCTTATTATACCAGTTTTAAACAAAAAAAGATACAATTCATAACAAGCAATCACATCAAAGTTCTAATAATCAGTACTATACTTGTCTACTATACTGTACTATCTAACAGCTGAACTCATGCAAGATAAACACTATACGAACTAAAATTTTTGTGATTTTTTTAATTTTTTTTTACAATATGGAATAAAAATAATAGAATTAGAAACTAATAAAAACTATTTACAAAACTACACTACTATGCAAACTATTATGCAATTATACTACATGAATGCAACATACTATAAACCTAAAACTAAACATGACAACATATGCAAAACTATAACAAAATAAACTAATTATGCAAGAAAACGAAACTAAACTCCCCCAAACTTGACAATTACAATATCCTTATTGTAAACATATTGAAAAAAAAATAGCAGAGGACTTCCTTGTATCTGTCTAAGCTTGTGGGGGTGGTAGTGGTGGTGGATGTGGAATGAAAATTGAGAACTCCTCCACGTCAAAATTCGATGGAGGGTACTGTGGCATAGGCTCAGGCTGGTGGAACTGGAACTGATCGGCTGTGGCAGGAGTCAAACTTTGCAATACTGCATTCAAAGAGGCAAATGACCTATTCATGGAGTTGAACATATGGTCCTGCCTGGCCGCCGGTCGTTTCATCTTCCTATTGGCGTCTTTGTCTTTTCCATTTATATGGTGTTGAAGACTACGAAACTGTGTGCTAAACATATACTTCGTCCTATTACTCCCCGCGGTCTCATCCCCTTCTGACACCTCATCAGCTCGAAACTCTTCATCATCGGATGAGTCTTCAGCCTCTTCCTCCTTCTCTGAAGCCGGTGGGAATATAAAACTGACACCTCTTGGGTGTGATCCCCCCCGGGCCAAACCTTGTATCGTGAAATCATCCTGGAGTCCAGAAGCTAGAGCGGCTACTGGGTAGGCTCATCACCGAACCATCTAAAGCCAACCTACCTACATAACCCACATATGAGGGATGGGTGTGGTAGGCCGCCAAAAAATGGCCCTCGCAGGCATCTTAGTATCGAGAAATTGATAATGGCACCCACGTTGATGTGGAAGTCTTGCACAATTGAATACAACAGAAGCACCTTTTCCTTTGTCACCTCAGTCGTATGTGTGGACATGAATAATTTAGTGCACAAGAACGCATACCAAATTTTTCCATAACGACTCAGGTCCTTGCTGAGGAAGATTGTGCCACGTTTTTCGTCCCTTGACCCATGTGGTGCCCGACTTAGTTATTTCTATAAAAATTGCCTCGTAATCGAGATCATTGTCACGCAAATGGGCATAATGGCATTCTACAGGAGTTCACAGGCTGTAATACTCGTTGATAGCTTCAGGACTGAAAGGCACCTGTTTCCCCCTCACGAATGCAATGAATAGGACCCTATCCTCTGCATTTGCATAAAATTCTTTCACCACATTGACGATTGTTGGGTCTGGTTCATCAATAAACCTATCCCATCCTATCTCATATACTTGTCTCTTCATGTGCCCATCTACATTATCTAGTGCCAAGCCCCACTATGGAGTTAGTGCCTTAGACACTAGATAATCGTATCTATCGGCAGCGTTGGCACTCATAATTTTTTATCGGTCAAAGGCCCGGGCAAGTGGTGTAGACCCTGAGCCCTCGCCTATAACGCCCCAAAAAAATTCGAATTTTTAAGAATTACATTTTTATTTTATTATGTGGATTAAATGAATTTAATAAATTAATTATAGGAGTAAGCTATTTAAAGGTCGTTCTATGACCTAGACATATCGGAATGTCGTAGTATTTTGGCTACGTGATAGAATTAAAGTGTTTGAATTTCCAAGACAAAATAAAAGCTTTAGAAATTTTTCAAAAACACTATTCACGCATTTTTTCAGAATTATTTTTGAACTTTCGAGAAATACGTAATGATAGAATATCGAGGTGAGATGGAATATCCAATAATATTTCGATTATGGCAAACGCAGAGTTTTACTTTCATGGACTTAAAAAGCTAACGATTAGGGAAAATGAGTTCCGAGAAGGAATTTAAATGCGTATAATGAATTAAAGCAATAATTGTATAATACGTAAGTATTGTACGAGGTAATGAATATAAGTATAATACGAGGTATTATACGAGCATGTATGAATGATGGAATGACGTATATTAAATAAGTATACGAGTTAGAATACGAGATTAATACGTAAATTATACGTTATAAGGCTTTAAGCCAAATATAATGGACTTGTTGAATTGTGTAGGAAATTGTAATGTCCAATTGAGATAATAATAAAGCCCAATATGAATTAATGTTAAAGCCCAAAATATGAATTTATGGGTATTGGATGGTTTAAACCCATGGGTGATCCAAAGTAGTGAGCAAGTAAACATAATGGCTAAGTAAGTGTGGTGAACAAGAAGACTTAATGGCCAAGTGTTATGGGGAGCAAGTTAACTTGGTGGTTAAGAATGGAATAGTAAGGAGGTGGCTTAAGGAGGTAGAGTTAAGGAGGTGGGAGTGGTTTATTGACCATTATACCCTAACCTAGCAACTCCTATAAATACCAAGCTTAAGATTTTATTTGTTGCTTGTTAAAATTTCATCCAACAACTTCTCTTATAAAGTAACTTATTGGTTAGAGAGAATAAGCACTTATAAGTCAATCTTCCATTGTGAGATTTTCAAGAAACAAGAAGGAGATTAAAGCTTAACCAAGGAATTATCAAGGGTAAGAACTTAAACCATGAATTTCTTTCTCTTCATTTGATAGAGAAGTGGGTAGTGGTAGAACATGTATGCTAAGAAGAAGTAAGAATGATTAATCAAATGACTTAAGTATTAATAAGCCGTGAATAAGTACTTTGTTCATAAATAAGTTATGAATCAAGAAAGAACTTGTAGGAACTTGTAATATGTCACAATAATGAAATTTATATGACTAGAAGATGAGAGACTGATGGTTAAAAGATTTAGACCATGTTAAGTCATGTGAAGTAAAATCATAAGTAGTTATACTTTTATAAGTTATAAATTTATGAAGAACAAGTAATAACTTATCATGTTTATAAGTTAATGAAGTATGTATGTCAAAGATATTAATATGATGGATTGAATCCATTTGAAGCGAAGAACAAATCTTAAGAAATGAAGTAAAGGTGGAATTCACGAGTTTGGACGATAATCGTTGAATTCGTAAAATTCTTGGAATGGAAGTCGAATTTTGATTTTTAGCTTGGAAACATTGGTTTGCAATGGAGACAAGTCTTATTTGGCATTATAGAGTTGTGGACTCGAGAATGACCAAATTTTGACTTAGAACGAAGAAACGAGCGTTGAACGTTCACGGACGTTTATCGTTTTCGTTAAAATAGACTAATAGGTGAAGTTTGAGCAAACGAAGTCAAATAGATAAAATTCTTGCATGAACGCGTAGAGTATGTAATTTCTGAACTGTAGGCTTTTGAACGAGCTAATTCGGACTTATAACGAAGAAGTTATGCGTCCGAAGAATTTCGCAAAGTTGAAAATCTGTCAAATTTTTCTAAGGCGCAGAGTTGGCATCGCGGCGCCAACCCAAGGCCAAATGGTGGCGCTACAGCGCCGTGCACAGTGTCATTACCTACTGCAGAGTTGCGCCGCAGCGTGAGAAGGGGAGTTATGTGTGGCGCTGCGGTGCCAGTCCTAGGGTTTTGATAGACAAGAATGTTTACAAGTATAGAATGAAAGATAACTCATTAGCAATGAACGAAGGTATAAATATAACATTGTTAAGGCATTGTTAGACACTTAATGTATGATGATTAAAGGTTAATAATCAATTGAAGACAAACGTAAAGTATAAAGAACGTGAACAAAATTCAATAATGATAAGGCCTATAACGTTAAGAGTTACAACTAAAAGTTGTTAAGTAATACGTGAATCTAAATGGTATGCAATAAAGTGTACTTAACAAAGGATGATCGAGTTTCAATTAATAACGTAAGGATGTTAGTAAGACATGAGGAAGGATGATTAGCTCAAAACGAGTTGGATTAATGAAGTAAATCTACATAAGACATAGAAGAGAAAGAAGTTGATAAGAATAATCTAAAATATAATGGCAAGCCAGAACCAATAGTGACAAATCTAATATATGATTAGATTGAGATGAAGGGTAAGATTCATTAGGAACTATGTATGTTCATTCATGACCTAATGTGGTATGTTATGTGGTTATGTGTTGTAGAGACCGTAAAGACTGAAAGGAAAAGTTATTATACTGTAGCAGACGCTGAAGACAAGTTTTTCTAAATGTTTGTCTAACCTTCGTGTTAGCCAGGTTTTCAGTGATTCATGTTATAAGACGCATGAATTGTTTTATGAAAATGTCGATGCCAGTTTTACCTCGGCTAGATTAATCTTGAAGATTGATTGATTGATTTACACATCTTTCAATATAGAATTGATAACGCTATCCTGCGCCAATTGTTTGGTACGAATTCAAGGTAAGCCTGAGTATGAATAAACAAATGTATTTTTCATCGATTATTTGATGGGCACGCGAGGTTGCCAAAACTTAAACGTACATACGTTTAACAAGATGTAGTGTTGATCAACATAGAGTACTATGGGCTGATTACCCAGAAGTGCTTGTAAGATATGCCGGACTTACGGACTTAGTACCGGGTTGTCCTTTTTAAAGAAATTATGAACCGCTCATGGTCTTGAGCATGAATTTATGTTTTACTGAATATTATTATTGTAAAAAGTTTTGAAGGAAAAGAAGTGCTATTTTGATTTTTCGATAGTACTTCGTAACTATTGTTCAGTTACTGAAGATATAAGATTTCTATGTTTCAAGCATGTCGTTTAAAAGAAATTGTTGTACTTGCTGAGCTTGTTATGCTCACTCTTTCTTGAACCATATGAATGCATCTAGGACCAAATGAACTGAGGGATCCAACAAGGATAAAAGCAAGGCAAAAATGAATGATAGTTTAACTTGTAATAAACTAGTAAGTTGTATATATCATAGTATGATGAACAAAGAATGTAATGGTTTTAGAACCTGGGAACGAGATGTAATATTATTAATGTAATAAGAATGTCATTGATACAAACATTTTGATGTCATTTCAATAGAATGAATGTACAGTTATGAGTTCCATGTAGGACCATCTGTCGGGTTGGAAGATACCCAGATTTGGGGGCGTCACAGGTTGGTATCAAAGCATTAGGTTATAAAACTTAAGGGGGGAAGAACCTTAGGCTAATAACCTTGTTAAGGAAGAAAAGTCTAAAGGAAGTTAACTCAAGCTTTACTTAAGTTGAATGAGTTAATAAGGTATTGAGAAAACTCGGTACCGAAAGATTTAAAAGATGGAAAGTAACCCTAAAAAAATTAAATGTGATTTGTGTTTATACTATTGTGTGTTATGTACTAATCAACATACGTGTTATTATAGGATGTCGATCGATAGCTTGATGTATAGAGATATATACGCGGTGAACGAAGAAACTGTGAATAAAATAGAGCATGTACCTATGCCGGTGGCAAAGGTACCATTAGTGATTCTGGAAGAGATGGAGGCAGTGGAGTACTTTTCTGAGGAAGACTATTCCGAGGGAGATATGGATATAACATCATATCTTAATATGATGAGCAATGAGGAGGAAGTAATGGAGATAAAGTCGGTTAGTACGGTGGTACCTACCTCAGAGTCATCGCCTCTAGATGCAATGAGAGCATTGTATCTAGCAGTACTTGACAGGAATGTGCAACTGAGTATAGTTGTGCATAATCAGAATGAAGAGATTAGTGCTCTTTATGTAGCGAAGGAGTCTGCAGAAGCAGATTTTGAGTCAGAGCATGATGAGAAGGTGCTCATGATAAATAAGGCTAGGGATTATATGAACGAGGTGGTAGAGCTTCGTAGGAAAGTGGAGAAGAAGGACTGGAAGATAGCACGGATGTCTTACATCCATAAGAGTGTTGATAAGGATTTTAAGCTTAAAGTTGCTTGTTATTCTATAGAATCGGGGCAGACTCGACATACTATTAGTCGGGATACTGTAGAAATGATTGTGAATGAGAAACACGAGGACGCTGTTATGCATTATTAGAAGTTTAGAGTTATAAATATCTGTGTAGTGACGTAAAACCCTCTTTTGTATAAAAGGGTAGTCTTTTTGAAAATCCCAACATTTGTGAAGTTCAATTGCGGGATAGAAATGTACTAGCCGTTGGCTATGGAAGTAAAGTGTAAATAGTTTCCGACTATGAAAAAGCATATTAATATAATGAAGTTTTTATTTAATGTGCTTTGATGTGGTATGAGGTATTAGTATGGAAGGATAACCAAGCAAGTAAATAGATAATAATGAAATTTTATTTATTTAATCAGAAAATGCTGCCAAGGAGAAGACAACGTAATCAGGAAGCGAAGTCACGTAATGAAAATCAAGGGGGTCAAAACAACCCTATGCAAGAGTTTGTTAATTTATTAATGGCTGCATTTAACTAAACCAGGGGTAGAGTACCCGTCGAACTTAGGTTAACCAGAATGACTACCCTTAAAGAATCTAAAAGAATAGGTCCGTCGAAGTTCAAAGGAACGACAGACCCATTAGAAGCCCAGACATGGGTAATAGAAATAGAGAAGGCGTTTGTTATTACAAAACGTAGGTGAGGCGCAACAGACTTTTTTTGTGACTTACATGATAAAAGTGGAAGCCAACGTTTTGTGGGAGGTTCACCAGGGTGGGGCTAGAACAGATGCGGTAGCGTGGGAACAGTTCAAGAAGGTTTTCTTCGAGAATTATTTCCCTACAAGCATGTAAGGGAGGATGGAGATTTAGTTCTTAGAACTTAAACTAGGGACACATGGTTCCCGAAAGACGCGCCAGATTCAATGAATTGGCAAGGTTTGCTCCACACCAAGTGGACACTGAGGAGAGGAAAGCTCGTAGGTTTGAGCAGGGCCTAAAACCCTGGCTCTATAGTAGGATTTCTGTGTTCCAGAGTGTTTCTTGTGGGACCATTTTGGAAAAGGTGATTATAGCCGAGGGTGGTAGTGAGGCGTTGACTCAATATCACAAAGAGAGGGAGAATAAGAGCAAGGGAAAGGGAGGAAACAAGGCAGAGAGTGCCAGTGGTAGTGATAGTAAGCCAAAAAGAAAGAATTTTAACTCCGGGAATACTAGAGTGGGACAAGGGAATCCTAAGTGTAAGATCGAAGTGTGTAAGACATGTGGAAAGACTCATCTAGGAGTCTGTCTGAAAGGGATTATAAGTATCTTTAAACATTACGGTAGAGAATGGGGAAATAACTTTCGTTAATTATATTCGTGGAAATGGCTTCATGAATAAGGAATGTAAGAAAGTATTGGTAGATAAGTACCGATAAAGTTGAGAGAATTTGAGGTAATTCTCGGTATGAATGAGTTGATTAACTATAGAACTTTAATAAATTGTTAGAATAAAAGTATAGTTCTTCAGTTTTCTAAGTAACCCAAGGTAGTATTTTATGGTAATAAAATACCGCGACGCTCTTGTTGTCAAACGGTGACGCAAGTTAGGAGGATGTTAAGGAAGAGGATGAGTCGTTACGGGTTTGTATCAACTATCGTAATAGGAGTAAGTTAGCGGTTAAGAATAAATACCCATGGCCCAGGATCGATGATCTATTTTATCAATTGAAGAGGGCAAAGAATTTTTCTAAGATAGATTTGCGTACGGGGTATAGTCGGTTGAAAGTAAGGAAGAATGAGGAGGAACCTAAGATGACATTCAGACCTCGTTATAGTTATGACAAGTTTGTGGTTATGTCGTTTGGGTTAACTAATGTGCGGAAGTTAGACTTTCCGTAATGGGTGCCGAGCAAGTCAGTGGCAAATTGATAGGTACTCTTGTGAGGTGCTATGGTTGAAAGTACCATTAGCGTCACAAGGTGTTCAAATAATATTCGGATGAGGGCGTTGTAATGATCATTGGTTATATTCTAGTCTAATTTAAGACGTCAGAAGATCACGTTGAACATTTGAAGATAGTGTGAGAAACACTGCGGAGGGAGAAGTTGGATACGAAATTCACTACGTGTGAATTGTAGCTTAAAGAGATAGACAAAATTTGTTATTGTGAAGTGTGTTGGGAATAAGAAGTGAGAAAATAGTTTTTAAGAGCTAAAAGGAAGATTAAGTGAGACATCTGTATTGTCTTTATCAGGTGGTACGGGGGATTTTATAGTGTATCTCGATGTTTCGCATAGATGACGAGATTGTGTGCTTATGTAGCATGGCAAAGTCATTAGGTATGCATCACGCCAGTTAATGGATTATGGGAAGGTCTATCCTACTTATGATCTATAATTGGCAACTGTAGTTTTAGAATTAAAAATCGGAAGATAGTATTTATACGGGGAGAAGTGTGAGATATACACGGACTCTAAGAGTTTGAAATATATCTCCACACAGAAGAAGTTGAATATAAAGTAGAGAAGGTGATTAGAATGGATAAGAGGTTACGACTGTGATAGGTTATATCATACATGGAAGGTAAACGTAGAAGCTGATACGTTAAATAGGAAGGGTAGGGAAATGCTATCGATATTAGCGACTCATAATGAGTTAATAACGGAAATGGCGAAAACGGAGTTAGAGGTTAAATTGTGGAATGAAGTGGTAGAAATGTTATTCACAACATAGATTCAATCCACGATACTTGAATGAGTTAAGTAACTACAACTAGGTAATGAGGAATGTACGCGAATGAAGAAGAGGATGCATGATGAAGAGAAGATCAAGTATAATCTTGTTTTGAAGGAGAAATTTGAGTTCCAAATAATTCTAAGTTAAAAGTTAATGAAAGGGTAATAACATAATGTGTTAATAAGTATTTAAACTTCCAACTCAAATTATTGATAGGAAGTGACAAGTCATGAAAAATAAGATAATACCTTCGTTGAAGGTGAAATGAAAGAACCACAATGCCGAAGAAGCATTGTGGGAACTTGAGATTAAAATAAAGGAAAATGTTTCCTCAATGGTGTATGTATTATTAGCGTGATTCTGGGGACAGAATCCTTATAAGGGAGGAAGAGTGTAACGCCCCAAAAAAATTTGGATTTTTGAGAATTAATTTTTTATTTGATTATGTGGATTAAATGAATTTAATTAATTAATTATGGGAGTAAGCTATTTAAAGGTCGTTCTATGACCTAGACATAACTAAATGTCATAGTATTTTGGCTATGTGATAGAATTAAAGTGTTTGAATTTCCAAGACGAAAATAAAAGCTTTCCGAGAAATTTTTCGAAAAACACTATTCACGCATTTCTGCTCGAAAATTATTTTTGAACTTTCGAGAAATACGTAATGATATAATATCGGAGTGAGATGGAATATTCAATAATATTTCAGTTATGACAAACACAGTTTTTCGTCTGTAGACTTAAAAGCTAATGATTAGGGAAAATGAGTTCCGAGAAGGAATTTAAATGCGTATAATGAATTAAAGCAATGATTGTATAATACGTAAGTATTGTACGAGGTAATGAATACATGTATAATACGAGGTATTATACGAGCATGTATGAATGATGGAATGACGTATATTAAATAAGTATACGAGTTAGAATACGAGATTAATACGTAAATTATACGTTATAAGGCTTTAAGCCAAATATAATGGACTTGTTGAATTGTGTAGGAAATTGTAATGTCCAATTGGGATAATAATAAAGCCCAATATGAATTAATATTAAAACCCAAAATATGAATTTATGGGTTATTGGATGGTTTAAACCCATGGGTGATCCAATGTAGTGAGCAAGTAAACTTAATGGCTAAGTAAGTGTGATGAACAAAAAGACTTAATGGCCAAGTGTTGTGGGGAGCAAGTTAACTTGGTGGTTAAGAATAGAATAGTAAGGAGGTGGAGTTAAGGAGGTGGAGTTAAGGAGGTGGGAGTGGTTTATTGACCATTATACCCTAACCTAGCAACTCCTATAAATACCAAGCTTAAGATTTCATTTGTTGCTTGTTAAAATTTCATCCAACAACTTCTCTTATAAAACAACTTATTAGTTAGAGAGAATAAGCACTTATAAGTCAATCTTCCATTATGAGATTTTCAAGAAGCAAGAAGGAGATTCAAGCTTAACCAAGGAATTATAAAGGGTAAGAACTTAAACCATGAATTTCTTTCTCTTCATTTGATAGAGAAGTGGGTAGTGGTAGAACATGTATGCTAAAAAGAAGTAAGAATGATTAATCAAATGACTTAAGTATTAATAAGCCGTGAATAAGTACTTTGTTCATAAATAAGTTATGAATCAAGAAAGAACTTGTAGGAACTTGTAATATGTCACAATAATGAAATTTATATAACTAGAAGATGAGAGAATGATGGTTATAAGAATTAGAACATGTTAAGTCATGTGAAGTAAAATCATAAGTAGTTATACTTTTATAAGTTATAAATTCATGAAGAACAAGTAATAACTTATCATGTTTATAAGTTAATGAAGTATGTATGTCAAAGATATTAATATGATGGATTGAATCCATTTAAAGCGAAGAACAAATCTTAAGAAATGAAGTTAAGGTGGAATTCACGAGTTTAGATGATAATCGTCAAATTCGTAAAATTCTTGGAATGGAAGTTAAATTTTGATTTTTATCTTGGAAACATTAGTTTTCAATGGAGAGAAGTCTTATTTGGCATTATAGAGTTGTGGACTCGAGAATGACCGAATTCCGACTTAGAACGAAGAAACGAGCGTTAAACGTTCACGAACGTTTATCGTTTTAATTAAAAATGGACTAATAGGTGAAGTTTGAGCAAACGAAGTCAAATAGATAAAATTCTTGCATGAACGTGTAGAGTATGTAATTTGTGAACCGTAGGCTTTTGAACGAGCTAATTTGGACATATAACAAAGAAGTTATGCGTCCGGGAATTTCGCAAAGTTGAAAATCTGTCAAATTTTTCTAAGGCACAGAGTTGGCGTTGCGGCGCCAACCCAAGGCCAAATGGTGGCGCTGCAGTGCCGTGCACAGTGTCATTACTAGGGTTGGCTCTGAGTTTTGAAGGGCCTAAAGCGGATAACAAAAAAATGGGCCTTTTGCGAATTGCTATTCAGACAGGCATAAAAAAAGAAAGAATTTTTCCTAAACAAAAGAGCATCAATACGAAAGAATATCAAATATAATAATCGACTATTTCAATATTTCCAAAGCATCATTTAGATATCACATTATCACTAAGTCAAAAAAGTAATTACCAAATAGGGCCTCCTTTATTAAGAGTCTAACACTACTCCCAAACAATTAAAAAAACCAAAAAAACTGAATCTGATGATGAACCCCCAGGTACATAATAATTAAATTGTTTTGTACAAATTATATGCTTTAAATATGTAGAATATTACAATAATCAGTATATGTAGAATATTACAGATTGATTATTTGCTTAAATATTTAAATATTCTATTTAAATAATAAAAGGAAGAGAATATTTAAGGGGGGCCTAAAAAATTTTGGGCCTAAAGCCCGGGCACCTTGGGCTTTAGCCCAGGGCCGGTACTAGTCATTACCTACTGCAGAGTCGCGCCGCGGCACGAGAAGGAGAGTTATGTATGGCGCCGCGGCGCCAGTCCTAGGGTTTCGATAAACAAGAATGTTTACAAGTATAGAATGAAAGATAACTCATTAGCAATGAACTAAGGTATAAAAATAACATTGTTAAGGCATTGTTAGACATTTAATGTATGATGATTAAAGGTTAATAATCAATTGAAGACGAACGTAAAGTATAAAGAATGTGAACAAAATTCAATAATGATAAGGCCTATAACGTTAAGAGTTACAACTAAAAGTTGTTAAGTAATACGTGAATGTAAACGGTATGCAATAAAGTGTACTTAACAAATGACGATCGAGTTTCGATTAATAACGTAAGGATGTTAGTAAGCCATGAGGAATGATGATTAACTCGAAACGAGTTAGATTAATGAAGTAAATCTACATAAGACATAGAAGAGAAAGAAGTTGGTAAGAATAATCTAAAATATAATGGTAAGCCGGAACTAATAGTAATAAATCTAATATATGATTAGATTGAGATGAAGGGTAAGATTCATTAGGAACCATGTATGTTCATTCATGACCTTATGTGGTATGTTATGTGGTTATGTGTTCTATAGACCGTAAAGATTGAAAGGAAAAGTTATTATACTGTAGCGAACGCTGAAGGCAAGTTTTTCTAAATGCTTGTCTAACTTTCGTGTTAGCCAGGTTTTCAGTGATTCATGTTATAAGATGCATGAATTATTTTATGAAAATGTCAATGCCAGTTTTACCTCGGCTAGACTAATCTTTAAGATTGATTGATTGATTTACACGTCTTTCAATATAGAATTGATAACGCTATCCTACGCCAATTGTTTGGTACGAATTCAAGGTGAGCTTGAGTATGAATAAACAAATGTATTTTTCATCGATTATTCGATGGACATGCAAGGTTGCCACAACTTAAACATACATACATTGAACAAGATTTAGTGTTGATCAACATAGAGTACTATGGGCTGATCACCCAGAAGTGCTCGTAAGATATGCCGGACTTACAGACTTAGTGCCGGGTTGTCCTTTTTAAAGAAATTACGAACTGCTCATGGTCTTGAGCCAGAATTTATGTTTTACTGAATATTGTTATTGTAAAACATTTTGAAGGAAAAGAAGTGCTATTTTGATTTATCGATAGTACTTCAAACTATTGTTCAGTTACTGAAGATATAAGATTTCTATGTTTCAAGCATATCGTTTAAAAGAAATTGTTGTACTTGCTGAGCTTGTTATACTCACTCTTGCTTGAACCATATGAATGCAGCTAGGACCGAATGAACTGAGGGATCCGATAAGGATAAAGGCAAGGCAAAGATGAACGATTAGTTTACCTTGTAATAAACTAGTAAGTTGTATATATCATAGTATGATGAACAAAGAATGTAATGGTTTTAGAACCTGGGAACGGGATGTAATATTATTAATGTAATAAGAATATCGTTGATACACACATTTTGATGTCATTTTAATAGAATGAATGTACAATTATGAGTACCGTGTAGCACCATCTGTTGGATTGGAAGATACCCGGATTTGGGGGTGTCACGTCGCCTCTCTGTCTCTTAGATGATGTCTTTGGTGCCATCGAATTAACTTAAGCCAAAATCCCCCCAAACTTCTCTTGCCCAATTTATTGAACACATGGTGTGCACGACTCACAATACTCCCAAATTTGACCAATATAACCCAACTATGTTGAATAACTGAGAATAATAACTAGCACAAAAATTTACCCTAATTGGTTGTGTTGATTGCACTAATTTCTCCTTCAATGGTGATATTGATGTAGTGGATGATGCCAATTGAAGTACTTCCCTTCCTTGTTGCAAACCTTAACTTTCTTGTGGCTTGAATTCTGAATTTGGTATGGAAGTAATAGAGTTAGGGTTTGGGTTTAAATAGAGAAGGAAAGTGTGTGCAAATTTCGTGGGTTCATGGAAAGGAGAAGTGGAGAATGTGTGGGATGATGGATGAGAGATTAGGAGTTCGTGGGTTGGTTGTGTGAGATAATGGGTATCAGTTATGTTTCAAGGAAGTGGAGAAGAGGGTCTAAATTGGTGTAACTGGAGAAATAAAATGTTCAAGTTCTAGTAACCCCACCCCGACGGGAAGTAATGTCTCATAGATGTCCGCTTGGTTGGGGGGATATTCTTTTTGAGCCAAGACCCACTTCCGTGGGTTTCCTTCATAAAATATCCGCCTTGCGGGGGGGTACATTATTGTCTCGATTTTACTTTTTTCAATTCTTTACATCCAACACATATCCATGAGCTTCCCAAGTTCCTGAAACATAATAAAATTATAAGTTTAAGATAACATCATGAACATTGAACATTGAAGGTCGAATTCACTAGTAATCATGACTCAACTAACTTCCTAATGGACTGAAATAAACTTACTCTATACTAAACTTACACTCTAAACTACAAATTGATTAGCATACTTAAAAATACTGTAAATGAAAGTAAAATTGGGTTGCCTCCCAATTAACACTTGTTTTTGAGTCTTTCAGCTTGACTACTCCCTGTTTTATCCTAGGTCGGTTGGGCTATCCGCAACATGCTGTTTGTTTATAGCACATACCCAACATCATTGTATTGCATGCCCGTTCACTTGCACGTTTGAGAATGAAGTTAACTAACTATCCTTAATTATTGCCTTAAGATCACCAACCTCTCTGCAATCCCTGAATTTGACATGTGTAGATTCCTCGAGCAACTCACACTCTTCCTTATCAGTCGAGATTGAGACTTCCTTAAACACTTTCACCTTCACTACCTGATCAAACACTCTCATAATCAGTTCTCTATTAGGCATGTTAATCAATGTTCGTCTAGTCACAAGGAATGGTCGTCCCAAGATGATAAGGATGTTCTTATCTTCTTCAAAATCTAACACCATAAAATCAGCTAGAAAGATCAATGAGTCAACTTTCACCAACACGTCTTCAACAATTCCTAGTGGATATGTTAATGATCTATCTGCGAGTTATAGACTGATGTTGGTTGGTTTTGCTTCCTTTAACCCCAGCTTTTGGTAAATGGATAGTGGCATAAGATTTATACTCGCTCCTAGATCTCATAGAGCTCTCCCCACATCTTGATTGCCAGTTGCGCATGGAATTGTAAAGCTTCTTCGATCTTTTAATTTAGGCGGAAGCTTTTTCTGCAGAATTGCACTGCATTCTTCAGTCAATGCTATTATTTTGAAGTCCTTGAGCTTGCGTTTCTTTGAAAGTATTTCTTTCAGGAATTTGACATAACGTGGCATCTGGTCAAGTGCTTCGGCAAATGGAATATTGATGTACAATTGTTTGAATATATCCATAAACCTTGAGAACTGGTCCTTTAACTTTTGACTTTCTAACCTTTGAGGAAAAGGAACAGGTGGTGTAACTTCATTCTGTTTATCTTCATTTGGCTTTTCTATAACTTTCTCCTTAGATTTCCTGTCTAATTCGTTCCCTTCATTCTCAAAATCATCATCTGTACTTACTTTCCTATCCAAGATAGAACCCAATTCCTTACCACTCCTGAGTGTAATAGCATTACACTGCTCGTGATTTCCCCTTGGATTCTTCTTTGTATCGCTCGACAATGTCCCTTGAGGCCTGTTGTTCAAAGACAATGCAAGCTATCCCATCTGATTCTCTAAGTTCTTAATAGCGGCTGCTTGCGTTTTCATGGTTGCCTCATTGCCTGCTATGTACTTCAACAGTAGCTCTTCCAAATCTGACTTTTCTCATGTTGTGGAACTGCCAATTGATTCTGATTTTGAAACCCTAGGGGATAAGATGGTCGTGGAGCCTATTGATTTTGATTGTTACTCCCCAAAAAGTTGGGATGGTTCCTATTCCCCGGGTTGTAGTCATTTTGATACATGTTATGCGGAACACTATTGTAGCTGCCCACAAATTGTACCGATACTAGGTTGATGGCACACTATTCTGTAAGATGTTCTCCTGCACATAACTCGCAAACATATGCCACCTGATGTGGTTGTGCACCTATCAGAGCATCCACTTTCTTTGATAAGGCTAAAATCTGTGCCGCCAACGCCGTTACCCCATCTACCTCTAATACCCCAGCTACCTTGGGCTGTGTCATCCTCGCTGTAGGCCACTGGTAGTTATTAGCTGCCATTGTTTCTATTAACTCATATGCCTCCTTATAGCTCTTAGCCATAAACACTCCACCCGAAGCTACATCTATGCTTGTCCTGAGATTCCCATTTAACCCGTTGTAGAACGTATTCATCTGCAGCCATTTAGGTAGTCCATGATGAGGGCACTTTCTGAGTAGTTCCTTGTACCGTTCCCATGCCTCATATAAAGACTCCCCATGCTGGTGCTCAAACATGGTGATCTCATTTCTCATCTTTGCAGTTTTGGCTGGTGGAAAGAACTTAGCTAGGAACTTCTGAGCAAGGTCATCCCAAGTAGTTATCGACCCCAGTGGTAGAAAATGTAACCAATTCTTTGCCTTGTCCCACAAGGTGAATGGGAACAAGCGAAGTCTGACTGTGTCATCCGACACCCCATTGTATCTGAATGTGTCACAGATTTCCAACAAGCTAAACAAGTGTTCATTCGGATCGTCATTGGCTAATCCTTCAAATTGAACTGAGTTCTGAATCATCTGAATAGTCCCAGGCTTAATCTCAAAAGTATTTGCATCAATCGCCGGCCTGGTGATACTCGACTGAAGCTCAGTCACCTTAGAAGTAGCATAATCCCTCAGTGCTTTTTGAACTTTTGTAGCCATTATTTCTTCCTTCTCAGAGTTCTCAAAGTTTTCCCTAGTCTCTTTAATCCACTTACTTAGCCTTTGAAACCATTTCTCGATATCGTCCTCAAAAGGAAGCAAGTCTGGCTTTTTAGACCGAGTTTGCATAAACTAACTCAATGAACCTAAAACAGGAGAGAACAAAACAAAAAAGAAAAATTGTTTAAGTAAAACTGAACTAATTAAACTGATATTGATAAATATTAAAATTAATACTATTCCTTGACAACGGCGCTAAAAACTTGTTGGTCGAAATCTAATTACGCTCACACGCAAGTGCACGTGGTCAACAAGTAATACAATGATAAGTCAAGTATCGTTCCCACAGAGATTAGTATGAAATTAATCCTAACAATTACCAGCTTTCTATTGATCCAAATTTTATTAAACTAACCAAAATAATGATTATCACTAACAAAAACTAAGAAACTAAAAATACCAAGCAATTAACACAACTTAAAACCCATAACTTCAAGCAAATATTAGAGAATTAGCTTACAACTTCACTTTAAGTCTCACTCTGATTATTACACCTTATTTCAGTTCAATTCACTATCCCAGTTTATTAATCAAGAACACTTAAGTAGAATTAGCCATTTCTCAATGCACTAATACCATATTAACTTAAATCCACAAATTAGATAGAATTAAGCCAAACACTCTAATCAACTAATTCACCATATCTCTATGTGAATTAAAATCAAAAAGAGTTTAAGTTCAAGTTCTCTACCCGATTACATGCAATGTCAAGAATATCTCTACCCTAACATACATCAAGATTCCAATAAAACATAGAATTCAAGAGTACATGCTAAAGTGACCAAGTCTAGATTCATATATCATCTCTCGAATCCATACAAATCCACATAGAATTGGTGATCAAGCAATTCATAAATTAAAGCACAAATCACAATAGATAAATTGAATGGATAGATTATCAAACTGAAATTCAAAGCTACACAATCATCGTTCAACCATAAAGATCCACCATAAGCCTATTAAGTAATTTAGTTCATCATAAATGAAATAAACACCAAAATCATAAAAGAATTCATCATCCAAATTACAATAATTGAATTGAAGAAGTAAAATGAATACAAAACCACCCTTCTTCTTCTCTCCAACTTGCAATCTTCGTGACTCTAACCTTCAATCCTTCCTCCAATGCTATTTACTCAAATTAGGGATAAGGATTAATAATTGATTGAATGTTGTTATCTCTCCCTTGTTGTTATGTTAATCCAGCACAATACACGTAAGTAGTCCATAAGCCGACGCCAAACGAAGTCCCAAGCCATGCCAACTTCCTTCCTAGACACTGTTGCAGAACTCTACTTGAATCAGACTTCTTATCTTTGCCCCATACCCCCTTTGACGGTTTTTTTCTTTCTAGTTCATACAAGAAGGGTCCTTCTGTTCTTGCTCATACCCCATTTTAGGCGGGTTTTGGTTATATATCACTGCTCGCCTCAAGGGGGTCATTCTATGATTCGATTTTGCTCATTTTATGCTATGTTTCGCCTCAAAACCACCATTTATGCCACACATGCTACACCTAAATATAAAACAACATAAACAAGTAAAAACAAACATAAATATACAAAATTAACATAGTTTAAGCTAGAATTAGAGGCCGATTCGTAGGTATAAAACCCACTCATCAACCTTGTCATGTTGCATTAGCACACAACCAAGTCCCTTGTGCGATGCATCACTATACACCATAAATCCTCCCGTATCATCTGGTAATGATAATACAGGCGCCTCACTTAATCTCCTCTTCAATTCTTGGAAACTCTATTCAAATTTCTCCGTCCAAACAAACTTCACTGCCTTCCTCGTTAGATTGGTCAATGGGGTTGCTATCTTAGAAAAATCTTGGATAAATCTTCGATAGTACCCGGCTAACCCTAAGAAACTTCTTATCTCTGTTGGCGACTTCGGCTGCTCCCAATTACTCACTACTGTAAGACCCCAATATTTATGAAATAAAAATATTTAGTTTTCTTATAATTATTATTTTATTTAGTAAATGATTAAATTGATAAAAGGTTAAAGTTAAGGGCGATATGTGAAAATTTTTCAAAGTAAGTAAGTTGTTATAAAATATTCGATAGGTTGGGGAATATTCGTTTTAACAGGGAATATTCGTACGACGACACAATCATTGGTGGACCTCACAATGGAATTACTGTCGAATATAGAAAGCAACATAAATATCTTTTTATAAAAAATAACTGCGAAAGTTTTACCATTAAACTGTTGAAATACCCGGTGGTAAAAGTACAGTAATACGCGTGGTTGTATAGTAGCACACGGTATTGATTATTGATGCTTACGTGAGAAGTCACTCAGTTATACTCAATTATTGTTACAGTAATTGTTGCATAATATCTCTTATATTATTGATTCAATTATTGTCAGAGTATCATCTGTATAATATTTTATATTATTAAATCAATAATTGAGACGACAAGTTATTTATATTAAATTTGCATTATTGACGATATCTAGAAAGTTCTGTCGAGGAAAGGGATTTGGTCACCTAATTGCGCGCCAATAGAAAGAAATCTTTTTCGGAAAGCCCCCTCTTTCCTGGGAATGATTTGATTGCTAAATATTGTGATTATAATATTAATAATGAATATGTTCGTGTTGATTAAAGATGAAATTGTTGATAAAAAAATATTTCCATTGTGTTGGGATTATTAGTGTTAGTGGAAATTGACATTTATTTCGATAATAATTGATTTCTGGATGGTAAATTGACCAAACGAGCAATTAATCGGATAAATAAGCAATTAATTGCTATTAGTTCACATGCAAATTACTGTTGGTTCACATGTATGGAACTATTGATTCACATGCATGTACTATTAGGGGAGGTGGTGCAAGATTAATAATACTTGAAGGACTAAATTAAAAATGGAAATATAGATGAATGTACTATACTGTAATAATTCTAGCCCGTAATCATGCAATTATCGAAACTATGTTTTCCTATAAATAGAAGCTCATTCTTCTTTCATTCTCACCAATTCACTAAGACTCACAAGAGCAACTATAGAGAGAGAAACTATAGAGAGGAAGAAGAAGAGTATTCTACTACTTCACTATTGCAGTATCCAGTCTTCTACTAAGGTAAGGGGTATTATTTCTTTTGTATTCATAAGGGATATTATTTTTGTTCAATATCCGTATGAAATAATATTTTCTTCCATACTCTGTAGTATGTAAGTAATATTATTTCTTTTTAGATTCCGAATTCTACACTCATTTTGTTAAAGTATTGCTTCTATACTCTGTGAAATTAGTAGAATATCCTTAAAATTTGCGCTTCATCTAGTATTGTTTCACAATGATATGTTTCTGAACATTCTTATAAAATTTTAAGCTTTTTATGTCAGAGTACTATTCATGGGTACTATTCATTTATACGACACTATTCATACGTACAGTACTATTCACAAAGTACTATTCATAAATATGGTACTATTCATAAATACAGAACTATTTATAAAGTACTATTCATAGGGTACTATTTATGAAGTACTAATCATAAAGTACTATTCCTGAAGTACTATTCACGAAGTACTATTCACGTGGCACTATTCTCTCATGTACTATTCACCCGGGGTACTATTCATGAAAAAATTGATGTTTTTTCTGTCCAAATCATTTCTGATACAATATTATTCTTAAATTTTACTCCAAAAAGTAGTATCATATTCACAATTTGGACATTATTGAATTTTGGATAAATTAAATTATAAATCTTTAAAATTTATCCTTTGCTTTCTTTTAATTGAATTCTTATATCATTTTTATCATCCTCATACTTATATTGTGATGAAAGTCATCTTTGGTCGTAGTGCATAGATGGATTGCTATTGGTATGATTATGACCAGGGATTATTCGGTATAATCATGACCTGTAATGTTACAAATGATGTGGTAAAAGTCATCTTTGGCCCATAGTGCATAGATGGACTATTGATTGGTATAATTATGACCGGGGATTATTCGGTAAAATCACGACCATTGGTGAAAACATGAATATCCTTGGCCCGTAGTTCATGGATAATTCATGGTCGTGATACTAATGAATATCATTGGCCCATAGTGCATGGATAATTCAGTGATGTGGATTATTTATTAAGCTGAGTCTCAGCGATAAAATTGATGGTAAACTTTTAAATCATAGAAGATAGTGGATATCATGCCCTACTTGACTCTTCTAATGGATTGCTTATTCCATTGCAGTTGTTGATCTAAAACTTGTTGTCTATCGTATTCTATCAGTTGTTATACTGTTGAAGACTAAGGATAATTTATTCTGCATTATCTTAGTCATAATATTTCTTACTGAGCTAGTTGAGCTCATCCTTTTTTTTCACTGTTCTATTCAGGAAATGAGGATATAGTTGGGACTAGTCGGGGAATCGAGTGACGGTTCAGATGGTTACTTTAGTAGTCCTCACTATTCTATGAAATAGTGTGATAATGATTGTAATGAGATTGAATTTGAGTTTGGATATTGTCTAGGAGACAATATTCGTGTTAAAAACTTCCACCTATATTTTATCGTATTCTACACGACAGTTGTATAATTAAGTTGTAGTTGTATTCTTTACCATGTATTTGACGACCCAAGATGGGTGATGTATACCTATTTTGGGGGCGTCACAGTTGGTATCAAAGCTTAGGGATATGATCCCTAGCTGAGATGTGAGACTAGAACTAGGAGGGGAGAGATGGGTATTTCCTTCACTAGTATGACCTACCTAAGTTTATTTGTTATTTAATTGGTCAGTCAGAATATAGGGATAATATGTGGCATACCAATTAACCCTTGTTTTGTGGCAGTGTTTGAAAATGACATCTGAAAATGTTGAGATAAGCAATAAAGCACATGAGACCGTTGAATCATCGACGATCAATAACTAGGATAATGTGTATCAGGAAGGCAATAATCCTCATGTAAACAACAACACCAGCTAAATGACAAACGATGGTATGTTTAGGAACTTTTTAGAATTTATGCAAAACCAAACGAGAGAGACTCCTGTTCAAAATGCAGGTGTAAACACTGGCAACTCACGGCTGGTCACCGCTAAGCAGTTCAAGGAGTTGGGACCGCCAGAGTTTTTGGGAAAGCCAGAACCACTGAAGGCAGAGACGTGGATAAAGCAGATCACCAAGATATTTAATGTCTTGGAATGCTCAAAGGAGCAAAAGGTTCCCTTCACCACCTTTATGTTGCGTGAAGAGGCAGATTACTAGTGGGAATCTATAAAGCGTACTCAACCTGCCACACTGAAAATGTCTTGGGAGAAGTTCCAAGAATTATTCAATGACCAGTACTTTCCTAAAAGTATTCATCACATAAAGGAAGTAGAATTTATCAAGCTGGAGAAAAACAATATGACCGTATCGCAATATGAGGCAAAGTTTGCGAAGTTATCCCGGTTTGCATCCCATTTGGTTGATAATGAGGAGCGAATGATGCGAATGTTTCTGTGAGGTTTGAAACCCCAAATACGTCAATACCTCATTTATCACAAACTTTGTTTATATTCAGATGTTGTGAATAGGGCTCAGTTATTAGAACGTGATTATGAGTCATCTCAACCAAAAGGTAACGACCAACAACATGATAATAATCGTACCGGTGGCAACAACCATCAGAACAACGATAACCATCGTGGATGAAATTATCAAGCAAGAAATGGTAACCACTTCGGTGGTAATCATGGCCAAGATAATAGGAAAGGTGAACTAATTGAGAACAACTTTAAGAATAGGAGATTCAACAGTGACGAAAAGACATCGACAGCAGCACCGGCACCCATTTCAAAGGAAGAAGAATGACCACCGGTCGTATGTTTTAAATGCGAACAGGAGGGACACATCCGTCTAAACTGTACGCAACAACCCAAAGCGTGTTTCAATTGTGGAATAGAAGGTCACCTAGCTCGATTTGTTCGTGTAGTGAAGTCAAGTCCAACTGGGATGGTGACACCAAATGATGTCCCAGACAAGTCAAAGCCAGTAGTTTAAGTGAGAGCGTTTGTCGAGGAACCCGAACGAAGTTATCACGGGTAAGTTAATCATAAACTCTTGTGAAGTCTATACCTTATTCGATACCGGTTCTACCCATTCTTTTATTTCTCCTACTTGCGCTCAACGTTTAAATTTGACTCCTGAGAAATTAGACTTTGACTTATCGGTTGAAACTCCATTAGGAGAAACCTTCGTTACATCCACTATTTATAAATTTTGTTTGATTCAAATCGGCACCCTCACGTTACATGTTAATCTTATCTCTTTGAAAATACTTGCATTTGATGTAATTTTAAGGATTGATTGGTTAACTACTCAGCATGCAAAAATTGATTATTTTCGTAAGGTTGTTAGCTTTCATATTCCTAACAAACCTATTATGCGAATTCAAGCAACCAAACCACTAAAGTCAATCACTGTAATATCAAGCCATAAAGCCATTCATTTATAGAAAAATGGATGTCAAGCTTTATTAGCTCATGTCACGAATTTAAACAAAAATACGTCAGATTTGAATGATATATCTATTGTTAATAAATTTCTTGACGTATTCCTGAAGACTTCTTGGCCTACCCTTAGAGTGTGAAATCGAATTCTGTATTGACCCCGGTACAAAACCTATTTTTAAAACCTCAAATATTTCTTCAACTAAAATGAACGTATCATGCCCCAAAGACGTTGGCTCAAGCTATTGAAAGATTACGATAATACCATTCAAATACCATCTTAGAAAAGTGAACGTAGTAGCTGACGTGTTGAGTAAAAGATCGTATGCGGTTACAAGTGTGATGTTGTTAACACAAAGACCCATTTTGTATAATTTAGAAAGGATGGAGATAGAGTTAAAGACTCCAAGAACCTACATGAAGATAGCGAATATACGAGTAGAATCGACTTTAATCAATAAAGTTAAAGCCGCTCAAGCTACAGACTCAGAGCTGATGAATGTGAAGAAGAAGGTGCAAGAAGGAGTTATTCTAGAAGCAAGAATCGAAGAAGAGAGGAAATCTCAACCCTCGATTGTATTGGTCTATTTGAAATCCTCGATTGAGTAGGACCTGTGGCCTATAGACTCGCTTTACCACCAATTATGTCGCGTGTTCATAACGTTTTTCGTATATATATGTTACGTAAATATGTGGACAACCCGAACCACATTATTGAATTAGAAGTAGACGAGATAGCAGAAGATTTAACGTATGAAGAGATACCTGTTACAATCTTTGATAAGAAGGATCATATTCTACGCTCAAAGGTTATACCTCAAGAGTTAGAATCTGACAAGGTAT
This sequence comes from Panax quinquefolius, assembly GCA_020205615.1. NCBI lineage: Eukaryota > Viridiplantae > Streptophyta > Magnoliopsida > Apiales > Araliaceae > Panax > Panax quinquefolius. Next base: position 84,199,969 of record CM035152.1, read on the forward strand.
CCTCACATCTTCGATATACCAGGTACGTACGTAAATTTTGAGGGAAAAATTTTATAAGGAGGGGAGATTGTAAGACCTCGAATTTTATGAAATAAAAGTATTCAATTTTCTTATAATTATTATTTTATTTATTAAATGGTTAAATTGATAAAAGGTTAGAGTTAAGGGGGATATGTGAAAATTTTGCAAAGTATGCAAGTTGTTATAAAATATTCGATTGGTTGGGAAATATTCATTTTAACAGGGAATATTCGTACGACGACAAATCATTGGTGGACCCCACAACGGAATTACTGTCGGATTTAGAAAGCGACAGAAATATCTTTTTATAAAAATAACAGCGAAACATGGTATTGATTATTGATGCTTACGTGAGAAGTCACTCAATTATACTCAATTATTTCTACAATAATTGCTGCATAATATCTCTCATATTATTGATTCAATTATTGTCATAGCATCATTTGCATAATATTTTATATTATTAAATCAATAATTAAGACGACAAAGTTATTCATATTATTATTTACAATTTTGACGATGTCTAGAAAGTTCTGTCGAGAAAAGGGGTTTGGTCACCTAATTGAACGCAAATAGAGAGAAATCCTTATCGAAAAGCTCCCTCTTTCCTGGGAATGATATGGTTGTTAAATATTGTGAGTTATAATATTAATGATGAATAAGTTCGTGTTGATTAAAGATGAAATTATTGATAAAAAATATTTCCATTGTGTTGGGATTATTAGTGTTAGTGGAAATCGACATTTATTTCGATGATAATTGATTTCTGGATGTTAAATTGACCAAACGAGAAATTAATTAGATAAATGGGCAATTAATTACTATTAGTTCACATGTATGGAACTATTCATTCACATGCATGTACTATTAGGGGAGGTGGTGCAAGATTGATAATACTTGAAGGACTAAATTAAAAATGGAGGTATAGATGAAAGTACTATACTATAATAATTTGAGCCCCTAATCATGCAATTATCGAAACTATGTTTTCCTATAAATAGAAGCTCATTCTTCTTTCATTCTCACTAATTCACTAAGACTCACAAGAGTAACTATAGACAAAGAAACTATAGAGAGGAAGAAGAAGAGTATTCTGCTACTTCACTATTACAGTATCCAGTCTTCTACTAAGGTAAGGTGTATTATTTCTTTCGTATTCATAAGGGATATTATTTTTGTTCAATATCCGTATGAAATAATATTTTCTTCCATACTCTGTAGTATGTAAGTAATATTATTTCTTTTCAGATTTCGAATTCTACACTCATTTTGTTAAAGTATTGCTTCTATACTCCGTGAAATTAGTAGAATATCCTTAAAATTTACGCTTCATCTAGTATCGTTTCATAAGAATATGTTTCTAAACATTCTTGTTAAATTTTAAGCTTTTCATGCCGGAGTACAATTCATGGGTACTATTCATTTATACGACACTATTCACATGTACGATACAATTCATAGAGTACTATTCTTGGGTACTATTCATAAATACGGTACTATTCATAAAGTACTATTCACGAGGTACTATTTATGAAGTACTATTCACGGGGTACTATTCACAAAGTACTATTCTCGAAGTACTATTCATGAAGTACTATTCACGGGGCACTATTCTCTCAGGTACTATTCACCCAGGGTACTATTCATGATACAAATTGACGTCTTTTTTGTCCAAATTATTTTTGATACAATATTATTCTTAAATTTTACTCCAAAAAGTAGTATCATATTGACAACTTGGACATTATTGAATTTTGGATAAATTAAATTAGAAATCTTTAAAATTTATCCTTTGCTTTCTTTTAATTGAATTCTTATATCATTTTTATCATCCTCATGCTTATATTGTGATGAAAGTCATCTTTGACCGTAGTGCATAGATGGATTGCTATTGGTATGATTATGACTAGAGATTATTCGGTATAATCATGACCTGTAATGTTACAAATGATGTGGTAAAAGTCATCTTTGGCCCATAGTGCAAAGATGGACTTTTGATTGGTATGATTATGACCAGGGATTATTTAGTATAATCATAACCATTGGTGAAAACATGAATATCCTTGGCCCGTAGTGCATGGATAATTCGTGGTCGTGATACTAATGAATATCATTGGCCCATAGTGCATGGATAATTCAGTGACATGGATTATTTATTAAGCTGAGTCTCAACGATTAAATTGATGGTAAACTTTTAAATCATAGAAGATAGTAGATATCATGCTCTACTTGACTCTTCTAATAGATTGCTTATTCCGCTACAGTTGTCGATCTAAAACTTGTTGTCTATCGTATTCTATCAGTTGTTATACTGTTGAAGGCTAAGGATAATTTATTCTGCATTATCTTAGTCATAATATTTCTTACTAGGCTAGTTGAGCTCACCATTTTCTTTGACTGTTCTCTTCAGGAAATGAGGATATAGCTGAGACTAGTCGAGGAATTGAGTGACGGTCCTGATGGTTGTTTAGTAGTCCTCACTATTCTGTGAAATAGTGTGATAATGATTGTAATGAGATTGAATTTGAGTTTGGATATTGTCTAGGAGATAATATTCGTGTTAAAATTCCCAGCTATATTTTGTCGTATTCTACACGACAGTTGTATAATTAAGTTGTAGTTGTATTCTGTACCATGTATTTGGAGACCCAAGATGGGTGATGTATACCCATTTTAGGGGCATTTTCGTTCGAAAATCCTAAAAATTGAAATGGTCATAACTTGTGGTCATTTTAAGTCGGAATGATCTCATTTTTGGGCATGAGCTACTTTATATCATATATTTTTATGTCCCAATAGGCCTTAATTTATTTCATTAATTAAGTGGCCAAAACGTTCCTTACAAATTCTAGAACAATAGGTTTTTTAAAAAAATAACTTTTATACTTTGCTAAAAACAGTCCATACGGAAATCTACAACTCATTTTTCAGTGATTCCACTTGGAGATGTTAGAAAACTTATCATATTATCATCCAAAAGTTTTTAAGAATTTTTAAATATCAAAAAAATGACAAAACTACCCCTGGCACTGACTCGACCAAAACAGTCATGTTTTCCTTTTTAACAACGAAACTATTTTTGCTAAAACAGCTACTACAGATTGTGTACTCAACATTTTTGAGTGCTACCACTTGGGTTTAGTAGTTAACTTACATATCTAGCATCTCTCTCTCACGGATCGCAAAAAGAAGATATAGATCAAAAACAGTGGAAATCCAAAGTACATAAAAATTTATGGTTTATAAACTAGAAAAAATACTTTTCTTTCTTTTGATTTCCAAACAAATCAACACCCAATATGGGTATATCTAAACATAAAACACTCATCAACAAGTATATTCATGGTTTTTTAGTTTAAAAATATATATTCAAGTTTTGATTTAGTATACTGCAACTAAAATATATAAATTAGTTTAAGATTATACCTTTTGAATGTTTCCTCATCTTTCCTTCCATGGACACTCTTCTATCTCTTCTTCTTCCTCCCATAGAGCTACCACCCCTCATCTCCATCTTCCACCATGGCTGTCGAATTGCTCCTCTCTCTCTTTCTCTCTTGGTTTTCTTTTTGGTAAGAAATAAGAGATGAAAGAGAAAATGGGTATATTTGTTTGTTAAAAATAAAAAAGTATAGATATATGGCATATATCTAAACATGTCCACCACATCCTTGCATCCTCTCTATCTCTCTCTCATTTTGGCCAAGTGGCCCCTTATTCTCCCACATGTTGGTTTAATGTGTTGGTTAAATGGAAATTGGACATATGTGGGAAGTTAGAAAATGATAACATGCATTCCTCTTCTTCCCTCCACAAGTTGCCCGGCCATGTTGCCTTATTTCCTCCAAGATTGGTTTTCCTTTAATGCAATATCTAGTGTACAAAATGTCAAAAATGCCCCCCTTCAATTGGGCTAAACTTGGGCCACCTTATTTAATCCATTGGGCTTTTAATTTAATTCTTTGGGCTATGGAAAATTATCATAGTCCAACACTTTTAGTTTTATCATTCCCTAATTATTTAATTAGGATTTTCATTTCCTCAATTGTAATTTAAATCCTTACTTATATACACTTAATTTCTTAACCCAATTAGACTTGCTATAATTAGGTTATAAAATTAATTAATTGAGATGTATAAAATAAATCACTTGGAATTAGTATATATTTTAAATAATATTATTCTCCCATACCATAACCCTTAAGTTATTCAATTTTTTCATTCCTAATATATAATTAGGTTACCTTAGTTTCTTTTATGTGTTTATATAAATAAACAAATATAAACCATCACATAATATTCATATTCACTTACTCACATATTCACAAAGTATTTATCATTATCATTCCTCTTGCTAAAATATATAGCACATCACTAAATATATATATATATATATATACATATACATATACACATTCGCTTTATCCTTATAATATCTCTTCACTTTAATTTTATTTCCTTAATAAAATTTTCCACATTCATAACCTATTTCTTTCTAAATTTTTTTTAAATCATTCCTCTATTTCCACTATAGGTTTTATTCTTTAACCTTTAATTTAATCATTTAAGATTTTATTAATCGTCCAAATTCTCGGGTTGTCACATTCACCCCTTCTTCAAAGAATTTTGTCCCCGAAATTACAGCCTACTACACTCTACACCTTTCATTCACTAGAACTAGGTTTTCAATACAACCTTTATTTAATCATATTAGATTCTACCCGTACGTAATGAGTTCATACTATTTCATACCCATCATCACATACTACCCAAAACATCACTCCAAAGAGTAAAAATTTTCAAATCATGCTGAGGAGTCATATAAACCGTGAACTTTTATTTTCAATTTTTGAAAAGGTTTATACAGAAATTCATCCGTAAACCATCATGACTTACGGACATAGAGGGTGATCAACCCATTATGCTCTTTACTGATCAAATACTACATGCTGGAATGATATTTACGTTCATCATATCCACCTTGGGCGCACAAAAGTTTCCCAATTTTGGGATGTTCACCTCAGTCTTATCATAGGATTCCGCACCAAACCAATTTGGTTCGGGAAATTTTTTAAAGAATACTTAGATTTTTCATAAACGTTGGTCTAGCTGAATCAAATAGCTTAAACTCATACCAATAATTCAATTTCAATCAAAATATGTATGGCCAAACCCCGTTGGCAATAATTTATCTTTAAAATTCTGAAAATAGTTTTATGACGTCATAATATTGTACTATATTTACAGCCCATTTGAAGATTCCGTTATTGTGTGACTTTGTCATAATACATCATACCATAATGGAATGGTGATTTTTAAATCACATTCATCACTAAGTAATTCTGCATTTACAACTCCATCAATTTTTATCATCTTTGTACCAGGTTACATGATGCATTAATGATATAAAATAAATTTTGATATTTTTCAAATCATTTTCGTCTAGCCAAAACAAATAGCATAGACTATTCTTTAAATAGTTCAAAAATCATTGCAAATCAGTTTTAGTGTTATCATACCCAACAGGTAACGATGTGTCAGGGTCCTGAAGTCCACATATATACATTGGTCACCATGCGTTGAGAATAATAAAATTCATTTTTCTTTCTTTTTTTAAAGGCATATCAGTGCGAATTTAGCTTGATGTCGAAAATTTCAAAGTCTAACATAGCTAGAAGATTTAGAATTCCTAAGCTTTCACAATCAACTCCACTTTCTATAATGATCCATTGCTTAATCAGTCTATCTATTCCTATCATCCTCAATTCTCCATTCACAACTTATCAATACCCCAGTTCATCAAACTTACCACACATTATGAGTTCAAGAAATTTCCACAATAATATGTGTTTTGGACTTATCCTAGCAATACGTAGTTCAAGAACCAATCAAGAACTATCCATACGCTTAGGGGTTTAAAACGTACCATACGATTATGAGTCACAAACTTACCATAAGTATGAGTTTTAAGTACTTGCACCTAATCTTATATTCTCTACCTATCTGTTATACACATGAGAAAAGAATCATCTTCTCCACATATATATAGAAAATAGCGCGACACAAACATTTCAATGATTATCAGTGTAAGAAGCTAAGTGGTTGTTACACCAAACTCAGCCACTAATCAATATAGGAAACTAAGCAGTTGTTAAACCAAGGACAATTCCACGCCCATACAAAGAATTGTTCAACTCAACCACTATATCGATATAGGAAGCTAAATGGTCTTAAAACTAAGTACAAATTCCCTGCCCATACAAAGAATTATACAACTTAGCTGCTACCATTAGTCCTCAATTAAAATCCCACATAATCCTAGTTTTCCCTTACTCCATACGAATTTTGTTTAATCCGTATTGCATCCTCCCCAACCCTTTTTCTGAGTTGGCACAATACCAATTCATAGTACCACTTATACACTGTAAGACCCCAACTTTTATGAATAAAGATTAATTTCTCTCGAAATATATTTTTGAATATTATGGTGTGGATATAATATAATATTATAGTTATGGGTAATATTTATAAATTTTGCAAAGTAAGCAAGTGGTTATATAATATTCGATTGGTCGGGGAATATTCGTTTTAACAGGCAATATTCGTACGACGGAAAAATCATTGGTGGACCCCACAACGGAGGTATTGTCGTAATAAGAAAACGACAGAATTATCTTTTTATAAAAATAATGGCGGAAGTGTTACCGTTAAAACTGTTGAACTACCCGGTAGAAAAAGTACAAGCGATGTCTGGCGTGGTTAGCATAAAGAGCACACCGGTATTGGTTATTGATGCTTTACGTGAGAAGTCACTCGGTTATACTCAATTATTGTTGCGATAATTCTTTGCATCATATCTCTCATATTATTGATTCAATTATTGTCACAAAGATCATCATCGCATAATATGTTATATTATTAAATTAATAATTGAGATGGCAAAGTTATTTATATTATTAAATTGCACTATTTACTGATGTCTAGAAGTTACATCGAGGAGAGGTTGGTCTCATCTAATTGCGCGTCAATAAGGAGAAATCCTTATCGAAAAGCCCCCTCTTTCCTGAGAACGACCTGGTTGTTAAATTTTTTGAGTTATAATATTAATGATGAATAAGTTCGTGTTGATTAAAGATGAATTTAATAGTTCCATTGTGTTGGGATTATTAGTGTTAGTGGAAATCGACATCTATTCCGATGATAATTGATGTCTGGGGGTTATATTGATAAATCGGGTAATTAATCGGATAAATGAGGAATTAATTACTATTAATTGACATGATTATAACTATTTGTTCACATGTGTGTACTATTGAATCACATTCATGTACTATTAGGGGAGTTGGTGCAAGATTGATAATACTTGCATGACGAAGTTAAAATGGAGGTATAGATGGAGGTATTATACTATAATTCGTTATTTTCACATGATTATAACTATTGATTCACATGATTGAACTATTGATTCACATTATTTACTATTAGGGGAGGTGGTGTAAGTTTGATAATACTTGCAGGACTAAATTAAAAATGAAAAAAAAGTTAGAGGTATTGTACTGTAATATTTTGAGCCCCAAAATGTGCAATTATCAAAACTATATTTTCCTATAAATAGAAGCTCATTCTTCCTTCATTTCTCGCCAATTCACTAAAGCTTTAGAGCAATTATTATAGAGGGAAATTATAGAGAGAAAGAAGAAGAGAAGTCTACTACCTCTCTACTGCAGTATCCAGTTTCTTTCTAAGGTAAGGGGTATTATTTCTTTCGTATTCATGAAGAGAGCTTCTGTGATTCCATTATTTATTATTATATTGGAATAACCTGTCTATGCGAAGTACCGCATACATAGTGAAATTCTTCTATTATTCCATTCTTTATTATTCTGTCTGTGCGGATTACGCTAGACCTTGTTCCATTCTTTATTATTCTGTTGGAATAACCTGTCTATACGGTCTATCGAATGCATGGTGAATTCTTTGTTATTCCATTCTTTATTATTCTATTAGAATATCATATCTGTACGAATTACACTAGACCTAGTTCCATTCTTTATTATTTTATTGGAATATCCTGTCTGTGTGGATTACGCTAGACCTGGTTCCATTCTTTATTATTCTGTTGGAATAACCTATCTGTGCGGTCTATCGCATACATGGTGAATTCTTCTGTTATTCCATTCTTTATTATTCTTTTGGAATATCCTGTCTGTGCGGATTACGCATGACCTGGTTCCATTCTTTATTATTCTGTTGGAATAACCTGTCTATATGGATTATCACATGCATGGTGAATGATCCTTCGTATTCATTCCTTATTAAATTGTGGAAATGATCTGTCTACGTGGATTACTACATGGCGGGTGAAAATCCATTTGCAGTTTCATATATTCTATGATACTTATTTGGTTAAAGTTTTGACTTCTATACTCCATGAAATTAGTAGAATATCCTGGATATTTGCTCTTCATCCGGTATCTTTTCATGGAAATATTCTTCTAAGCATTCTTGAATTTTACTCCACAAAGCAGTATCATGTTGACAATTTGGACGTAATTTATTCTTGAACTTGTTTTATTGAATTATTATGTCATTGTCATCATCCTCATTCTTATATTGTGATGAAAGTCATCTTTGGCTTAAGTGCATAGATGAACTTGGTATGATTATGACCAGGGATTATTTAGGTATAATCATGACCTGTAATGTTATAAATGATGTGGTAAAAGTCCTCAGTAGCCTTTAGTGCATTGATGGATAGTTTTTGGTATGATTATGACCAGGGATTATTCGGTATAGTCATGACCATTGTTGATTTAATGAATATCCTTGGCCCGTAGTGCAAGGATGACTCGATGATGTGGTTTATTTATTAAGCTGAGTCTCAGCGATAAAAATTGATGAAAACATTTTAAATCATAGAAGATAGTAGATATCATGCTCTACTTGACTATTCTAATGGATTGCTTATTCCATTGCAGTTAAACTTGATGTCTATTGTATTTTATCACTTTAACATTATTGAAGACTAATGATAATTTATTCTGCATTATCTTAGTCATAATATTTCTTACTGGGCTAGTTGAGCTCACCCTTTCTTTCACTGTTCTCTTCAGGAAATGAGAACGTAGCCAGGACTAGTCGGGGAACGGAGTGACGGTCCAGATAATAGCGTTAGTAGTCCTCATTATTCTGTTAAATAGTGTGACAATAAATGTAATGAGGACTCCATTGAGTGTGGATATTGTCTAGATGAAAATATTCTTATTAAAACTCTTAGATTATGTTTTGTCGTATTTAACATGACTGTTGTATAATTAAGTTGTATTTGAATTTTGTACCATTTATTTGGCAACTCAAGATGGGTGATGTATACCTATTTTGGGGGCGTCACAGTTGGTATCAAAGCTTAGGGATATAATCCCTGGCTGAGATGTGAGACAAGAACTAGGAGGGGAGAGACGGGAAATTCCTTCACTAGTATGACCTATCTAAGTTTATTTGGTATTTAATTGGTCGGTTAGAGTATAGGGATAATATGTGATATGTTAATTAACCCTTGTTTTGTGGTAGTATTTGAAAATGGCATTCGAAAATGTTGAGATAAACAATGAAGCACATGAGATCGTTGAGTCACCACAGATTAATTCTCAGGATAATGTGCAACAGGAAGACAATAATCCTCATGTAAACAATAACACCGATGAAATGGTGAACGATGGGATGTTTAGAGGCTTTATGCAATTCATGCAACATCTGGCAAAAGCGGCTCCTGTCCAAAATGCAGGTGGAAACACTGACAACTCTCGGACGGTCATCGCTAAGAAGTTGAAGGAGCTGGGACCACTGGAGTTTTTTGGAGAGCCAAAAGCACTTAAGGTGGAGACGTGGATAAAGCAGATCAACAAGATATTTGATGTCTTGGGATGCTCCGAGGAGCAAAAGGTTCTCTTTGCCACCTTCATGTTGCGAGCAGAGGCAGATTATTGGTGGGAATCTGTAAAGTGTACTCAACTTTCCGCACTCAAAATGTCTTAGGAGAAGTTCCAAGAGCTGTCACAGTACGAAGCTAAGTTTGCCGAGTTACCTCGGTTTGCGTCCCACTTGGTTGATAATGGAGAGAGAATGACGCGGATGTTTCTAAGAGGTTTGAAACCCGAGATACGTCAATACCTAATTTCTCACAAACTGTGTTTGTATTCAGATGTTGTGTTGTCACCTAGCCCGATTTTGTCGTGCACCAAAGTCAAGTCCAGCTGGGATGGAGGCATCAAAGGATGTCCCAGACAAGACAAAACCGGTAGTTCAAGGGAGAGCATTTGTCGTAACCTCCCAAAAAGCGAGGAATCCGAACGAGGTGATCACGGGTAAGCTAATCATAAACTCTAGCGAAGTTTATACTTTATTTGATATGGGTTCTACCCATTCCTTTATTTCTCCTACTTGCGCTTAATGTTTAAATTTGACTCCGAAGAAATTAGGCTTTGACTTTTCTGTTGAAACTCCGTTGGGAGAAACCTTCATTACATCCACGGTTTATAAGTCTTGTTTGATTCAAATCGGTAACCACACGTTACCTGTCGATCTTATTTCTTTGAAAATACTTGCATTTGATGTGATTTTAGGGGTTGATTGGTTAACTACTCATCATGCTAAAATTGATTGTTTTTGTAAGGTTGTTAGTTTTCATATTCCTAACCAACCTATTATGAGAATTCAAGCAACCAAACCACTAAAATCAATCACTGTCATATCAAGTAATAAAGCTATTCGTTTATTGAAAAATGGATGTCAAGCTTTCTTAGCCCATGTCACGGATTTAAATAAAGATACGTCAGATTTGAATGATATTTCTATTGTTAATAAATTTCCTGACATATTCCCTGAAGAACTTCCTAGCCTACCCACAGAGCGTGAAATTGAATTTTGTATCGACCTTGAATCCGGTACAAAACCCATTTCCAAAGCCCCATGTCGAATGGCTCCTATTGAACTTCAGGAGTTAAAAACCCAACTACAGGAATTGTTAGACATCGGTTTCATTCATCCTAGTACGTCTCCTTGGGGTGCTCCTGTTCTATTCGTGAAGAAAAAAGATGAAAGTATGCGACTTTATATTGATTATCGGGAGTTGAATCATGTCACCATCAAAAATAGGTACCTGTTGCCTCACATTGATGACCCGTTTGACCAGTTACAAGGAGCCAAATTCTTTTCAAAGATTGATCTTCGTTCCAGATATCATCAGTTGAAGATTAAAACTATTCTAAAGACTGCTTTCAGAACTCGGTACGGGCATTATGAATTCCTAGTCATGTCTTTTGGATTGACTAATGCTCCTGCTGCCTTCATGGACATGATGAACCGAGTATTCAAGGAATATTTGGATCACTTTGTGGTCGTCTTTATTGATGACATCCTCATATACTCCAAAACCCGTGAAGACCTTGAGCAACACTTGAGGCTGATACTTCAAAAGCTTCGTGAAAACAAGCTTTATGCCAAGTTGAAGAAATGTGAGTTCTGGCTTGAGGAAGTTGCATTCCTTGGGCACGTAATATCAAATCATGGAATATCTGTTGACCCAAAGAAAGATTGAAGCAATTTAAAGTCGGGAGCAACCTAAGTCGATGATCAAGTCGTAGCTTTCTCGACTTAGTGGTTATTATTGGAGATTAAAGAGAAGGGTTTTCTCGAATCGCTACCCCATTAACTCAAATTTGTATCGAATGGATACAAAATTACATTGGAGGCGAGGAATGTGAAAGGAGTTTTCAAGAACTCAAGAGAGACTCATTTCAAAGACTGCTACGACAATACCATCTGGCTCGGAGGGATTTGTCATCTATAGTGATGCTTCAGGCAAAGGGTTAGTGTAACTCCCCGAAATTCGGTCTATTTTCACATCCGGATTCCGTACGTCATGATCCCAACTTCTTCCAAACATACATCATTATATAGCTAAATATAACAACATACATCCTCAAATCTCAGGTTCTAAAACCTTAAAACCTCTTTCATTCCAAATAATGATAATTACATTATTCTTTACATCTTGTACAAGTGACTTTTATCCGCCACCTAGAATACATAATCGTTCATTAAACTATTCTATAGTTTAATTCTATCATTCTATATTACAAGTCTTCGCTTGATCCTCAGGCATATTCATATAATGAATGTCACTTCTTCTGAATATCGATCAGCTTGATCTTTCCGGGATCCTTAAGTTCTTTCTAACATCGTTCGCTGAAAATGTTTTTATTTAAAGCAAGTGTGAGCATTCAATTGCCCAGCAAGTCATAACAGTTGAACAAACAATTTTAAGAATTCAAACATTCTTGTAAGACTTCAATAACCGAACAAAGGTTATGAAGCAGCTTGAATAATAGGAATAATCTCGATCCCTATCATTTTAAAACATTAGTTACATTCCCTTTGAAATACTTTCATTATCTACTCTCTTTCATACACATTCTATTTGGCTAGAATCAATAGCACAGACTTAACAATAACGGTTCATGTATAAATAAAACATGCTCATATTGAACAGTTCAATCACAGAACAGTTCATCTCATAGAAACACCGAAGTGTTCACATTGTGGCACAAGGCCTCATATATTCTAACACCTTGTACAAATATCACACATTTGCACATATGTACAAACTTCTCAAGTTCAACATCCGAGAAGTTTAGAAACTAACATTCATTTAAAATATGAATGAAGTTAGGAAACTTGCCTTCACGCATGCCTACAACTTATAGTTTACTACCGAATCGCTCATTCCAATTCCTATGTAGCACATAAGGAAATAACACTTACACCAATTAGTCATATACTTGACTTATGCATTTGTTTACTTTACTTTACTTGTTAGGGTTCATGTTCTTATAAACTAAGTTTACGCGACCAACTTCCTTTACCAGTTAACGGCTTCATGACATACGGAGATGTCTTAATTAATACATTAATCATCTTTGATGATTTATATTCTTATCTTCTTCATATAACTCTCCTAGGACTTAGCACACATCGTGTCTCTGCTAGTAGTCCATATGGTATCCTGAGTGGTTTCCCATAAACAACCAATAAATAAGTTCCCATCTCATCTACACTGCCCATAACAGTGAGTTAGATCGGTTGCCAATTTTTTATATACCTTCGCTCTCTGAAGGAATTGTTTAGCCCAGCTCCCATATGTCAACCATCAAAGGTTACGATTGTACTAGAACCTAAATTCATCTTAACTTACCCGAACTATTAAACTATAATGTTCGTTAAGTCAATTTCTTATTCCTTATGGCTTTCTGGCAACTAAATGCCATACCTCAGGATTCATTCTTTATCGTCTAAGTCATACAATCTTTTGTATACTCAGGACGATCATTTAATATTCATTCTACACATTTATAGCGTTAACCATTTTACATTACCTTATTCTTATCTTACAACGTCTGATTCATTCGACTCGGAATGTCATCCAAGTTATAAACATTAACCCGGCTTCTTTACATTATACGTATTTATCTTTAATTCAGCTTCTTTACCGTTCACAGGTTTAATCATTGATCTTCATTACCTTACGGTCAAACCATACACGGGGTGTACGTTCTACCCGTTTAATATTCGCGTACACTTAACCTTTAACTCGGTTCAAGTGTTCAACGCTTACATTTCATTCTAACATTCTCATCCGATTCACATTCGGCTTTCATTAATCTTATTACCGTTCGCTACGGCTTTCTTGATAATTCATGTGAGAGCCCCAAATCCGGGTCCCAAATCAACACGGATCTGGTACAATCATTATATTACTATTGCGGAAGATATAAACATAAATTGTTTATACAATACACTTTACACACTATTTCCCCAAAATCGAGTAACCTTAACTTATACACAAATCATAAACTATCTAACACATAACATTATTATCCAACTATACTATTACAAACTAGCTGCACATTTTATCCCAAGTTGAACTTGGCATTAACCTTTTCCTGTATCTGAACGCATTCGCCTTATTTGCAATGTTTATCATGATATAGCAAGAGTGAGCATGAAAGTTGCCCAGCAAGTTTAAATACAATTTAAAGATATATCATGATTGAAAGAGTCTCAATAATAAGCTGGCTATAATTCATCAATATAATTGAGAACTAGCACGAACAAACTTTTGACTGAACAAGTATTGAACATGAACAAATATATTTGGACCAACTGGTAATGAAGGTGATTAGCCTTTTATACCTGACTTATACATGCAATATGTACATAGTACAATTATCCATGGCAATCAGCAATGATTAACCATAAGCATATCTGAATGAAACAACTCTTAGTAGAGTTAAGTAAAACTTGCTCGAACTGGCTGATTACATTATGCAATTTATAACGCTTTATCGGAAGACCTAATATTAGTAATATAGATCTCCAATATTATAATAATATCATCACAATATAATACTATTATATATATATACACATAGAATAACCTAAACACATAGCATATAATCCTATCAGTCTACAATACACATAAGACTTAGTATCAGGTCAAACTATTTTAGTCTGACTTGAAATCGACACAATCCTATCATCCCGATGGTCTAGTCGGACAAATATCGAGTTTAAGTTCAATTAAACTCTGCCTAAACACTTAACAATTATCATAGATAATTTTCTTAGCAGTCAAAACAATTTTCATAGACTTGTAATAATTTTCAGATAATTATTACCATTTATCAACATTTTTCAATCATTAAAACTGTATATAAATGAATTAAATATCACATAATTCCTTAATCATTAATATTTATTTATTATTAAATATTAATGAAAATCATATCATAATATCATAATTGTGCGCCCCAAAATAGGTATACATCACCCATTCCGAGTTGTCGATACATGGTGCGAGTAAACAACTACAACTTTATTATTACAACAATAAAAGCGTGAGTTTAAATACAAATATTATCTTCTAGACAATATTTATACTCAAATAAATCCTCATCACATTTATTGATACATTATTTTACAAAATGGTGAGGACTACTAAACAATCCTTTCTAAAACCTTCATTCCATAATTACCACTGTACTCGCTTATATTCTCGCCTCCCGAGAAAAATGGAACAAAAAGGAAAAGGGTGAGCTCAACTAGCTCGATGAAAGAATATTATGACTAAGATAATATACAAATTATCGTTAGTCTTCAACAGGAAAAATCTGATAGAATACAATAGCATAACAAGTTTCGTGAGATCAATATTCATAATTGTGAAATAATAATTCATGTAAAAGTTACGTGCAGAGAATGAAATCTACTATAATCTATGAATTTAATTTGCATCCATCATCAATATTTTATCCTGTAACATCAATCAATATTCATCTCAAATCAAATATTCATCTTTGCACTAAAACAAAATGTGCCAAAGATATTCATCAATCCAAAAATATGTATCATCTCAACACTGTTCATCTTTGCACTAAAGGCCAAAGATATTCATCGATCCATAGTCTTATGTTCATTTAAACACTGCTCATCTTTGCACTAAAGGCCAAAGATATTCTTGAATAATAAATCATTCATCTTTGACTACCAGCCAAAGATATTCAATAATATCATCATTTAAGACTCGAGGATGATGAAAAAATATTTTTAAAATTGATTGCCGGAAGGAAGGTCCGGTGAAAAACTTGTCTTTGAATGGCAAGATTAAGGATTAAGGATTTTCAGCAATTCCCAACAGCCTTTGTTTTATCCATTGATCCAACTGAATACCTCAAATAAAATTAAACATTTCTTCCTGACGCTGAGTGGTGTAAAATTCAAGAATGATCAAAAAAATTCCTGACATGGTTCGATTGTGTGGACATATCAAAGCTAGTATCCGCATTGAATACCATATTCGGAGACGAAAAGAAGAAATTTTATTTTTTAGGTTGAATAGTCTATAGTATAAAACACCTCAATAATATCTTCAGATATCGTGAATATCATTTATATCCATCAAATACGTTTGTCGTTATGAATAGTAACTGGTAATATCGGAATCACAATTCTGAGACGCAAAAGATAGAAATTCCACAAAAAATTCATTTTTCACGCTTCATGAACTTTATAGAATAAGATGAATCGTCGTGAATAAAAATTTAATGAGTAGAACTACGTGAGATCGATATAACCAACTCGTGAATAGTAACTCGTAGTTATTTTTAACTAATCGCTGGCTTTCATAGTAACCCATGACCAAGCGAATATTCACAGAAAAGTTCCAAATTTGATAAAACCATACTTGGATCAACATTTCTTATGAATTTAGATAATGATATTGAAGAAATAATATCATTCTGAAAAAAAATATCCCTTACCTCGAAATGCGGATATGTGAAACACGTTATAAAACAGAATCAAAGGCTACATTTACTGCTGCGAAATTTGAAATCAAGCATTGGATTGAGCTTTCCTCTCTTCCCCAAATCTTTTGTAACTCCTTCATGGGTAACTGCTGACATCATTGATCCCCTACGTTTAAATTCCCGTCCTTTCGATGAAATCTGAGCAGTTGTATCTTAGAATCATTTGGAGATGGTCATCACGTCTTGCTCACCACCTCGTCCCGGCGTATTGAGCGACATTTTCGTCCGTATAATGCTTGAATAGACTTTTATACTTTTGAAAGCCCCATTGTTGTAGGAGAATTCCTGGTAAATTTTATCCCAGCGCCCTTGAAGAAGTTTGGGGATGGTATGCGGTTCATCGCCGTCCGTGCCCGTAGCACTGCGAAGCCCCAACGAAATCTTGAAGTGAATCTCAAAGTCCTGCGATCTATCTTGTAGCAAGGCGATTCGAGGAATAAAATGAAAATACTAATCATCACTTGATAACGAATAGCATTGATGCAAAATAGTTAAACTTCTCAATTTGAACTTCGAGGATGGACTGCAAATGGTGTATTGTGGTACTCCATCATAATCTTGTACTTCAAATCGGTCGTTAGGAACACAAAAGTCTAGATTCTTTGTGCTTCATCGATTCTGAAAGAGAGAAAAAGTTTTACTTGACATCTTTGCATATGATCTTATTGATAAATGATTTGGTATTGAATAGTGTGGTGTAGTCTTTTATTATGGCAATTTAACTTGAAGGTTCTTTTGAGTATTTATAGATCTCCACTTTCTCCCCGTAAATAGTGCCTCCATGTCTTTAAGCACAACGGCTTCTTTGCCAACGTCCCCAGATACAGATTTGCATGACTAACCGCTTTTGCACCGAAGCATCGACGTAGATAACTAACCAAATGGTATTGTTAGAAACAGTGTATCAAACTTTTCTCGCATTCTTAGCCCCAAGCAATTTGCATTATCGGCTTTAGGCTTGGTTGCTCCAACTTTGTATTGCTACTTAATAGGATCCTTGAATGCTCCATTTGGCTACATTGCCCGAGAAATGCTTTCCTCGAGCGAACTCGCGTTTCTTCACATATATAGTTGGTTTTTAGCGAAGCCTTTGGAATACCGACGGAAATGGTGCTCACTGACATTTTGGAATATATAAGGATGTCATCGATAAGAATAAAAATTCCGTAACGCTCAGCGGCAAGGAGCATAGTTAGTCAGACATTTTTGGAATATCACTAATCAAATCCATTAGCAAGTGGGTATCGAGGTAGGATACTGTTGCTTGATGGTGACATGGTTGATTCTAGATAGTCGGATTGTACTAGGGCGAATGGCTTAGGTAACAGCAGTTGGACCTTTATCCAACGATAGGAGCCCGTTCGATATAGAATCCACCAAAATCAATTATTAAATATGGCAGACCTATCAGTTTTGGCTATGATTAGATATGGCGGTGATCCGAATAGTTGGTTGCTTGAATTCGTCTGTGATCTCTTTAAAATAGTTAGCATCACAGATAAAGGTCGGCGGGTAATGGTGCCAACTACATTCAAGCAAGATTTTGGATGTGATGAAAGTTTGTGATATATATCAACTTCCGTACGAATAACATACCCAAAAATCTACAATTTTCTGGATTAAAATTATAACCTTAATATATCTCAAAACCCATGCGGATTTAATTTTTAATACCTAATGGGTATATAGGTATCGAGGTAAAACACCTCAACAATAATTTCTTCAAATTTATTACCACATAAATAAAGGCTCCATCATTTATATCCACATAAAATAAATATTTCTTTATTTGAATCAATAATTAATTATTCACAAATAATACATCCTAATCACAATTATGACAACTTCCGCTCCTCAGAAATCGTTGGCTTTGACTTTTACAGAGGATTTCTGATCATGCCCACAATTGAACAAACCCTCCTCGATGTAACTGCCTAGAGCATCGGCAATAATGCTATCTAATAATATATTCAATATGACTTCATTATCACAACCGATAATGGATAATGTGTTAGGATTTATTGACAACAAACAATAATATAAAATATCAACCTCAGTTAATTCATTATCAATTTGTAGCATAAAAATATCAAATTAGAATCGATCTCGAGTAAAGGCCTTTCACGTAAGTGAACAATAATTCAACAATACCGCAATACCGCAGCCACCGTAGCAACTAATACAGACAGTCGTATTTTAAATCTCACCGGCATTCCAAAATCAGTCCTAATCTGAATCAATTACGTACCATTTCCAACTGGCCATTGCTTACCACCCAGTCGGTTACCATGGGCTGTCCACATAAAATCATTACCATCTGCATTTGGTTATTCTTATCAGCATTTAATATTCCAATGACCAAAACGCGATATTCCCTCGATCCACGGTTAATATTTTATAACCACTCAGGTTATTTTACTTATTTATGGCGATTAACCCTTTAACTATCCACAATAATCAAATCAACCCTTTACTATTGCTCAAATAATAAATAAAGGAAATTCCTTTATTTAAAAAATGGCCTTACAATCTTCTGCTTAAATTCCTCCCTCGAAATCGTCTTACAACCTCCCTTCTTAAGGAAATTTGAACCTCTGTTTCAAAGATGGTGATACCTCGCTTACTCGCTTCCAATGCCTCTGACATCACGATTCCTCGTTATGACTCATTGCTCCTTCCTCATCCAAGATCTTGATAGAATAAGTCTTCTTGCTATCTCGTCCCTGCTTCTAACTCAATAACGTGATCGTCTGGCGTCACGTATACGATGTGGAAACACATGCAACACGTAGACATACTCTCGAGGTAACGTAAGTCTTGAGACATTTCCTATCTCCGGTCAAGAATTGAAAATGGACCAATAAATTGTGGATCTTTCTCTTCTTCCCACCAGAATTCTTCCAAGGAGTAACTTCAGAACAGTCATGAACACGATCCACATTAAATTCCACGTTCTTCATAGCGAAGATCTCGCGATGTCGATTCGAGACATAATGCTTGGTTTAATCATTCGGGGATTAACCCGGGTCCCGTAATGTTGTTTCACCCAATTTCATCCCCAACATAATGGAGTAGAACGTATATTTTCGGCCCATATAATGCTTTAATGGTTTCCACACCTATACTACCGACAACTGCTGGGTTAAATACTTTATCCCAAATCGCCTTTGAAGTTCAGGGACACAGTAGTCTTAATAAATCTTCAAGAGTTTGAATAGTCCTTCCTCGATTGGTCCGTCTGCTTGGGACGCAGATGTCAACTAAATCGGTAAACTCCGCTCATCTATAGTTGCAAGCTAAATTCCAAAACTAAGTGGATAGGGTCACGATCCCAAACTATGTGGATACAGTATGCTATGGCAACCTCACGATCTCATTTACGCATATTACCAGCAAGACACTCAAGGGAATAAGTCTCCGTGACTACAAGAAATGCCCTCTACTTCAACAATAACCCGCCATACTGATGGAGAACCGGTGTAGGTTCAGAACGTAAAGGTAATGCGTTCTACTTCCATTCCTCGAATCTCAAGTGGTTGTAACGGACCCTAAGGACTGTATGCTCAGATGTCTCTTTTACACGCCGGGTGTTAAACATATCGTGCATAAACTTTGCAACTCTCCTTCATATTATTCCACCAAAACGTATGCTCGAGATCAATATACATTTAAGACTTCCGTGACGGATTGCAAATGGTGTATCGTAGCCTCCACTTGCTGACCTTCAGCATTTCCAAATCGTGGTCGCTAGGAACACAAAGTCTGTGAGTGGACTTAAGTATTCTTCTTCATCAATTTCGCTCCGGAATAGCCTCTTCTTGTACTTTCTTCTTCATACGCATCACCTCCGGCCTGCGGGCTCGAGCAACCTTAACTTTCTATTAGCCGGGCTCTACGTTGCAGATACTGGACATCATCGCGACTCCCCGTGATATGATCTTCTAATGCGCCGCCTACCACGCTCGCTTAATCAGATGGTACTGAATAGTGTGGTCGTATCTTTCAATTTCGAGTTCGACGCCAACGTCACAGATAAGGACAGTTCTTTCGAGTGGAAGTGGCTTTTTATGATCGAATATATCTCCACTTTCTCCCCATATGAGATAGTGCTCATATCTTTAGCGTTGAACGACCGGCCAGCTTAACTCTAGATCGCTTAGTAGGATAATTCCTCTCATACTCTTTAAGTTGTCATGAGGCATAAGCGATTTTTGCATGAGCACATCCTAGCTTCACAAGACGCCGTAGTCTAACAAATCCATCCAACTAAATGGGTACATCCTAACTTTTCGCATTCTTCTTCTAAACGCATTTCTCCGATTCGAAAACCCTTGATTGTTCGGATAATAAACACTGCCTGTGTTACTGCAGAAACATGGTATAATTGTTCCCTAACAAAGATAATCTCTCTGCTCTTGGGCATTCAAACGACTCTCAGATCTCCACCGGCCAGTTCTCAAAAAGCTACTGCATTTCAACACCGACTCTGTAACTTCAGATTGCTTCACGCCGGATCACCACATGCCCAAGAAATGCTACTTCTTCGCATATATCGGTTTTCGCCAAGCCTTCGAATATTCTCGTTAAAGACAACAATCGAATCGGATCCAAATATCTCAAATCTACCCATCATATCCATGAAAGTCGCAGAGGACATTGATAATCCGGAAGACACGACAAGAATTCATAACAATGCCCATAACGAAGTTCTCAAGGGTACTTTCGAATATCCTCGCCGGAAATCTTCACCGATGACATCCGTAATCTAAGATCTATTTTTGAAAAGAATCACAGCCTCTTGCAATCAAAACAAGTCATCAATACGAGGTGCAGGATAACGGCTCCTTTATTTCAATTATCTTTATAGTCACATAAAGCCGTGATACCCCGCCTTTCTTTTTGCAAACAAAACAGAGCACCCCAAGGAGATGTACAGACCTAATAAAACTTCCAGAGTTGGACCTTTAACCTCAAGTTCAATAGAGCCATCTCGACATGGGGTTTTAGAAATGGGCTTGGTATTAGGTTCAAGACTAATAAAGAATTCAACTTCACGCTCGGGGTGACCGGAAGTTCTTCGAAATACGCCGAAAGCTTTATTATTCAAATCAAATCCATAACACGGGCTAAGAAAGCTTGGACATCCGCTTTTTCAATAAAACGAATAGCCTTTATGATTAGATATGATGTTGATTGATTTTTAATGTATTTAGCTTATTTCGATCTCACATATGTCAAGTTCAAGAATATTAAAAACCAACAACCTCAACTTGGCACGATGACAGGACACCAATCAATCCTCAAAATCATGCATCAAAAGCAAGTATCTTAAAGAGATAAGGTCAATGTAAAGGTAATGGTGCCAACTGAATCAAACAAGATTTATAAACAAAGGATGTGGATGAAAGCTTTCCTAAATCTGAGTTTCCACAAGTAGGTCAAAGCCTAATTTTTCCGGAAATAAGTTTAAACGCTGGCAGCACGCAGAGATAAACAATGGTAGCACCCTTGTGATTGCGGTAAGGTATAACTTCAAGACTTTATTAATAGCTTACTCCTGCACCCTCGCTTGTTCCTCGTGATACCACTCAGCCACAACAAACGCTTTCTCCTGGAATCGCCGATTTTCGATTTTTCTCGATACCAGTCACCGCCCCTAAATGAATCTTGTGGTTTCGCTATCAAGATAATTCGAAAGTGACATGTCTTTCCTTCTCACAAATCTATAAAGCATACCTTGAATTGCGGGCGCTTGACTGAGATATGTCCCTCTTTTCCATTGATTAGTATGATCGATACGACCTGTCATCTTCCTCCTTGTGAATCTGGGCCAAGCACTAAGATCGTTTGCCTTAAAAATAAAATTCTCCTAACTCGCTTTCTTCGCTTACTGCCATGGGACATCACTCGAGGGTTATTTCTCCGCAGTTATCACATTTCGTTGATCAAGCATCTCGGTAATGCATCCTCTCGTTATGGTCCCTCAACATCATATTCTGCTTACAACATCTCGAATAAAGAGAAAGTTTACGAGAAATTTAGATATCGACTTTCAAACCTCTAAGAAACATCCGCTGGCAATAATGCTCCTTTCATTCTCCACCAAATGAGGTGCAAAACCTCGATAACTTCCGCAAATCCTTTTGCCTCGCATCGAGACACCGCCATATTATTTTGCCTTAATCATTTCCACTTCCTTCACAATTTAACACTTTCGTGAAAGTATTTGTTATTAAATAGATCCCAAACGCTCCCAAGACATACGAAAGCGCCTTGATACGTTCACGCTTTCTACCAAGCATTCGCCACGCGAACATAAGGGCGAAGTAATGGAACTTCGTATTCCGCCTCCTAAGACACGAGATCTTAAAATGGAACCGCCATGATCGTCTGCTTTCCTTAAATGCGGAAAGACATCGAATATTCACGAGCCAATCGGTATGT
Source organism: Panax quinquefolius (assembly GCA_020205615.1). NCBI lineage: Eukaryota > Viridiplantae > Streptophyta > Magnoliopsida > Apiales > Araliaceae > Panax > Panax quinquefolius. The sequence continues at coordinate 84,222,858 of CM035152.1, forward strand.
TTCCTCCGCCATGATCGACCGCTTTCCCCAAATCGCTCGACGAGAATATTCGTCTGAAACTGCTCATCATCCTCACAGTGTGTCGTTTCACCACAACAGACGCTTCTCCTCGTTAAAGATGTGCATCTCCACTGGGCCTCATTACTCAATCGCTAATATTCTCGGGCCGACATTCTCAACAATTTAATCTTAATTAAGGAAATCAATATATCACATAATATCCCTTATATAACGGTCAATCACCATATAGCTTATTTACTCTGCCTCCTCCTAGTTCTATTCCCCATCTCCAACAGAGATCATATCCCTAAGCTCGATACTAAATCGTGAGAAAATTCGTGAAGATCACCCATTCCTGAGTTGTCAATCTGGTATGTAAACAACTACAACTTTATTATTATTACAACAAGAACCTGCTGAAGTTTAAATACAAATATTATTTCTATTATTTATATCAAATAACCTTCACTTCACATTTATCATACATTATTTTATAAAAAATGGTGGAGGACTACTAAATCCTTTCTAAAAACCTTCATTCCATACCCGAATTGCATTCGGCTATATTCTCGCCTCCCGAGAAAATGGAACAAGAAAGGAAAAAGGGTGATTCAACTAGCTCAAGAATCAATCACTAAGATAATATACAACAAATTATCGTAGTCTTCAACAGAAAAAAACTGATAATACGTACATAACACAATATTCATCTAATAATTCATAAGAGTTACGAGAGAATGAAATCTACTATAATCTATGAATTAATATATTCATCAATATTTTATCCTCGTAATATCAATCAATATTCATCTCAAATCAAATATTCATCTTCGCACCTAATTCATCAATCTAGCCATGTTCATCTCAACACTGCTCATCTTTGCACTAAAGGCGAAAGATATTCATGACCAATTCATTAAACACTCTCATCTTTTTGCATTCAAAGGCCAAAGATATTCTTCTCGAATCAATCATCAGCATCAAGGTGCCAAAGATATTCAATAATATCATCATTTAAGACCGAGGGATGATGAAAAATATTTTAAAGAATGAATCGAAGGAAACAAAATGACAAGGATTAAGGATTAAGATTTAGTACTTTGTTTTTATCCATATCCCAACAATACCTCAAAAATAAATCATAGTGGTGTAAAATTCATGAATGATCAAAACATGGATCTGTTCCAGCTAGTATCCGAATAGAATATATTGGACGAAAGAAGAAATTTTATTTTTAGGTGAATAGTGCAGTATCGTGATATGAATAGTGCCGTGATATCATGCGAATAAGTAACTCAGAACACCAAAAGATAGAAATTCCACCAAAAACATTTTCACGCTTACGTAGAATAGTGCGTGAATAGTAATAGCACAAGTGAATAGTAACTCATGAATAGTAACTCGTGAATAGTAACTCATGAATAGTAACCTAGACATGAAAAAGTTCCAAATTTGATAAAACTTCAGTCATATTTCAAAGATAACGTGATGATCAAGAAATAATAATATTTACGAAAAAAAATATCACTTACCTCGAAAGAGAGAAAGAGAGAAAACTTTGTTTCCGGTGTGATTTTCAATTTAACTTTCAATTTCTATTTATAGGAAAATACATGTTAGCCCAAGGCAGACTGACCGCTACTCGATGGCTTTACTATTACCACCCACCACATTTGAAATAAAATTCAGCACATTTCTTCACCAACCACAAGTGGGGCCCACTCAATTCTAGAATTTTCCACCAAAATCAATTATAAACCTAATTTTTCGAATCCGACACCTCTTAAAATTCACAACAAATCATTCGTGCATTTTTAATTGGCTCAAAATTTGTGGACATATCAACTTATGTATGTATAACATACCCAAAATTACCACAATCCAACTATTTGGATTAAAAATTATAACCCCCATGATATATCTCAAAAACCCACGATTTAATTTTAATACCTCCAACTGTAAAATACCGATAAAACACCTCAACAATAATTTCTTCATTTATAACCACATAAATAAATCCATCATTTATATCCACATAAAATAAATATTTCTTTATCATATGAATCAATAATTAATTATTCACAAATAATATTACGTAATCACAATTATAACAACCAGCCGCTTCTGTGAAAGGGGGGCTTCAGATAAGATTTCTCTCCATCAAGCGCCGCAATTAGTAACCAAACCTCTCCTCGATGTAACTTTCTAGACATTGCCAATAATGCTATCTAATAATATTATTCAAATAATATGAATTATTGATCCGATAATGGAGATAATGCGTGACAATTATTGAACAACAATAATATAAAATATCAACGCAAAGAATTATTGAATCAATAAAATAAAATATTGAATAAAGAATTACTCTTGTGAAAATTATCGAAAAGGCCTTCACGTAAGGATCAATAATTCAACAATCAATAATGCAATCAATGCAGAAACAAATATCGATTTTAAGTTCAATTAAACTTTTCTTAAACACTTAACAATTATCATAGATAATTTTCTTAGCGATCAAAACAATTTTCATAGACTTGTAATAATTTTCAGATAATTATTACCATTTATGAACATTTTATAATCATTAAAACTTATATAAAATTAATTAAATATCACATAACTTCCACATTAATCAAATAACCTATTTATTTCAAAATTAAATATTAATGAAAATCCTTATCATAATATCATAATATAATTATAATATCACAAAGTATTTTAATACTTCAAAAATCATAATTATATGATTTTTAAATTATTAAATCCATTATCCGATAATTGATATTAATTTTAAAATATTAATATTTTCATGCCAAAATATTAAGAGTTATATTTTATAACTTAAAATATTTTTATAACACATAAATCATTTTTATATAATTTTTAAATCATTAATTCTATTTTTCCATAATTTATTTAATATATTTATTAAATAAATTAATTACCATTAATAATAAATTATTAATGAAATTCATCACAAAATATTAAAAGTCATCAAAATACCTTAAAATATTTTCTAACATCATAATATAATTTTTCATGAATTAAAACTATTTTTAAATAATTTATTTAATATTATAATTAAATAAATAAATACCTTTTATATTCTAAAAATATTAAATATTTATGAAATATACTCAAAATAATTAAAAACTATTTTTCGGACCTTAAAATAATTTTTCAGAATTTATTATGTATTTTTAATAATTAAAAACTATTTTTCTCTATTTATTTAATTAATTAATCTATTTTACGAAATTAAGTGTCACTAAAGGGCCCTATAGCGACAGAACCGTCGCTATAGGTGTTCTTGAGCATGTTCTTGAGCTTCATGTCAGACTCCAAGGTAGGAGGTTTGACCGGATTTAATTCAGTGTTCTTATTGATTTATGGGTTTGTTAAGACGTTTATCTTGTAGTATTTATGTAATACTACTATTATATATCACCATATAAGCCATTAAGCATCATAATCACAAGATCCAAGTCTGCAAAGTTGATGTCAGAGGCCTGCAGGGATTTCTAGGTTTCCCAGATTCCCAGTCAGTTTCGAGTGACTACTTTGTGGCTAAATTTTATACATGTTCCACGTTATGTTAAGGTTCAGATCTATATTCGTTATGTCAAGGTACAACAACAAATCACCAGATCAACTTAACAACATCAAAACAAAGAAGATCTAGGTCGGTCAACTGAGGCCACAACAATCATTCTTGAACATTTCGGAAAACCCGTAAATGTTCTTGAAATTCGATCGATAACGGTGGTTTGACCACAAATAGTTTTGATTCTGAGCAAGATCTGAGCAAGATAATGGCTTGTAAATGTATATCTCATGTTAGACTACAACCTTAAAGCAATAACATGACCAAAGAACTTAACAGAAGCAAGATTCAAGGCCTTAAAAACGTGTCAGACGAAATCTGGAAATCAGGCCGCCTGCATTTTCGGTTTCGTCAGTTCGGTCAATGGGTTTTATTTGCTTCATAACTTTCGATCTATACATGCTATGACCCTGATTCAAGTTGCAGAGTAAATACCACATATCATAGAACATATCCAAAACATAAAACACACACGGATCTAAAGGCCCTGACATATGGTTGTCAGGCCATTTCTTGAACTTTTTCCAGATTTCTAAAAATGCTAGATTCGTGCATCTAAGTGATATGGATCTAGGTTTTGACAACCCAGATCATCAAATGACACTCTATTACACAACTTTAACCCATCAACAACAACATTTAGCATCAAATCATCAGATTTCTAAGTTAGGGTTTTTTTTATACCTTTGATCTTTGATTTCTGACTTTTGATTCCTTATCTTGGCTTGCTAATACAAGATCTTAGCTTTGTTTCTCACACTTTCTCACTCTAAGTTCCGAAAATATAGAGAGATAAGGGACTTGGAGCAAATGATAAGTAAAGTTTCTTACTTTTTAATTTTAGATCTTTTAAATCCATGGTTGTAAATGTGGCTAGGTGTTCAAATTTGGCTGATTCAAGGTGTGTGGTTATAATTCAAGAGATGTGGCACCAATTTTGGCCACAACTCTTTTAACATAAAAGTTAAGGGAGGGTAATTTGGTCTTTTAGCATACCATTTTAATTCTACAATAGTCATTTGTTGCAAACCCTTAGGGTTAAAACCTAAGCTTTCCATAATTCACCTTTTAGGATTTCTAAATTAGGATTTTCATAAATGAAAATTAACATCTTTAAATTATAATTAGAGTTTCTTAATTACAGTATACTTTCCTAATCACATTAGGACTAACACAAATTAGGATTAATATTTCCTAATTAAGATTGCTAATTTAGCAATTAAATCCATAATTGTACAATTGGGTTCCTGACAGAATAATTAGGGTTTAAAAATTTGAAATTAGGTTTTGCTAATTAATTAAGCTTTACCCTAATTACTATTATAATTAATAACCCTTAAGTAATATAATCTTCCTTTAAGTTCTCAGATTAGGGTTTCAAATACCCGAAATTTGAAATTAGAGTTCCCAGATTAGATATTAGGGTTTTTTAATAATCAATTAGGGTTTCAAGTAATTCGTTAGGGTTTTTCCTAAAAAATTATAATTAATGACGTTAAACCTTATACACAGCATTTAAATTCCAGAATTAGGGTTTCAAATTCTGAATTAGAGTTTCGGATTCCCGAAACTGAAATTAGGGTTTCAAAACCGATTTCTAGGGTTTCTTATCAGACGTTAGGGTTTTCTAATTGAACATTGACGTTCTTAATAATATTAGGGTTTGACACTGATCCAAAATACCATATTCGCCACATACTGTGCACAAATAATACCATATTCACAGAATATAAACACATATACACTTAATCTTGAATAATTCACCTAAATCCTTCACAGAATTTTGAAATCCTCAAAATTCCATCCCAAAAATATCAAACGCATACACCTATTTTCCGTCTAGGCATATTATTTGACCTTAAATCAATCATTTAAGATTTTAATAATTTGTCTAATTTCTCGGGTTGTCACAATTCATATCTTACTTACTACTCCCGTCAACGTCTAAGTCATACAACCAATGTATACTTAAAACGTTCGCTCAACGTGAATACGATTCACGAGGATCGTTTACGTATTCAACGAGGATCGTTTACGTATTTAACGTTTACGTTACTCACTTCTTAATTCTATTCAACCTTCATCCAAGTTTTTAATTACTTTCATTCATTACTCGTCACCTGAACCCCGTGTTCATTATTCTTTCCTAATGTCAAAGCCATACGGTTCTTTGTATGCTAAGACTGATCGTTCATCGCAACAATGTTACGTTCACAGTGTCTAAACGCTTTACATTCATCTCTCATGACCATGACATAACATCGAAATATTATTCATTACTCTAGTCAATCAACGTCTAAGGAATCACCATTAAAGCAATCCCTCACGTTCGATTATCGCGACTACGGTCCCTGGATATTGGTTCCGCAACTCGCATTCACATTCTTTGTTTTTTAATCTCGTTTAATCTTTTCGTTCAACCTTCATTAAAGGTTTAATACACTTGATTAAGTGTTACAATAATTGAACTACATGTTCATATTTCTTTCTTGCACATCCCCCAGTAATTGAGCAGTAAAAATCTCATTTCTGGGCATTGCCCTGCACCGGCGCTACGGCGTCGTGCCCTTCCCTTTCTTTTGCGCTGCAGCGCCACTTAGTAGTAGCTAATGGCCCGAGCTCGCGCTGCGGCGCCGGTCCCCAAGGCACGACTCGCGCTGCGGCGCCAAGCATGAAACCTAAAAAAAATTTCTAAGTCTTTTGCAAGCTTGAGACGCTGACTTTGAAATCTCATATCTTATTCGTTATAACTCGGAATAAGATCGTTCCAAAGCCATTTTCTTCCTTATCTTACGCACTTCGATTACCCTCGGACAGAACTTTGTTCTGAATCCGCTAACATGCCATTCGATTGGCTTAATCTTTGCCCTTCGTTCGTTTTACTTTATTAACGTTCTTTATTCATTCGTCTGTAATTCAGTCATCCGAACTCTGAACTCATTCGTTCTTGAGTCTATGACTCACATTTTATACATTCTCTTACATTCTTATGAAACACTACATGTTCGGGTTCATTTAAAAACTTTCTAATTCTCGTTCTTCTTTTACGAAATTTTCGTCATAACTTCGTTATAGCTCAGTTTTAATCCGTTCATCATGAACGTTTCTAACGTTCCTAACCAAGCAATAAGCAACTAACTTATACGTGATGGTTTTAAACTTGTCCATCAACAACAATTATCCTACGATGGTTTTAAATTTGTCCATCAACAATGTTCTTCGCGTTCTGCGCTCGTTCTTCCTTTTTAATCGATATTTTGGATTACAATTTTACTTTTTCTTAGAATTTGATGTTATAGAATATCATTCCTTACTTATTTGACCTTCTCATTTATAAGATTCATTCAGATCACTCAAAATTCTTACGAATCTTACACTTCCTTAAGAAATTTATAAACTAAATTTCTAATTCTTATTTCTTCGTTTCTCATGATTTCAACCATATGAATTCATTCTTAACTTCATTTACTTCTTATCTTCATTAAGTTATGTTTTTGAACATATTAAACTTAAAGAGAATTAGAAGAAACTAGGTTTCGGATTACCATTCTTCTTTAATCTCCTTCCGTTGGACAAAGCATGCACACGGCAAGCTTTTCATCATTCTCTCCTTCTTCTCTCAGCCGAACTCTCTCTCTCTCTCTCTCTCATAGTGTAGGATTTTCAAAAGCTCAAAATAATGAACTTAAGCTTTCTATTTATAGAAAACCAAGACTTAGGGAAAATTGGTCATTTCGCCCCCAACCTCCCTACTTTTAAAAGATTGGCCACCAAGTTTACTTGGCCACCACCCTTACTTGGTGGCCAAGTGGCCGCCCCACATGTCCATGGGTCTTCCCCATGGGTTGCCCTATGGGTTTTACCTATCCGGTGATCCATCGGTTCGATCCGCAGTTTATTTTCCTGGATCAGACTTAATTAAATCTAACACTTAGCCTTACATTAATTCTTACTGGGCCTACCCTAGGCTTAATTACACATTCCATTGGGCTTGATATAATCCAAGTTCAATTGGATTCTTCAAAGTCCATGAACTCAAAGTCCATTACGACTAATCGCATTCTACGCATCTCATTCTCATATTCTTTTCGTATATAGTTTGTACGATATTCGTATTATAAGTCATACTAATCTTCGTACTACACTCGTATAATACCTAGTATTATACGAGTATTTCTCATGCATAATAACTGTAATTATTATATGAAATCATAAAATTCTCGGAACTTACGTTTCCTAACACTTAGGTTTTAAGTCCGCAGGCGAAAACTTCGTTTTTGCCATAACTGAAATATTATTGAATATTCCATCTCGCCTCAAAATTCTATCATTACGCATTTCTCGGAAAGTCAAAATAAATCTACGAGCAGAAACGGATGAATAGTGCCTATTTCGTCTTTTTCCCCGAAAATAATTTTGTTCCAGGAAAAATTTTATTTTCGTCTTGAAAATTCTTACTCGTCCAGTCTAGCTCGTAGCTAGAATTCTCATGATTAATAATCATTCTAGGTTATAGAACGATTAATAAACACATAACAAAGAATAGTATTAATAAAAATTCATTTTATTAATAACTAATTCTTTAAACTTAAATTCTGGACAATCCGATTTTTTGGGTTGTCACAGTTAGGATGTGTTCTCATGCAACATGAGAAAGTCATAGCCTATGCCTCACGACAAGTCAAAGAATATGAGAGGAATTATCCTACTCATTATCTAGAGTTGGCATCAATCATTTTTGCGCTTAAGATTTGGAGGCATTACCAGTATGGAGAGAAAGTGGAGATATTTACGGATCATAAAAGCCTCAAATATTTTTTCACTCAAAAGGAACTCAACATGCGACAACGACGTTGGCTTGAACTGTTGAAAGATTATGATCATACCATCCAATACCATCCTGGAAAAGCGAACGTGGTAGTGACGCGATTAAGTAAAGATCATATGCAAGCACGAAAAGCGATATTGTCAACGCAAAGACCCATTTTGTGTGACTTGCAAAGGATGGAGATAGAGTTAAAGTCTCCAGGGACCCATGTGATGATGGTGAATATACGAGTAGAATCGAATTTAATTGATAAAGTTAAAGTTGCTCAAGCTACAGACCTGAAGCTGATGCGTATGAGGAAGAAAGTGCAAGAAGGTGCTATACCGGAAGCAAAAATCGATGAAGAAGGAATACTTCGAGTCAACTCCAGACTTTGTGTTCCTAACGACCCTGATTTAAAGTATAAAATCATGATGGAGGCGCACAACACACCTTTTGCAATCCATCCTGGGAGTACCAAAATGTATCGTGATCTTCGACATACATTTTGGTTGAGCAATATGAAGAGAGAGAGATAGCGGGGTTTATCTCAAGGTGTCTAACTTGTCAACGAGTCAAGGCAGAGCATCAAGTGCCAAAAGGTCCATTGCAACCACTTGAAATTCCAAATTGGAAGTGGGAGCACATTACTATGGATTTCGTTACTGGTCTTCCCAAGGTTTCTCAAGGCATAGATGCAATTTGTGGTCATTGTTGATAGATTGACCAAGTCTGCTCATTTCTTACCAATACAAGAAACTTATACACTTGAACGTCTTGCTAGTATGTATATAAACGAGATTGTAAAATTGCATGGTATGCCAGTATCTATAGTTTCTGATCTATACCTAAGATTCACTTCAAGATTTTGGGTTAGTTTGCAAAAAGCTATGGGCACGGATTTACAATTTAGTTCAGCATATCATCCTCAAATGGATGGGCATTCGGAAAGGACTATTAAAACTCTTGAAGATTTATTAAGACTTTGTGTCCTTGACTTCAAGGGAAGTTGGGACAAGTTCTTACCATTGGTGGAGTTTTTCTACAACAACAGTTATCAAGAAAGTATTGGCATGGCTCCATTTGAGGCGTTGTATGGAAGAAAGTGTCATTCTCCAGTATGCTGGGATGAGGTGGGTGAAGCAATGTTGTTGGGACCGAAGTTGGTACGTATAACTACAAAAAGATTCAAATGATCCGACAACGTATAAAAACCTCACAAGATCGACAAAAGAGTTATGCTGATCTTCATCGAAAAGACATGGAATTCAATATTGGAGATCATGTGTTGTTACGTGTTGCTCCATGGAAAGGAGTTACGAGATTTGGAAAGAGAGAAAAGCTCAATCCTCGATTCATTAGCCCATTTATAATCCTCGAACGAGTAGGAACTATGGCCTATAGACTCGCCTTACCGCCAAGTATGTCTCGTGTTCATAACGTTTTCCACATATCTATGTTACGTAAATATGTGAAAGACCCAAACCACATTATTGAATTAGAACCAGATGAGATAGAGGAAGATTTAACATATGAAGAGTTACCTGTTAAAATCTTGGATAAGAAGGATCATGTTCTACGCTCCAAGGTTATACCTCAAGTCAAAGTTTTGTGGAGAAACCACGATGTGGAAGAAATGATCTGGGAGTTAGAATCTGAGATGAAGTCAAGATATCCTCACCTCTACGATATACCAGGTACGTACCTTAATTACGAGGATGAAATTTCATAAGAAGAGGAGGTTGTAAGGTCCCAACGTTTATGAATAAAGATTAATTTCTCTCGAAATATATTTTTGAATATTATGGTGTGGATATAATATAATGTTATAGTTGTGGGTAATATTTACAAATTTTGCAAAGTAAGCAAGTGGTTATATAATATTCGATTATTCGGGGAATATTTGTTTTAACAGGGAATATTAGTATATGGACAATCATTAGTGGACCCCAACAACTAAGTATTGTTGTAATAAGAAAAAACGCTACGTAATTATCTTTTATAAAAATAACTACGGAAGTGTTATCGTTAAAACTATTGAACTACCCAAAGAGTAAAAAGTACAATAATACGCGTGGTTGCATAAGAGCACACGGTATTGGTTATTGATGCTTACGTGAGAAGTCACTCGCTTATACTCAATTATTGCTACAATGAATTTTCAGATCATATCTCTCATATTATCGATTCAATTATTGTCACAATATCATCTGCATAATATGTTAAATTATTAAATCAATAATTGAGACGTCAAAGTTATTTATATTATTAAATTACAATATTTACAATGTCTAGAAGTTCTGTCAAGGAGAGGTTTGGTCATCTAATTACGCGCCAATAAGGAGAAATCCTCATCGGAAAGCCCCCTCTTTCCTGGGAACGACCTGATTGTTAAATATTGTGAGTTATAATATTAATGATGAATAAGTTCGTGTTGATTAAAGATGAATTTGATAGTTCCATTGTGTTGGGATTATTAGTGTTAGTGGAAATCGACATTTATTCCGATGATAATTGATGTCTGGGAGTTATATTGATAAATCGGGTAATTAATCGGATAAATGAGGAATTAATTGCTATTAATTCACATGATTATAACTTTTTATTCACATGTGTGTACTATTGAATCACATTCATGTACTATTAGGGGAGTTGGTACAAGATTGATAATACTTGCATGACTAAGTTAAAAATGGAGGTATAGATGGAGGTACTATACTGTAATTCGTATTTTCACATGATTTTAACTATTGATTCACATGATTGAACTATTGATTCACATTATTTACTATTAGGGGAGGTGGTGCAAGTTTGATAATACTTGCAGGACTAAATTAAAAATGAAAGAAAAGTTGGATGTATTGTAATGTAATATTTCGAGCCCCAAAACGTGCAATTATCGAAATTATATTTTCTTATAAATAAAAGCTCATTCTTCCTTCATTTCTCACCAATTCACTAAAGCTTTAGAGCAATTATTATAGAGAGAAATTATAGAGAGAAAGAAGAAGAGAAGTCTGCTACCTCTCTACTCCAAAGATCCGGTTTTTTTAAATGTAAGGGGTATTATTTATTTCGTATTCATGAAGAGAGCTTCTGTTATTCCATTCTTTATTATTATGTTGGAATAACCTATCTATGCGAAGTACCACATACATGGTGAAATTCTTCTGTTATTCCATTCTTTATTATTCTCTTGGAATATCCTGTCTGTGCGGATTAAGCTAGACCTGGTTCCATTCTTTATTATTCTGTTGGAATAACTTATCTGTGCGGTCTATCGCATGCATGGTGAATTCGTTGTTATTCCATTTTTTATTATTCTATTGGAATATCCTGTCAGTGCGGATTACGCTAGACCTGATTCCATTCTTTATTATTTTGTTGGAATATCCTCGTCTGCAAGTGATTACGCTTAGACTGGTTCCATTCTTTATTATTTTCATTGAATAACTCCGCATGCGCGGTACCTATCGCATGCATGGTAAATTTTTCTCATTATTCCATTCTTTATTATTCTGCTGGAATATCCTCGCTCATGCGGATTACGCATGACCTGGTTCCATTCTTTAATATTCTGTTGGAATAACCTATCTGTGTGGATTATCACATGCATGGTGAATGATCCTTCGTATTTATTCCTTATTAAATTATGGAAATGATCTGTCTGCGTGGATTACCGCATGGCGGGTGAAAATCCATTTGCAGTTTCATATATTCTATGATACTCATTTGGTTAAAGTTTTGGCTTCTATACTCCATGAAATTAGTAGAATATCCTGGATATTTGCGCTTCATCCAGTATCTTTTCATGGAAATATTTTTCTGAGCATTCTTGAATTTTACTCCACAAAGCAGTATCGTGTTGACAATTTAAATGTAATTGATTTCAAGATAAAGTAACTTATAAATCTTTAAAATTTATTCTTGAACTTGTTTTATTGAATTATTATGTCATTGTTATCATCCTCATGCTTATATTGTGATGAAAGTCATCTTTGGCTTACGTGCATAGATGGACTTGGTATGATTATGACCGTGGATTATTCTAGGTATAATCATGACACGTAATGTTATATATGATGTGGTAAAAGTCCTCGGTAGCTTTGCTTGCGTTGCATTGATGGATAGTTTTTGGTATGATTATGACTGTGGATTATTCTAAGATAGTCATGACCATTGATGATTTAATGAATATCCTTGGTCCAGTAGTAGTGCGAGGATGACTCGATGATGTGGTTTATTTATTAAAATCGAGTCTCAAATGATAAAAATTAATGAAAACATTTTAAATCATAGAAGATAGTAGATATCATGCTCTACTTAACTCTTCTAATGGATTGCATATTCTGCTGCAGTTAAACTTGATGTCTATTGTATTTTATCAGTTTAACACTGTTGAAGACTAATGATAATTTATTCTGCATTATCTTAGTCATAATATTCCTTACTAGGCTAGTTGAGATCACCCTTTTCTTTCAGTGTTCTCTTCAGGAAATGAGAACGTAGCCGGGACTAGTCGGGGAACGGAGTGACGGTCCAGATGATAGCATTAGTAGTCCTCACTATTCTGTTAAATAGTGTGACAATGAATGTAATGAGGACTTCATTGAGTGTGGATATTGTCTAGATGACAATATTCTTATTAAAACTCTTAGATTATTTTTTGTCGTATTTCACACGACTGTTGTATAATTAAGTTATATTTTAATTTTGTACCATGTATTTGGTGACTCAAGATGGGTGATGTATACCTATTTTGGGGGTGTCACATACACAACAATTTTGCTGTAAAATTTTTAATAATTTGATTGCTCTTCCTCCCTGCTATGACCTTATCAGATTACGTGGTGATCTCATATTTTAATCATATTATATTACGATTCTTGTCTATGTTATGATCATTTTGTTTTACGATCTTCTTTCCCTTTAATACTTTTAGTCTTTTAGACTCTATCTATTCGTTACTACTATTCATCTTTATTATCAGAGTTAGGTAACTCTAGATTTTTATAACTTGCCAAGATTCTTCTTTGAATCTTATACTAACTCTATTTGAGTAAGTCCTTATCCTCATCCCTGCAGTTATAGCCTAAGGTAACCCTACTTAAGGTTTATAAGCTACAACTTTGATACCAAGTGTAATGTCCCCAAATCCAAGTACTAATCACCACAAACCTGGTACATCAATTCTATAACTATTACGGAAGATATAAACATAAATTGTTTATAAAATAACCTTTACAACATAATCCCCAAGGTCGATAACCTTAACTTAATACACATATTCATATACTATAGGACTTACAATTTATTTGCCTTCAATATTATTACAATTTTAACTGTACACTAATCCATTCCTGGAACTTGTCTTTGCCTTTGCCTGTGTTGGGAAATTGTATAGTTAAATTTGATGTTGAAAGTAAATATTCATGCTTAAATGTAAAGTCCATCAAGGAATACATGTTCAAGGACTTAGTGGTAGATCAAACTTGTTAGGTTGATCTGAGCTTTAATGTTTATCGTTCTGTAAATGAATGTATAGAAGAAAAGATTAAAGCTGTTAGGTTTATCTATCTCTTGAGATGTAATAGATACGCTTTAATAGAATTGTAGTCTGTTGAGCTAGTCAAGAGATTGCGGAAGCCAAGGTAGAATTGTAGAGCATCGAGAATCGCAATCTGTTTTCTTTAGAGGGCCTCTCTCAGAATCGTCGAGTGGTCCAAACGCCTGCCGAGCCAACTCAAAAATCGTAGTGTGTTATCGGAAGCGTAGAGTCTGAAAATCAAGCAAGCAAAGATCGTAGTCTACCAGTACTTAAGAGAAATCATAGTGTTCTCTTCTATCAGTACCGGATCAAGCACCAATGTGGCAAGACACCACAATCATGATCGTAGTGCATCATCTGTCTGCATCAAAAGCATCGAGCTTTGTCCATTTATTGAAGAATAAAATACAACAAAAATGGAATGGATTATAAACGTTGAGACTCTCGGGAATCCCAATGACCCAACACCCATCCTTAGTATAGAACGAAGAAACGTATTGAAGAAGCTAAGGAAAGTACTACATGTCAGCTGAAAACACCTTTTTAGGTGTTAAGTGAGATAGCAGTCTGCAGTGTCAGTGGGCCAGATGGATGGACAGAAGACTTCCATAAAGTCACCATCAGTGCTCAGAAATGTCAAATGCAATTAATTCTTCAACAGTTGCCTTCAAATGGATACATTTCAAAGGCACCTTATATGCGAATCAGATACAGAAGAAACAATTAAGCAAGCATAGAATAAAAAAGTTGAAGAACATTCAATGCTCAACTCTACGATCCGTAAAGAAATCTTGCTCAACTAATTAGTTCTTTCGAACACAAGCTTAACGGCAACTGAGTAGCACCATTCAAGAACTCAACTATCATTAAGTGAAGTAAGAAGTTCCAAGTCTATTGGACTTGAAGAGTTCTAAGTGAACTAAGAAGTTCCAAGTCTGCTGAACTTCAAGAGTTCTAAGTGAACTAAGAAGTTCCAAAACTGTCGATCTTGAAGGAATCTCAATGATTCGAAGATTTTAAAAACATCCTTAGTGGATTTGCTACTCAAGGAGTAGAAGAGTGGACTAGGAGCCTTGAGTGCTCTGAACCACTTAAAAACACTGTGTCTCTTATATTCTTGCTATAACTGTTATATCTGTCATAACTGCTTATCTCATATTAACTTATTTTATCTTAAAGGGAAACAAAAAATCTCAACTTCCGCTGTGATTAAATCATTAACAAATGTGACAAGTATTTTTTTGTAAAAGAAATTCTAAAATATCTATTCAACCCCCCTTATAGATAACTATTGTGCCTCTAGGAACTAATAATTGGTATCAGAGCAGGTTCTCTCAATCAGCCTACAAAGCTTGAGTAGATCCAATTGCACATCTGATAAGCGAATCAAAGACTGAAGGAGTCAGTAAGCCACTAATGTGCAACAAAGATAAATTCGCCAACTGAAAAGTTCGTATGCAAGCCTACATGGATTCAATAAATGAAGATCTATTTGAAACTGTTCAGAATGGGCCCTACGTTCCAATAAAGCTTACACCAACTTCAGACGATCCAAACAGAGTTCAAATCAAGGTCAAAGAAGAATGGACTGATAATGAAAAGAAAGCTGTCCAACTCGACAAAAAGGCAAATAAAATTTTGTTCCAATCTCTAGAAGATGATGTGGTGAACACTAAAACTACAAAGAAAGTATGGGAAACATTGTTCATTATGCATGAAGGAACTGAAGAAGTCATAGAAAATAAACAATCTCTTCTGACTCAATAATATGAAATGTTTGCCCATGTTCCAGGTGAAAATGTCACTTCCACTTATGAAATATTCAATGTTCTGCTCAACTCTCTTCAAGCTTTTGGAAAGATCTATCCAAATAAAGATTTGATCATAATGTTCATGAGAGCTTTACCTAGCAAGTGGGATGCCAAAACCACTGCCATCAGAGAATCAAAGAATCTCCATAAAATGACTGTTCAACAATTATATGGCAACCTTCTCACCTATGAAATGGAGCTGACTCAGCGAACAGAGACCTTATCTGAAGGAAGAACGAAGGACAAAGGAGTTGCTCTCAAAGCAACAGATAACATGTGAGACCCCGGATTATATGAATAAAGATTTAAATTTCTCGAAATATTTTTTTTGAATATTATGGTGTGGATTTGATATAATGTTATAGTGGTTATATAATATTCGTTTGGTCGGGGAATATTCGTTTTAACAGGGAATATTCGTACGACGACATAATCAATGGTGGACCCCACAACAGAAGTATTGTCGTAGTAAGAAAACGACAGAATTATCTTTTATTAAAAATAAAGGCGAAAGTGTTACCGTTAAAACTGTTGAACTACCCGGTAGTAAAAGTACAGTAATACGCGTGGTTGCATAGTAGCACACGGTATTGGTTATTGATGCTTACGTGAGAAGTCACTCAGTTATACTCAATGATTACTACAGTAATTGCTGCATCATATCTCCCATATTATTGATTCAATTATTGTCACAGTATCATCTGTATAATATGTTATATTATTAAATCAATAATTGAGACAACAAAGTTATTCATATTATTATTTGCAATATTGACAATGTCTAGAAGTTATGTCAAGGAGAGGTTTGGTCATCTAATTGCGTGCCAATAAGGAGAAATCCTTATCGGAAAACCCCCTCTTTCCTGGGAATGACCTGGTTGTTAAATATTATGAATTATAATATTAATAATGAATAAGTTCGTGTTGATTAAAGAAGAAATTGATAGTTCCATTGTGTTGGAATTATTAGTGTTAGTGAAAATCGATATTTATTTCGATAATAATTGATGTCTAGAGGTTATATTGACCAATCAGGTAATTAACCGGATAAATGAGCAATTAATTGCTATTGATTCACATGATTATAACTATTTGTTCACATTGTTTACTATTGATTCACATTCATTTAATATTAGTGGAGTTGGTGCAAGATTGATAATATTTGCATGACTAAGTTAAAAATGGAGGTATAGATGAAAGTACTATACTGTAATTCGTATTTTCACATGTCTAGAACTATTGATTCGCATGATTTACTATTAGGGGAGATGGTGCAAGTTTTATAATACTTGCAGGACTAAATTAAAAATGAAGAAAAAGAGGAAGGTATTATACTGTAATATTTTGAGCCCTAAAACGTGCAATTATCGAAACTATATTTTCCTATAAATAGAAACTCATTCTTCCTTCATTTCACACCAATTCACAAAAGCTATAGAGCAATTATTATAGAGAGAAATTATAGAGAAAAGAAGAAGAGAGAAGTCTCACTACCTCACTATTCCAAAGATGAAGTTTTTTTTAAGGTAAGGGTATTATTCTTCAGTATTCATGAAAAGAGTTATTTTCTTTCAATACTGTAAGGGTTGTTATTCTATTCTTTATTATTCGCTGGAATAACTCGTGCATGCGGCCTTATCGCATGCACGGTGAATTCTTCTCATTATTCCATTCTTTATTATTCCATTGGAATAACTTTTATGCGTGTGGTCTATCGCATGCTTGGTGAATTCTTCTATTATTCCATTCTTTATTATTCGCTGGAATAACTTTTGTTTGTGCGGTCTATCGCATGCACGGTGAATTTTGTTGTTATTCCATTCTTTATTATTACGTTGAATATCCTCGCCTATGCGGATTACGCATGACACGTTCCATTCTTTATTATTCTCATTGAAATATCCCGTCATGCATGCAAGTTAAACACGACTGGTTCCATTCTTTATTATTCTGTTGGAATAACTCGTGTCTACGCGGATTACGCGCGCCTAGTGAATTCTTCTGTTATTCCATTCTTTATTATTCTGTTGGAATAACCTGTCTATGTGGATTACCGCATGCATGGTAAATGATCCTTCGTATTCATTCCTTATTAAATTATTGAAATGATCTATCAACGTGGATTACCACATGTCGGGCGAAAATCCATTTGTGGTTTCATATATTCTATTATACTCAGTTGGTTAAAGTTTTGGCTTCTATACTCTATGAAATTAGTGAAATATTCTTGATATTTGTGCTTCACCCAGTATCTTTTCATGGAAATATTCTTCGGAGCATTCTTGAATTTTACTCCATAAAGAAGTATCATGTTGACAATTTGGACGTTATTGATTTCGAGATAAATTAAAATTATAAATCTTTAAAATTTATCCTTAAACTTGTTTTATTGAATTATTATGTCATTGTCATCATCCTCATGCTTATATTGTGATGAAAGTCATCTCTGGCTTACGTGCATAGATGGACTTGGTATGATTATGACAAGGATTATTCTAAGATAATCATGGCCGTAATGTGACGAATGATGTGGTGAAAGTCCTCAGTGGCCTGTGGTGCATTGATGGACAGTTTTTGGTATGATTATGACCAGGGATTATTCGGTATAGTCATGACCATTAATGATTTAATGAATATCCTTGCCCCGTAGTGCAGGGAAGATTCGACGATATAGTTTATTTATTAAGCCGAGTCTCAGCGATAAAAATTGATGAAAACATTTTAAATCATAGAAGATAGTAGATATCATGCTCTACTTGACTCTTCTATTGGATTGCTTATTCCGCTGCAGTTAAACTTGATGTCTATTGTATTTTATCAGTTCAACATTGTTGAAGGCTAATGATAATTTATTCTGCATTATCTTAGTCATAATATTTCTTACTGGGCTAGTTGAGCTCACTCTTTCTTTCACCGTTTCTTCAAGAAATGAGAACGTGGCAATGGACTAGTCGGGGAACAGAGTGATCGGTCCGATGATAGCATTAGTAGTCCTCACTATTCTATTAAATAGTGTGACAATAAATGTAATGAGGACTCCTTTGAGTGTGGATATTGTCTAGATGGCAATATTCTTGTTTAAACTCTTAGCTATGTTTTGTCGTATATTACTCGACAGTTGTATAATTAAGTTTGTATTTGAATTTTGTACCATGTATTTGGCGACCCAAGATGGGTGATATATACCGCTTTTGGGGCGTCCACGCTTAGTATCAAAGCTTAGGGATATGATCCCCGGCCGAGATGTGAGACAAGAACTAGGAGGGGAGAGACGCGGGAATTCCTTCGCTAGTATGACCTACCTAAGTTTATTTGGTATTTAATTGGTCAATTGGTAGTATAGGGATAATATGTGATATGTTAATTAACCCTTGTTTTGTGACGACAAAGGTTTGAAAATGGCATCTAAAATGTTGAGATCAAAGAATGAAGCACATGAGACCGTTGAGTCACCAACGATCAATACCCAGGATAATGTGCAACAGGAAGATAATAATCCTTAGGTAAATAACAACACCAATCAGATGATGAACGATGGGATGTTCAGAGGCTTTATGCAATTCATGCATCATCAAGCGAGAGAGACTCCTGTTCATAATGCAGGTGGAAACAATGGCAACCCACAGTCGGTCACCGCTAAGCAGTTCAAGGAGCTGGGACCACCGGAGTTTTTGGGAAAGCCAGAACCACTTAAGGTGGAGACATGGTTAAAGCAGATCACCAAGATATTTGATGTCTTGGGATGCTCCGAGGAGCATAAGGTTCCCTTTGCCACCTTTATGTTATGTGAAGAGGCAGATTACTGGTGGGAATTTGTCAAACGTACCCAGCCTGACGCACTCAAGATGTCTTGGGAGAAGTTCCAAGAGCTGTTCAACGACAGGTAATTTCCCGAAAGTATTCGTCACATGAAGGAGGTGGAGTTTATCAAGTTGGAGCAAAACAATATGACCGTGTTACAATACGAGGCTAAATTTGTGGAGTTATCACGGTTTGCATCCCATTTGGTCGATAATGAGGAGCGAATGACGCGAATGTTTCTAAGAGGTTTTAAACCCGATATACGTCAATACCTCATTTCTCACAAACTTTGTTTATATTCAGATGTTGTGAATATGACTCAGTTATTGGAGCGCGATAATGAGTCAGCACAACCAAAAGGTAATGACCAACAACACGATAATAATCGTATCGGTGGCAACGACCATCGGAACAATGATAACCATCATGGGGGAAATTACCATGCCAAGAATGGTAACCACTTCGGTGGTAATCATGGCTAAGATAATAGGAGTGGAAACTTCAAGAAGAGAATGTTCAACAACGATGGAAAGATAGCAGCACCAACACCAGTTTTCAAGGAAGGAGAACGACCACCAATTGTATGCTTTAAATGCGGAGGGGAGGGACATATCAGTCCAAATTGCGTGATGCAGTCCAAAGCATGTTACAATTATGGAAAAGAAGGTCACCTAGCCCGATTTTGCCGTGCACCAAAGTCAAGTGCAGCTGGGACGGTGGCACCAAAGGCAGATACGGACAAAACAAAGTCGGTGGTTTCTAGAAGAGCATTTTTTGTGACTTGTCAAAAAGCGAGTAACTCGAATGAAGTTAGCACGGGTTAGTTGATTATAAATTATTGTGAAGTCTATACCTTATTAGATACAGGTTCTACCCATTCTCTTATCTCTCTTGCTTGCGCTCAACGTTTAAATTTAACTCTAGAGAAGTTAGACTTTGACTTATTGGTTGAAACTCCATTGGGAGAAACCTTCGTTATCTCCACTATTTATAAATCTTGTTTGATTCAAATCAACACTTTCACGTTACATGTCGATCTTATCTCTCTGAAAATACTTGCCTTTGATGTGATTTTAGGAATCAATTGATTAACTACTCATCATGCTTTTCGTAAGGTTGTTAGCTTTTATATTCTTAACCAACCTGTTATGCAAATTCAAGCAACCAAACCACTAAAGTCAATCATTGTCATATCAAGCCATAAGTAAAGAGCCCTAAGCCTTTCGCTGGTAACTTCCTTGTGTGGAATGCACCGAAGCCAGACTTTCTGTAGGGGAAACCGTGAATGACGATGGCAAGTTGATAGGTATCAATGTGATGTACTATCCAAGTCTTGGATGAGAGTCACAGTTTTGAATGATATTTCTATTGTTAATAAATTTTCTGATGTATTCTTGAAGACTTCCTAGCCTACCCCTAGAGCGTGAAATCGAATTTTGTATTGACCCTAGTACAAAACCCATTTCTAAAACCCTTAAATATTTTCTTCACCTAGAACGAACGTATTATGCGCCAAAGACGTTGGCTCGACCTGTTGAAGATTACGATCGTACCATTGAATATCATCGTGGAAGAGCGAACGTGGTAGCTAACGCGTTGAGTAAAAGATCGTATGCTTTTACGAGTGCGATGTTAACACAAAAATCCATTTCGTATAACTTACAAATGATGAAGATAGAGTTAAAGACTCTAGGGACCCACGTGAAGATAACGAATATACGAGTAGAATCGACTTTAATCGATAAAGTTAAAGCCGCTCAAGCTACACACCCGAATCTGATGAAAGTGAAGAAGAAGGTTCAAGAAGGCGTTATCTCAACCCTCAATTTAATTCGCCCATTTGAAATCCTCGATCGAGTAGGAACTGTAGCCTATAGACTCGTTTTATCGCCAAGTATGTCTCGTGTTCATAACGTTTTTCACGTATTGTTGTTAGTAAAAACTTAGTCTTGGGGGACTTTGGAGCCAAATTTTGGAATAATTAATGAATCTGAAAAATTATGAAATCACGGGGGTTTTATAGAGCATGTTACAAGCTTTTTATAGCCTCGGCTCGACTAATTCGATAACTGATGAAGAAGTTATGAAGATTTGAAGTATGTGTGTCAAAAGTTGCAAAGTCTGGAAAATTGGAGTTAAGTGCCAAAGGTCGAGCGCCTAGGCACTAGGCTCGGCGCTTAGAATTTGTTCTTGGGCGCCTAGGCGCTTGCCCAAGGCCAAATTTGGGCGCCTAGGCGCTGGTCAAGTGTTAAGCCAAAATCTGTCCGGATGTCCTTTAGTAAATTGGGCATAACGTTTTCATACAAACTCTGATTGAGGTGATTCGGGATGATTCGGAAAGATAACGTGTAACATTCCAGAATTTTAATTGTTATATTAAATATTTGTTGAATTAGATAAATATTCAATGGATGTGTTTATGGTTGAATTTGTAATTATTCAAATTTGATTCGATTTAGTTAATTATTTGTTAAATAAATAATTAAGGAAATTAATTATTTTATTCTAATTTAATTTAATTATTAAGTTGGAAAGTTTTGATTAATTGAATTATTATCCTTTTATTTGAATTTGTAATTCTAATTTTGTGGTATTGATTTATGTGTTGTAATAATTTAATAAAAGGTGGCAAATAACCTTTTACAAAGGAGTTATTAAAATAACTTAAAGGAGTTTTAATTTAGTTTTGCCAAACAATGCCTATTGCTTATTAAGTCTTTATTCTAATTGTGTTTTACCAAACAAGGTATAAGGGTTAATTGATTATTTTTTTTAGTGGTTAGCCAAACAAGCCTTATGGCTTTTGATTTTCAAATAAACATAACTGATGTCAGTTAAGTTAGTATTATATTATATTTATTATTATTATTATTATAATACGTTAGATATCTAGTACGCTAGATAGAGTTAGGAAGAAAAGAAAGACTCAAGGGAAGAAGAAGAAGAGAAGAAGAAAAGTGAGAGAGAAAAGAAGAGAGGAAGAAAGGCTAGAGAATTTGAGAAAAGAATTGGGGAAAAGAAGTTTGATAATCAAAAGAGATAGCCATCATCTTCTATAATCAAGGTATTCTCCTACCCTTTTTTTAAGTTTTAAAGTTCTAGTTTTCTCTTCTCCTATTTCTCTGTAAAATTCTTGTGACAGGGTAAATTGTTGATTTTATTGGTATTCATATGATTAACTAGTGTTGTAAAGTTATTTTCATAAGTTTTATATGATTATAATCAATGAATTGTTGTTATGTATGTAGTTTGTGAGGAAAACCTTTTTACAGAGAGTTTATGTGAATGAATATGGGTTAATTTAAAATAGAAATTATGGGTTGTTTTGTTGTTTTATTGATAAATTGGCTATTCAATTTGTTAGAGTATGTATATACTTTGATAAAATGCTTTAAATTAACTTTTGGTTTGAAAAACAAAATCACAATATTGATTTTCATCAAAATATCAAAAAAATGAATTTTATCAAAAATAGTGAAATTGGATGTTTTAAACTTGTTGTTTATGTTGTTGTATGGATAGAAACATGTTAGGAATTCTTGAATTATGTTTACATGAAGTCTTTTTATGAATTATATGTGAATTGAATTTGTTAGAAAGCGAACTTGTAGGCCAAAATGGCTTTGTGCATATGATTTTCGTATTATGTCTGCCAAGTTTGCAGTGGCGCCAGCATGTGCTGACAAGCGATATAAATCTCGTGCATGACAGCTATCGCCATGCCACATATGTCCTCGTAGCTTATTTCTCGTGTCATGAAGACCATCGCAGTATAATTACATTCATAGTATAAATTGTGGTAATGCAAACACGAAAGTTAGCGTAATGGTCCGACAGGTACTTTTTGTACTCAAATTTTTAAGGAATAGTTATGTGATGATAGTAGGACTATAAAATGTTAATTTTAGTACTTCTATACTATGAATAAGTATGTTATTAACAATTAACTTGTGTTATAACTTGATTATATGATTAAATAATCAAACCTATATGATGAATATTGTTAGTTAAATTTGTAAAGTAGTAGTGACTAACTATGTCATGATGACACATATATATATATATATGTACATATAGGGAATTGGGATCCGAATTGATTCGGTTTAGCCTACGAGCAAGGCAAGTTTTCTAATTCTTTATCTTGTTGAACTATTTATTGTTTCAATTCGATTACCTTATAAATGATGCAAGTTTTCTAAACTTTGTTTTTGATATTGAACAAGTTATTCTTGTATTTAACTTGTTGTTTAGCATGCCTGAATATATTTGAATAGTTTATCATTCATATTGCCATGCATGCTTAGTACTCAATTCTAATTAACCTTGACTTAATATTGTTCAAGCAAGTCATGTTATAGTTATTCAAAGTATATGCTATTAGATTATTCTGAAAGTATGATTTTGGTTTACCATGTTGATTCAATTACGATTATTCTATAGTATGATGTTATTGGTTTTATTCAACTAATCCTTAGTTGATATTAGTTGAATTCTAAATTACCTTGAAATGTATCCAAACCAAACTCACTTTGGTGCGGACTTGTACTCTAAATACTGAGATGAACAACCCTATTATTAGGGGTAACTTACGCTTAGCGTTGAAATGTTTGTGCACAATACATTGTACGAAGGGCTGATCCCCCTAAGTACGAGGAGTCTCTATAGTCTTATGACTGTTAAAGTTTTAGTTGAAACATTACTTTTAACTATGGACATAGTTCGTGGTCTTAGGACCCTCAGTTATATACTTCAGAATGTTGACAAATCATATTGTTTAAAATCCTATTAAGTCTCTTATCTAACATTTGTTGTAAAAGTTTGTCATTCATTATTATTTTAAGTGAGCTTTGTTTGCTCACTCTTGCTTATTTAAGTATTACAGTTAAGGATGAGAAGGCTGATGTACCTAGCACCAGTAAGGGAAAAGGAAAGATGAACAAGTTTTGAAGACTTGTAATATGATAGTTTATTATCAGTTTTTGATTGAATGATTGTAATAAAGATTATTTATTTTCCACATTTGAATGATTGTGTTTAAAGGTTAGACAACCTGGGAGATTTAATTATGTAACCCTTTAATGGGAAAGATTTTATTTATCCAGTTTTATTGTGATTGGGTAGTTAGATATGAATGTTTGATTAAGTGAACACCAAATCCTATGGGAATGAAGTACCTGGGTTTGGGGGTGTCACAAGTTGGTATCAAAGCCTTAGGTTATGAACCTTAGGTTGGGGAAAAGCCTTAGGAAGTAACCTTCGAAAAGATAGTAATGATAAACTCTTATCGAGTTTTAAGGAAGAAGTAATAAAACACTTATGTGCTTATGTGTTTATAACTTATGTGCTCGTGAGAGTCGAGTAGTAATGATTTGTAATTAAAAACTTAAACTTTGGTTGATAGGATGTCTAATATAGGAGGATCCAGTCAAGCTAGGGAGGAGGAGCCTCGAGATATTCAGGTAGTTTGGGAACAATTACTGCCACGGGAAACAGTTCCGTTGGTCACAGTAGTTGAGCAGGAGAGAGTACCTGATGAGGATAATGAGATAGAGACGGATGAGGAAGATCCCGTGGAGCTGCCACAGACGGATGAAGAGAACGAGGAGGAAAGAATTCTACTTAACTCGATAGTTGGCCGTATATACGATGTGGTGCATGACCGTAACGTGGAACTTCAAGATACTGTCGAGGAATTGCAAGAGATAGTAGCTGAACAACAAACCTCGATGGCACAGAAGGACGATGAGATCCAGGATCGAGAAGAACGATTGAACAATGTTGAAGAGAAGTTGGTTCACACTGAAGAAGAGAACGACCAAATGAGAGCAAAGATTGCAGAGTTGAAGAGCAAGTTGAGAGAAGAGTCTGTAAAAAGGGCAAGAGCTGAAAACGCGTACGAGGAAGCTAATCAACGGGCCGAAATAGCAGAGGGAGATGCACAAGCAAAGAGAATGAAGATGCAGGAAATGGATAACGTATTCAACATCGCGATCAATCAAGCTCAGGAACGGGTCATGGGTTACCCAATTCAGTTCAAGACGCTACCCTCGTACATACTAGATCGTCGAACCATGTTCCGAATTATGGAAGAAGAGCGTCGTAAGGCTTTGCAGTATCTTAATAGAACAACTTAGGAAGTGTACTTGATTTATGATTTATGTTATGATAAGTATTATGTAAATCCCTAGTGTTATGCAACTTATGGGATATGATGATGATGTCCTGAAACTTTAGTAGTTCAGGAAAATAATGTAAATAGCAGTGATGCTATTGTTATGATGTTTTCAAAGAATTAAGAATGAATAAAAGTTATTATCTTCTTTTATCCAAAGTGTTATGTGTTATGTGGTGATTATTTTGGGGGCAAGTTAATTAGAAGTTACTTGAAAGAGTTGAGTAATAATCTAATGAGTGTATTTTTTTAATTAAAAAATGCCTCCAAGACGTCAACCACCCTGACGAGAACCATTTGAAGGAACCAACAACGATAATCTTTGAAGCTAACTCCGTTCAAAGACTGGTGGCGTTATTAACAAAAGCCTTTGCAAAATCAACCACAGAATCAACCTCAGAACCAAGGTGCTACGTTTAAGGACTTCAAGGTGGTTGGACCAGCAGAATTTCGTGGGTCCATGAATCCAGTTGAAGCACAAACTTGGATTATGGAAATTGAGAAGGTTTTTGATGTGGCTAGGGTAGAGGATAACCAGAAGACTGCTTTTGCAACATTCATGTTGAAAGTAGAGGCTAGTTATTGGTGGCAGGCCAATAAAACTCGGGAAGGACCAGGAATTATGACTTGGGAAAGGTTTAAGGAGATTTTCTTCGAGACCTATTTCCTAGAGAGTTTGAAAGGCTAGTTAGAAGTACAATTTTTAGAACTGAAGCAGGGAACGATGACGGTGTTGGAGTATGCTGCGAAATTCAACGAGTTGGCGAGGTTTGCGCCATATCAAGTCAGCATAGATGAATGTAAGGCAAAGAGATTTAAATAGGGACTGAAGCACTGGTTATTTAGTAGGGTTTCCTTGTTCCAGTTGAAGACTTTTGCAGCCGTAATGGAAAAGGCCATTCTCGCTGAAGGTGGAGGCGAGGCGGTAACCAAGTTCAATCAGGAACAGAAAAAGAAGAATAATGAAGTAGAGGTGAAGAATGGAGGTGGTGGTAGTGGAAATGGTAATAATAACCTGAAAAGAAAGTGGAATGGAAATGTGGGTGCTGGGAATAAACAAGGTAGCCAGCAGAATAAGAAGTTTGAAGCATGTGCTACATGCGAGAAGTTTCACAAGGGTGTATGCTTGATGGGGAAGCGTGTATGCTTTAACTGTGGCCAGGAAGGTCACATTGCCCCAAATTGCAATCAACCCAAGAAGAATGTTTGCTATACTTGCGGGTCCAAGGATTACTTTGCTCGTGAGTGCCCCAAGAAGAAAGCTGGAGAAGCAATGGGAAACAAGGGAGGTAGCAGTGGAGGTACATGGGCCATTACTGGACCGATGACATCAACCAAACTCATAGCCAGAACCTTCAACATGACTGTGCAAGATGCTATGCAATCAAAGGATGTGGTGTCAGGTATTATCCCAATCAATGATATTGATGCTTATGTATTATTTGATTCGGGTGCTACTTGCTCATTTATATCTGATGAATTTGCTATGAGATTAGGATTTCCTAGTGAAGAATTGAATTTCCCTCTGAACATAGAAATCGCGAATAAGGAAGTAATTCCTGTTAGGTTTGTATACAAGAATTGTAGGGTGAACATTAAGGGAAATATCTTGATGGTAGATTTAATTTCGATTAGGCTTGGAGAGTTTGATGTTATTTTGGGAATGGATTGGTTGTTCAATTGTGGAGCAATAATTAACTGCCAAAAGAAATGTGTAAACCTTATGACTCCATCAAAGGTAGTTTTCAATGGTAGAAAATCGCCTAGACAAATGAGATGTCTAACGATTATGCAGGGCAAGAAGTTATTGAGTCAAGGCTGTGTGGGTTATTTAGCTTACATAGTTGATACTCAGAAGAAGGGTGCGAAACTGGAAGAAATACTAGTGGTTAGGGAATTTGTGGACTTGTTTCCAGAGGATTTGCCAGGACTTCCGCCTGATAGAGAAATCGAGTTCGTGATCGACTTAGTGCCAGGAACCGCTCCGATATCGAAAGCCCCGTACAGAATGGCTCCGGTAGAGATGAAGGAACTGATGGTACAACTACAGGAGCTATTGGACAAGAAATACATTTAGCCGAGTGTGTCACCGTGGGGAGCACCAGTGTTATTCGTAAAGAAGAAGGATAGGTCAATGCGTCTTTGCATTGATTATAGGGAGTTAAACAAAGTCACTATTAAGAATAAATATCCATTGCCGAGAATAGATGATTTATTTGACCAATTGAAGGGTGCTAGATATTTCTCGAAAATAGATTTGAGGAGTGGGTATCACCAACTGAAAGTAAGGAAGGAGGATGTACCGAAGACAGCATTCCAAACTCGGTATGGACATTATAAATTTTTGGTGATGCCTTTTGGTTTGACAAACGCCCCTGCAGCATTCATGGATTTGATGAACAGGGTGTTTAAACCATTTTTAGACAAGTTTGTGGTGATGTTTATCGACGATATTCTGGTGTATTCTAGAACTCAAGAAGAACACGTGGAACACTTATGTCTAACGCTAGAGACACTAAGAAAGGAAAAGTTGTACGCAAAATTCTCTAAATGTGAATTCTGGTTAGAACATGTACAATTTCTTGGGCACGTAATTGATAAGGATGGAATCTTAGTGGATCCATCAAAGGTCGAAACTGTGATAAATTGGGAACCAAGAACTCCGTCAAAAGTAAGAAGTTTCTTGGGATTGATAGGGTATTACAGAAGGTTTATCCAGGATTTCTCCAAGATTGCCACTCCGTTGACAAATTTGACGAGGAAATCTGTAAAATTTGTTTGGACGGAGAAATGTGAAGGAAGTTTTCAGGAATTGAAAAAGAAGCTAAGTATGGCACCTATGTTGTCATTACCAGATAGTACAGGAAATTTTGTGGTGTACAGTGATGCTTCACACAAGGGATTAGGATGTGTCCTTATGCAGAACAGAAAAGTTATCTCGTATGCATCAAGGCAATTGAAAGATTACGAAAAAGGGTATCCAACTCATGATTTAGAGTTGGCGGCGGTTGTGTTTGCTTTAAAAATATGGAGACACTATCTCTATGGAGAAAAATGTGAGATCTACACAGACCATAAAAGTCTGAAGTACATTTTCACTCAGAAAGACCTGAACATGCCTCAAAGGAGATGGATGGAATTGATAAAGGATTACGATTGTGAGATCTTTTATCATCCAGGCAAGGCAAATGTGGTTGCAGATGCCTTGAGTAGGAAAGGTAGAGAAAAGTTGATGTTGTTAACTGATAAGGAGGAGCTTATTACAGCAATGTCAGGGATAGAGTTGGAAATCAAATTTCCAAAAGAATCTGATAGAAAATTATACCAGATGGAAGCCAGTCTAACTTTAGTGGACAAAGTGAAGAATGCTTAACCGCAAGATGAGGAATGCAGAAAAATAAGAGAAAGTGTGGTCAAGGGAGAAGAAGTAAAATACAAGGTTGATACTGATGGAATGCTGAGATTCGAGGGACAAAACTGGGTTCCAGCAGTACCAGATATTAAAGAGGATATCTTGACAGAAGCTCATAACTCAAGATATTCGATTCATCCAGGATGTACGAAGATGTATCAAGATTTGCGACGACATTTTTGGTGGCCAAATATGAAAAAAGACGTTGTAGAATGCGTTGCAAAGTTCTTAACATGTCAGAGAGTCAAGGTCGAGCATCAAAGACCAAGCGGGTTAATTCAACCATTGGAGATACCAGAATGGAAATGGGAACATATCACAATGGATTTTGTGGTAGGTCTCCCAATGACTCAAAAAGGATACGATGCAATTTGGGTGATAGTGGACAGATTGACAAAATCTGCACACTTTTTGCCAATAAAGATTAGATTCAATCTTGATCAGCTGGAAAGGTTATATGTTAAAGAGATCTTTGCAAGACATGGAGTTCTAGTGTCAATTGTGTCAGATAGAGATCTGAGGTTCACATCAAAATTCTGGAAGAGACTACAAGAATGTATGGGAACATAGTTGCGAATGAGTATGGCATATCATCCACAAACAGATGGCCAAAGCGAATGAACGATTCAGACATTGGAAGATATGTTGAGAGCATGCGTTATGGATTTCAAAGGAAGCTGGGATGAACAACTACCGTTGGTGGAATTTGCCTACAATAACAGTTACCATGCAAGCATCGACATGCCGCCTTACGAAGCATTGTATGGTAGGAGGTGCAGAACTCCACTATGCTGGGATGAAGTCGGTGAATGTCAACTATTAGGACCAGAACTGGTACAACAAACTACTGAGGTTGTCAAACTCATCAGAACAAGATTGATAGATGCTCAAGATAGACAAAAGAAATATGTCGATCAACACAGACAAGATCGTGAATTCGACGTAGGAAGTTACGTTTTCCTAAAAATTTCACCTTGGAAGGGAAGAATTCGATTTGGTAAAAAGGGAAAACTAAGCCCGAGGTATATTGGACCCTTCGAAGTGCTACGAAAAGTTGGGGCGGTGGCTTACGAGGTAGCTCTACCTCCAAAATTGCAAAACATTCATAATGTTTTTCATGTTTCGGTGTTACGACCATATAAGTCTGATTACAAGCACGTGATCGAGTACGAACCATTGCAGTTTGAGAAAGACTTGTCCTATGAAGAGATTCCTATCTAGATTGTTGACAGGAAAGAACAAGTGCTCAGAAATAAAGTGATACCTTCTGTGAAGGTAATATGGAGGAACCACAATGTCGAAGAGACTACGTGGGAACTCGAAGCTGAAATGATGAAAAATTATCCTGAGTTATTTGTTTAATCTGTGTCTTCGATTTTGGGGTTAGAATCTTTGTAAGTAGGGGAGAATCGAATGAATTATTTGAGTTGTTATTCTGGGGACATAATCCTTGTAAGGAGGGAATGATGTAACATTCCAGAATTTTAATTGTTATATTAAATATTTGTTAAATTAGATAAATATTTAATGGATGTGTTTATGGTTGAATTTGTAATTGTTCAAATTTGATTCGATTTGGTTAATTATTTGTTAAATAAATAATTAAGGAAATTAATTATTTTATTCTAATTTAATTTAATTATTAAGTTGGAAAGTTTTGATTAATTGAATTATTATCTTTTATTTGAATTTGTAATTCTAATTTTGTGGTATTGATTTATGTGTTGTAATAATTTAATAAAAGGTGGCAAATAACCTTTTACAAAGGAGTTATTAAAATAACTTAAAGGAGTTTTAATTCGCTTTTGCCAAACAAGGCCTATTGCTTATTAAGACTTTATTCTAATTGTGTTTTACCAAACAAGGCATAAGGGTTAATTGATTATTTTTTTTAGTGGTTATCCAAACAAGCCTTATGGCTTTTGATTTTCAAATAAACATAACTGATGTCAGTTAAGTTAGTATTATATTATATTTATTATTATTATTATTATTATTATTATTATTATTATTATTATTATTATTATTATTATTATTATTATTACGCTAGATATAGAGTTAGATAAGAAAAGAAAGAAAAGAAAGGGAAGAAGAAGAAGAAGAAGAAGAAAAGTGAGAGAGAAAAGAAGAGAGGAAGAAAGACTAGAGAATTTGAGAAAAGAATTGGGGAAAAGAAGTTTGATAATCAAAAGAGATAGCCATCATCTTCTATAATCAAGGTATTCTCCTACCCTTTTTTTAAGTTTTAAAGTTCTAGTTTTCTCTTCTTCTATTTCTCTGTAAAATTCTTATGACAGGGTAAATTGTTGATTTTATGGGTATTCATATGATTAACTAGTGTTGTAAAGTTATTTTAATTATAAACATGTTCTGATCATGCGTTCGGTGGTTTTATGGTTCATACTTGTAGTATACATGACAAGGAACAATAAAAAATCTTGATCTCAGTCTAAAAACAACAAAACAACAATCTATGATATAGTCAATCATGGTCAGAAAGCTGTTCTTCATATTTTCTGGAAATTCCCAGAAATCAAAATCGTGAACGAGGGGCTAGGTTTCACCATCCACTAAGTTCTATCAATTGATTATTTAAAGGATCAAAAGCCACAAATATAAAGTACATATGACAGGCTATAAACTGGATACGATAACATCATCAAATAATTTACAAACTGACAGATCTAAGACTTCCAAAACATTGTCAGACGCTGAAAAAGCTTTCTAGGTTGCCCAGATTCATACTCGGTCACGGTCGGTCAACGACCTTTGACCATCAAAAACTTTCGATCTAAACGTACAATGATATTGAATTTCACTTTCAGATGAAAGACCTCATATCAGACTATAGATCCAGACCATAAAACAACAAAAATATTAAACATCAAAGAATCTACAGCCTCTAACATTCGTTGTCAAAACATAAAGTATAATTTTTCCAGATTTTGAAAAATGACAAATCCGAGCCTCTAGAGGTTATAGGTCTAACATCTAGCAACCCAGATCACTTAAATAGACTACAAAGAACATGTTTTAACATTAAATCATAACATCTAACACAAGATCAAAAGTTAAATTTCTAAATTAGGGTTTACCTCTTTATGATCCGATTCTGATTTTTATGCTTCTGATTTGATATTCTGTTCGTGGGGCATGATTTTTGACTGATCTAACACTAGAATTTCGTGGGTTTGAGCTTGAGAGAATATGGCTAAGTATAAGTGAACAATTTAGGCTAAATGTGCACTTTCTCTCTCTTGAATCTAGTAAAACAATTGGTGCAATGTATTTGATTGCTTGCAATGGCTGATCATGTGCTGGTGTTATATATCGTAGGTAGGTAGACTAGTGTGGCTGCTAGATTTGATAAGATTTCAAATCAGTAATTCAAGAATGTGAAAAAGGGCAAAATGGTAATTTTACTTATAATCTCAAGGGTATTCTTGTCCAAGGTACTTGAATCTAGGGTTTATTCACTAGATTTTAAATCTTAAAATTTTCCAAATAATTTTTAGGGTTTGAAAAATTAAAATTAAAGTGTAATAAAATATTAATTAAAACACACTTATTAAAATTAGGATTTTTAATAGAAAATTAGGGTTTTTAATAGAAAATTAGGGTTTAACTAATTAGGGTTCCCAAAATTAACAATTAGGGTTTCCTAATTAATATTATAATTTACTAAAATAATAATTAGGGTTTCTAATCTTAGCAAATTAGGGTTTTTGAATATTAATTAGGGTTTTCCTAATTAACATTAATTCTATAATATGCAAGATAATTCATATAACACGATTCTTACTCAGTCTTAAACTCATAACTGAGTTTAACAAATATGGTTTAATAACATGATATTAAGGTTATGACATAATTCACCATAATTGACCAACCATTATCACCATTCTACGATATATAGTACATATTATATAGATCTGAAAAATCAAAATATAATTAATATTATATTATTATTCTCATCCTCGATCAAAATCAAAATTTAGGTTTTAGATTCCATATCCGGTTATCTTTCATATACAACCTCAATAATTAAGTTAAAATAATTAACTTAAATATTCTCATACAAATTCATATAATAAAATATTTATTATTATAATTCTAATAATCATTTCATATATTATTTAAATAATATAAAATCATATTTTCATGAAAAATAATTAATAAAAATATTTCGCTTACAAAAATTAATTACAATAAGAATATAATTTGTAATGATTAATAATTCTAAAATTATTTATAATTTTTCGTAATAAATATATTTGCATTTATCATACACATTACTTGACACTTATTCTCATCATTAAAATAAATAAAAAAAATTATATGCAAAATTTCTTATTTATTTATATGAAAATATCGGGTTATTACATTCACGCTCCCTTATAAGGATACCGTCCCCGGAATCACCATTTTAAAACCTATACATACAAGGGTACATAGCATACACAATCATTGCAAGCAGATCTCGACCAACTTTGATCGAACTGATCTTTATCTATTCAACATAAAGTTTGTCTGTCTGATTAAATAGAAGTTTGATTTCTAAAAGAACTCAAACTCCTCTTTTAAAATTTCTTTATAAAATAATTTTCTATATATAGGAAAATCATATATATCAAAATATACAAGTTATTCGAATAATACCTGGAGTTCCATTCCCAGCTGCCACTGTATCCTGGACCGTCATGTTGAAGACCCTCGCGGTTGCTTTTGTTGGGTTGTTGGTTGAGGTCGGTCTTGTGATCGCAAAAGTCCCGCTGCCTTTCCCCGTGGTTACACTCTTTGCCTCCATTCTCCTCTTTGGACAATCCTTCACCTTATGTTCAGTCGATCCGCATAGAAAACACCCACTGTTAATCCTTGGGTTGGGGCAGTTAGGAGAGATATGGCCCTCCTGCCCGCACTTGTAACATACAAACTTACCCTTCAGACACTCACTAGAGTGATTCTTTCCGCAATTCTTACACTGAACTACCTGCTTCTTCACACCTTCCTGTTTCACCTGAACATTCCCGAAATAATTTCCCTTTCTCTTTTCACCCCTACTCCCACTAGTTGTTTCCACCTTTACAGCTCCTCCTGCCTTGCCTTTGTTCTTCTTCTCCTTGTTGTAGAGGCTCATGGCCTCACTCCCCTCCTCAGCTATGATAGCCTTTTCCATGAGTGCTGCAAAAGTATTGATTTGCAACACTGCCACCTTATTGTAGAGCTAGGGTTTTAAGCCCAGCTCAAACCTCCTTGCCTTCCTAGCCTCCGTATCAACTTGATGCGGAGCGAACCTGGCCAAATCATTAAAATTTGCGGCATACTCTGCAATAGTCATGTTATCCTGCTTTAACTCCAGAAATTTCACTTCTATCCTAGCCTGCATACTAGCTGAGAAATAGTTTTCAAAAAATAAAGTCTTAAACCTAGACCATGTAACTACTCCTTCTACTGCCCTAGTTTGATTTGCCTCCCACCAAAAGTTAGCGTCCCCTTTCATCATATAAGTGGCAAAAGTGGTCCTTTACCCCTCATCTACCCTATAAATTATGAACACCTTTTCTATCTCGTTTACCCAAGTTTGGGCTTTTATAGGGTTAGTTGATCCCCTGAATTCTGGTGGTCCTACTGCCTTGAAGTCTTTAAATTTTGCCAAGCGATTGTCTGGCTGGTTCCCTGTGGCTAGTATTCCCTGCTGCATAGCCTGAGCTACCATGTTTGCAATGTTTTGCATCGGGTCTTGCTGTTGTCCCGCAACGTTGTTGATAGATTCTTCTGCCCTTTGGTTTTGATTTTGACGTCTTAGCGGCATTATCTGGTTAAGTAAAACCATAAATTATACTTTATTAACTTACATTCTAAACCTTATTGCATAAGTTTAAGATATTAAACTTGTTTCATTTCTTAAACTTAAATTCATATTCATTCATCGAATATTTTACATAGCATAACACATACTGCTTTAAACATCAGCTATCCCTTTGTGACTACAAAAGTCAGGATTTACAGCCTTGATCAACACAAAAGTTGAGAATATTACATTACACATACATACTTAGATATTACATTAAACATACCTACTCAAGAGAACCTATACTACCTATTTACTACACCTTTTCCTTGGACAACCTTTCGCCTGATGATCTTCTATCCCACAGATAAAACATGCTCCTGGTTTATAGTTGGGACAATATAGAGTGGTATGTCCCTCATAGCCGCAAAGGTAACATATTCTTTTCCCATTTCTTCTTATTGGGTTTTCCTATGTCATGGTCTTCTATCTTTCTTTTTCTCTTCTTACTCGGAGCTGCACACGATGTGTTGCTTGAGGCTCACATCTGATCAATTTGGATTTTAAGTTTATCTTGTTCTTCCATTATTTCTATTAATGCCTGACGTAGTTGACTATTTAGCAGCTTTTCTATTTCCCACAGCTTTTCCAGAGAAGAAACCTTGTTCCTCAGATCCTACACCTCCATTGATGCTTGATCAGCTTCAACTTTAGTGTTCGTATCACTATCTGTCAGCTCCAACATCTCTGGATCCGGTACTACGTTTTCTATAATAACCACCTCCTCAGAGTTGGTTTCATTGTGAGCCTCTATTTTAGCTATTGGCTTCGATATTAGCTCGGTTGTATGGATTTGATCCTCCTTCATGCTATAAGCATATAACAAGCCTTTTCCACCAGACATCTACACACATAAATTATCCTAATTAGCATATAGTATATACACATAACAAACAATAGTTTTATAAAAGTTATCTTTTATTTTGTTTAACGATGAATTTATTTAATTCATCTCCTTTTAAACTCTATATGAGTTATTTGTATTTTCAACGTCCCCCCCTGTTCTAAGGTTATAGCCTAAGGTCAATCCCACCTAAGGTTTCTAACCCTAAAGCTCTGATACCAACCTGTGACGCCCCCAAATCCGGGTACTTGAAACCTGAACTCGGTGCTTCACGATACCATTTCTATGAGCGGAATTAATACTAATAATAATAACAATAATATAAATATCAAACTTAATTTACATACATCAGAGTCTAATCCCAAGTATGCAACCTTTACTACAATATATTACATGATAGATAATAAATATCAATGTCTTAATATTGTCTAACTATTACACAGAATATTATAAATCTCATTCGAACAACTTTCCTTTCCCCTTGGTCTTGCTTGAGCCTTTGGGTTGTTCATACTTAACTGAAAACATTTAATTTAAGCAAGAGTGAGCATTTGAGTGCCCAACAAGTAATAACAATTATAAATATTAGTTGAAAGGGTTAAATATTTTCTTTGTACTACCCTTCTACAACAAGTCAATAGTTGTGAAGTAATCTAAACCGATAATAATAACATAACAACTCTCTATCAAATTTTTGAAACTACATATTGACTATAAATAGGGTTAACGTGACATACTATGAACATTGTTTTTAATTTTCGAATAGGTTTAACAGAACTTCATCCGCAAATCGTCATAACTTACGGACACAGGGGGTGATCAGTCCGTTATACCCTGAATTGATTAATACTACATGCAAGAACGATATTATCGTTCACTTTGTCCGCTTTGGCACATAAAAATTTTCCCGTGTTCGGGATGTTCATACTTAGTCAGGAATCTGAACCAAAACAATTTGATTGGATACAATTTTTTTTTTATCATATTCAACGATATTTCTAAAGCTGTGTCTAGCTGATCAAATAGCTTCGACGACTCTTTGTTATCGTATATATATATGGTATCAATAGGTATATATATATATATATATATATATATATATATATATATATATATATATATCAACATGTGATTAAATACAATGATTATCCAAGTGGGGACGCTTAAATAACCATAATTAGAAATTAACGAGCGAATATATATACATCTAATTACAATATAGTACCATGTTGATAATCAATTATCTATATATAACATATATAACAATAGGGTTAATAATCTGCAATAATAATAATATAATTCTAAAACTTCTTACTTATGTCCATTACATAAAGAAAATGCAAAAAGTAGGATACTTTTTGACGCATTTGCTTACTGATTCGCAACTTAGTTTTATCTTTTATGTAAGCACCTATCAGTAATAAGATCATTTTACTGATTAGAATAACATATCACAACACATAATACTGCCTATTGCAGTCAGCACACAACCTAATCACCTTGTCACACATATCCCACAGTCATTGAATCACAAATAATCATTAATAAAGTCAAAATATCTATGTCCAGATCAATTTCTGAAACATGTCGGTGTACTGACAATTTTATCGGGTAATAATCGAGTCAAAGACTCTATCCAGTTAGTTCAATAACTGTAATTATCAATCAAATTATTTTTAAATGCCGTAAAAAAAATTTAAACACTTATTATAATCTATCATAAATTTTCAAACACCGGAATCATAATTAAATAATTTAAATATTAAACAATTCTACTATCATTAACATTTAATCAATATTAAATTATTAATGAAACCATTGCAAAAATATTAAAGTTATTTATAATAACTTAAAATATTTTAAAAAGTATTAATATTACCCTTAAATGATTTTTAAAATATTTAAAATTATTTTAAATAATTACCATTAATATTTAAGTATTAATGTACTATTTATCCAAATATTAAAAGTCATTAATTATAACTTAAAAATATTTTTAATTCATTTATATCCTTTTAAAATGATTTTTAAATTAATAAAACCATTTTAAAGCTATTTATTTAATATAAATCATTAAATAAATCTAATATCCTTAATATTAAATATTAATATTTTTTATGACAAAATATCAAAAGTTATATTTTATAACTTAAAATATTTTTATAACCTTTAAATCATTTTTATATAAATTTTAAATCATTAATTCTATTTTTTATCATTTTAATACATTTATTCAATAACTTAATCATCATTAATATTAATTAATTAATGAAATTCATTACAAAAATATTAAAAGTTACGTATATAACTCAAAAATATTTTTAAACACTTTATTCTTATTTACATTGATTTTTATAACATTAAAATCATTTTTCTCTAATTTATTTAATACACTAATTAAATAAATTAAATATTATTAATACTTAAATAATTATAAATATTAATGAAAAATATCCCAAATAATTAAAATTTATTTTTCATAATTTAAAATAATTTTTAAAACTATTTTTGTAATTTTTATAATTTATTTTCTATTTTTAAGTATTTTCTGGAAAATCAGAAATTAAAAATATTAGAAACTGTCGCTATTGGCCTTTAGCGACACTAAGCATCGATGTTGGTGTTCTTGAGCTCATGAACACTAACAGATTCGTGTTCAAGGCTCTGAGTTTGACCATCAATGATTATTAGCCTGGGCATGTTATGGGTGAACTAAGACACTGATATTGTAGTATTGTTGCAATACTACAATATTCAACCATCAATTAAGCCATACCACAACACAACAAGAAGATCTGGCCTTCCAAAGTACCTGCCAGACGGTTTCTGGGTTTTCCAGAAACCCAGAACTTCGACTGGTCATCTTGTAGCTCGATTATAAACATGTTCTGGTCATGCGTTTGGTGGTTTTATGGTTCATACTTGTAGTATACATGACAAGGAACAATAACAAATCTTGATCTCAGTCTAAAAACAACAAAATAACAATCTATGATACGGTCAAACATGGTCAGAAAGCTGTTCTTCATATTTTCTGGAAATTCCCAGAAATCAAAATCGTGAACGAGGGGCTAGTTTTGACCATCCACTAAGTTCGATCAATTGATTATTTAAAGGATCAAAAGCCATAAATATAAAGTACATATGACAAGCTATAAACTGGATATGATAACATTATCAAATAATTTACAAACTGACAGATCTAAGCCTTCCAAAACATTGTCAGACGCTGAAAAAGCTTTCTGGGTTACCCAGATTCATACTCGGTCACGGTCGGTCAACGACCTTTGACCATCAATAACTTTCGATCTAAACGTCTAATGACACTGATTTCACTTTCAGATGAAAGACCTCATATCAGACTATAGATCCAGACCATAAAACAACAAAAAAATTAAACATCAAAGAATCTACAGCCTCTGACATTCGTTGTCAGAACATAAAGTAAAAATTTTCCAGATTTTGAAAAATGACAAATCCGTGCCTCTAGATGTTATGGATCTAACATCTAGCAACCCAAATCACTTAAATAGACTATAAACAACATGTTTTAACATTAAATCATAACATCTAACACAAGATCAAAAGTCAAATTTCTAGATTAGGGTTTACCTCTTTATGATCCAATTTTGATTTCTATGCTTCTGATTTGATATTGGTGTTCGTGGGGCTTGATTTTTGACTGATCTAACACTAGAATTTCGTGGGTTTGAGCTTGAGAGAATATGGCTAAGTATAAGTGAACAATTTAGGCTAAATGTTCACTTTCTCTCTCTTGAATCTAGTAAAACAATTGGTGCAATGTATTTGATTGCTTGCAATGGCTGATCATGTGCTAGTGTTATAGATCATAGGTAGGTAGACTAGGGTGGCTGCAAGATTTGATAAGATTTGCAAATCAATAATTCAAGAATGTGAAAAAGGGCAAAATGGTAATTTTACTTATAATCTCAATGGTATTCTTGTCCAAGGTATTTGAATCTAGGGTTTATCCACTAGATTTTAAATCTTAAAATTTCCCAAATAATTTTTAGGGTTTGTAAAACTAAAATTAAAGTGTAATAAAATATTAATTAAAACACACTAATTAAAATTAGGGGTTTTAATAGAAAATTAGGGTTTAACTAATTAGGGTTCCTTAATCTCATTAGGGTTTCCAAAAATTAACAATTAGGGTTTCCTAATTAACATTATAATTTACTAAAATAATAATTAGGGTTTTTAATCTTAACAAATTAGGGTTTTCGAATATTAATTAGGGTTTTTCCTAATTAACAGTAATTCTATAATATGCAGTATAATTCATATAACACAATTACTACTCAGTCTTAAACTCATAACTGAGTTTAACAATTAGGGTTTAATAACATGATATTAGGGTTATGACATAATTTACCATAATTGACCAACCATTATCAGTCTACAGATATATAGTATATATTTATAGCACTGAAAAATCAAAAAATAATTAATATTATATTATTATTCTCATCTCTTGATCAAAATCAAAATTTAGGGTTTGGATTCCATATTTGGTTTATCTTTCATATACAACATCAATAATTAAGTTAAAATAATTAACTTAAATATTATGTACAAATTGATATAATAAAATATTTATTATTATAATTCTAATAATCATTTCATATATTATTTAAATAATATAAAATCATGTTTTCATGGAAAATAATTAATAAAAATATTTACGCTTACAAAAATTAATTACAATAAGAATATAATTTGTAATGATTAATAATTTTAAAATTATTTATAATTTTTAGGTAATAAATATATTTGCATTTATCATACACATAACTTGACACTTATTCTCATCATTAAAATAAAAAAATTATATTTAAAATTTCTTATTTATTTATATAAAAATATTGGGTTATTACAAAAATTATCGAACTACCCTAGTAGTAAAAGATGCGATGTACGCGTATTGACAAGTAGTACACTGGTATTGATTATTGCATAGTAAACTATTAAAGTCACTCGCTTATACTCAATTATTATTCTAAAGTAATTCTTTGCGTCATATCTCTCCGTAATATTGATTCAATTATTATACGAAAGATCATCTGCGAATATATTATATTATTAAATCAATAATTGAGACGACAAAATTATTCATATTATTATTTACAATAATGACAATGTCTAAAAGTTACTGTCGAGGAGGTTTGGTTACCTAATTACAGCATCGATAAGGAGAAATCCTTATCGGAAAGTTCTACTCTTTTTCGAGAACGAATTCGGTTGTTAAATATGGTGAATTATAATATTAATGCACTACTACAAAATAGTAAATAGACAACGCTTGAATCACAACGTTTTTTATAAAAACGTTGTGGTATTTTATTTTATAATATTTTTTTTAAAAACGTTGTATATATATATACAAAAACGTTATCTATTTAAAAAGACATTTTTTTGATTTTAATTAGATAACGTTTTTTTTTAAAACGTGGTCTATGAAGAAAAACACGGAGCTTTAACTGAATCCTTAAAATTAAAACATAGTCTTTTTCTCTGCAAGGCTCGTCAGTTTCATTCTTTTCTCTCTGTGCAGAGCTTCAGTTTCTCCTTTTCCCTTCCATTTGTCCTCAAAATCTCGCCATTTTTGAAGCTTTAGAATCGTTGAGGAGCTTTAATTCGGTTTGTTTCACGGATTTCAAGCATGGAATTCGAGGTTTTGGTTTGAGAAATTTGGATAAATCTAGGGCTTTTATGAGCGTCTCTGATAAATCTAGGGTTCATACCACAAAACCCGCCTGACCCATATATCTGAATCTTCTGTATCTCAACTCTCAGTATTCTGGTGACCATTTATGGCGAATACATTCAATCGCCGACTCAATTAAAGCTCCGGTCATCAGAAACCAATATCCTCGCCAGCAGCAGCAGCAGCCCTCAAAAGCTTTTAGCCGATTCCCCAACTCTATTTACAGAAAAGCCAAGGAGCTGGATTTTTTGGTTCCTAGTTCAATACTATCCTCACCCTTTTCGTCCACGGCGTCGTCTGTTACAAAGATTGGGTTGTGGGGTGGTATTTGGGGATGATTAAATCTTGCCCCAACGAAGGTTAGTTCTTTGATTCATTTCTATTTTTAGAGAATGATTAATTCTTTGGATTTTGTTTCTGTATAACTTTTTTTTTGCTTCGGCCAAAGACTTTTTATGTTTTTCAATAAATTTTGATTTAATTTTTGAATCGCTTGAAACCCAATGTTGATTGAAAGTGAGTTTACACCAAAACTCTACAATTGAATATGTCATCTATGTTGCATAACTTCTGTCTTTGATGGAATGTTGAGCTAAATATTAATTGGGTATTCTTGACATGGATTTCCCTGGGTTATGCATGATTGATTGATGTTTTTGTGATAATATGTTTGGTGGTGGTTGTTGTAGATTGTATAATTTTCTGTGGCAACTAATATTAATTGTTGTTTTTAATTCATAACTCCTTGGAAAATGCACTTTGGTTTTACTCTAATATTGTGGGTTTTGATGAAAATTGCTCTTTAGAAGCATAATTTGTGCACCAACTGCGGAGATGGGTCCGAGTAAGCTTTTCAACTTAGCCGTACTGCCTTAGTTTGTTCGGTTGGATATGTATAGATGGGGACACATAAAAGAAAGTATATTGGACTTCAAGGACTAGCATGTAATGAATTTTATTTTCTGTTTTATGCTCAGAAGAAGATTAGCTATAGTAATGCAAAGCGAAGGATGAATAGTCGAACCAGTATGGCTCAGAGGGAAGATGTTATAAGGAGGATAGTTTATGTTTCTGACATTGATCATCAGGTAATAAATTATTTTGGTTTGTCAGTTGTCAATTTCTTGGGTTCTTTTTTAGTATGTTTTTATTGTCAAACAACCTCTGAACTTTTTTTCTGTTGTTTGGTTTAGGTTACTGAAGAACAACTTGCAGTTTTATTTATTGGTTGCGGGCAGGTAAGTAATGCGTAATGATCTCATTGGCAGATTCTGTTCATGCTAATGGTAATGGAGGAGTGTCTCACTGACATTTATCTCATATATTCTATGCTTAAGGTTGTTGATTATCGTGTTTGTGGTGACCCTAATTCTGTTCTCCGCTTTGCATTTATTGAGTTTACTGATGAGGGTAAGCCGACAAAATTTCCGCTTGACATATACGTGTTAATGAGCTGGGTGGTTACATTGCATTGTCTCTGATATGCATGCAGAAGGTGCAAGGAATGCTTTGAGTCTGGCAGGTATTATGCTTGGTTTTTACCCAGTCAGGGTGCTGCCCTCTAAAACTACAATTGCACCTGTTAATCCAACTTTTTTGCCACGGGCAAGGTGAGTAGTTTGGTTCACTATGTTTAACTTCTTGTACCATGAATTTTTCACAACTGAGAACTAAGTCTTAGAAAGTGAACACATTTGAGAGGCATATTTATATTTACGTAATTGCCTTTTACAATGTTCTATAGTCTAAAGATGAAAGAGAGATGTGTGCAAGGACAATTTATTGTACAAATATTGACAAAAAGGTAATTTTGGAAATTTATAAACATTCCTCGTATTCAAAAGCAGTAGAAGGGAAATGTTTGACAATCTCTATTTTTATTTGTTCCAGGTTACTCGAGAGAAGTTTGTGGCTGCTTATGTAACAAATGTGCTCCTACTTCTTGAATTCCTTAGTATAAGTTACGGAACGTCTTGTATGTCTGCCATAGGTTCTTCGCTTGAGGTTGCTTGGAGACTATCACCATTCAACTCGTATTGCATTCGTTGAGATTGTAATGGTAAAGTACACTAATTAGTGTACAATAATGAGATGAGATGGTGATGACCCCTTAATTATTTAATTGTCATCTTTTACCATTTGCCGATATTCATGCATCATTCAGGCTAGGATTAATTTCTTCTCCTGAACTTTTTTTGGGTTGTGTTTTTTAAACAATTTCTCAGTTGTTGCTCTTTTGTTTAGCTACTCTCTTGCAGAAATTTTGTCCCTGATGATAGATTTTACAACACATACTGTGGCTTAAAGAAAAAGCTTTTAGTCGCTTTTTTTTGCATGATAGTAATTT
The DNA here is from genome assembly GCA_020205615.1 of Panax quinquefolius. Taxonomy (NCBI): domain Eukaryota; kingdom Viridiplantae; phylum Streptophyta; class Magnoliopsida; order Apiales; family Araliaceae; genus Panax; species Panax quinquefolius. The sequence goes on from CM035152.1 coordinate 84,266,786, forward strand.
TGTTTTTTCTTACAGGTTATTGCTGGTAGTTTGTGGGACTGTCATTGCAACATTTGTCCATTTAATAGCAGGCTTGATATTCAGGTAGGCATCATCTGTCGGCATCTGTGACATTGAAATCTCTTTGACAATGCGGGGGATTTGGAGTGGCAACTATGCTACTCGATCAAAAAGTGATATTCTTACGTTTGAATGTCAAGATGAATATAATGTTGTATGTAATTCAGTTGGCATATTTTTGTAGATTAGAGACATTGTTTCTATCTGAATCTAGTACTTTTAGGTGTAATTATAAATTTCATTATATGATTATTCTTATGCGGAAGTGTACATCTTATGGTTCATAAAAAAGGAAAGGTGGTTTTGATATCTCGTTTGCGAAAGAAGGAAACTAGTGGACTACATCCACTCTTTATTTGCAAGTGTGTTAATGTTTCTTCCCTTTACCTTCATATTTTGAGATTTCAAGTTTATTTTCAATTCAATTTATCCTCCACAATATTTGTTAAGGCTTATCCTGATTCCTGACCAGCATTTGGGGAGGACTGGAGGTTATTTGCCTATATTATTATGAAACCTGTTACTTACAAAGAAAAAGAAGAACAGTTTTTTGATGTTGTATTTGCACCTGCACTTGCTTTATGTTGTAGGTGGTATGATGTCGTTAGTGGTCAAGTCCAAAACCAAAGATTCAGTAAAATGTGAAGTTGTTGATGGAGGAGAGCTCAAGTCGAGGCGACATCTAAATGTTCGAGAAAAAAGTGCTACACTGCCATCCATCACTGGTTATCTCCAAGCATTGACCATCTAATGACTTCAGTTTTATAAATGTTTTTGTCTTCCTACAACAGAGTGCTAACTGTTTGTTTTGCAAATGAACATAACTGCGTCAAATGATGTGCAACAGAAAAGGACTGGGATGACATCAAGTTTGGAATGGACAATAAAGTAGACTTCTATGTTGTTTCCTTTGTTAAAGATGCAGCAGTGGTGCATGAATTGAAGAATTATTTAAAAAGTAAGCTTACATGGATATTCTTAGAAATAATGGAATAAGGTTAATATCATGTTACATATAGATATATACTACAGCAGTTCTAATTTTATTGCCACTCTCTTATTGCCTTTGTAGGCGGTGGCGTGGATATACATGTTATTCCAAAAATCAAGAGTGCAGACTCTATACCTAGTTTGCACTCAATTATTGCAGCATCTGATGGGGTAATTGTTTTTTTCTACATCTTTTTTCCTATAATATCTTTTATTTTGGAGGTACCCTTTCTGATCTTTTGGGGTCATTTTTATTGTTATTGCTATTCAGCAAACAGGTAATTCCATATAAGAACCAGGCTAGGCCTCTGAGTGCAAGTTCAGCCTCATTGTCTTTGAAAGAAATTTAGTTTCACTTGTATTTTTTAATTCATGTTATTTCATAATCAATGCTTGAGACATTTGAAACTGTAAACGAATGGTATTATTGAGATGTATTTTGAATGGTTGATACATTTTGGTTTTAAATTTAAATGAGAATTTAGACTTTTTAGCTATATATCATGGCATTGCAGGTGCATTGGTAATATAGGTGAACCATAACTTTTTTTTTTCTTTTTTTTTCTTTATCTACAACATTTTTAAAATGTTGTATAAATTGGTTAAAAACGTTGTCTGATATATTAAACTACAACGTTTTATCCGTAAAACGTTAATGGAATCATACTTTCTACAACGTTTTTAAGCATCTATCTTAATTTATAAAATTAAATCTACAACGTTTTTTCTTAAAAAGCGTTGTGTAATATTTAACTACAACGCGTTTTAAAACGTTGTGTAAAGGTGTCAAATAGATAACACCCTTAACCATGACGTTTTTCTGACTGAAACCACGTTTTTTTCGCATTATTTATTTACTATTTTGTAGTAGTGATGATGAATAAGTTCGTGTTGATTAAAGATGAAATTGATAGTTTCATTGTATTGGAATTATTAGTGTTAGTGAAAATCGACATTTATTTCGATAATAATTGATGTCTGGAGGTTATATTAACCAATCGGGTAATTAACCGGATAAATGGGCAATTAATTGCTATTGAATCACATGATTATAACTATTTGTTCACATGTGTGTACTATTGATTCACATTCATTTATTATTAGGGGAGTTGGTGCAAGTTTGATAATACTTGCATGACTAAGTTAAAGATGGAGGTATAGATGGAGATACTATATTATAATTAATTTTTTCACATGTTTAGAACTATTGAGTCACATGATTTACTATTGATTCACATGATTTACTATTAGAGGAGGTGGTGCAAGTTTGATAATACTTGCAGGACTAAATTAAAAATGAAGGAAAAGAGGAAGGTATTATTCTGTAATATTTTGAGCCTCAAAATATGCAATTATTGAAACTATATTTTCTTATAAATAGAAGCTCATTCTTCCTTCATTTCTCACCAATTCACTAAAGCTATAGAGCAATTATTATAGAGAGAAATTGTAGAGAGAAAGAAGAAGAAATCTCAACTCCTCACTATTCCAAAGATCCAATCTTCTTTTTTGAGGTAAGGGGTATTATTCTTTCGTATTCATGAAGAGAGTTATTTTCTTTCAATACTCATAAGGGTTGTTATTCAATTCTTTATTATTATGTTGGAATAACTCATGTTTATCGAAGTACCAAATACATGGTGATATTCTTCATTTATTTCATTCTTTATTATTACATTGGAATAACACGTCTGCATGGCCTATCGCATGCACGTGAATCTCATTGTTAGTCCATTCTTTATTATTCTATTGAAATATCCTATCTGTGTGGATTACGCATGACCTGGTTCCATTCTTTATTATTCTGTTGGAATATCCTGTCTGTGCAGATTACGCATGACCTGATTCCATTCTTTATTATTCTCATTGAATAACATATGCGTGCGTCTATCGTATGCATGGTGAATTCTTCTGTTATTCCATTCTTTATTATTCTGTTGGAATAATCTGTCTGTGAATTACCGCATGCATGGTGAATGATCATTCGTATTCATTCTTTATTAAATTATGGAAATGATCTGTCGACGTGAATTGTGACAACCCGAGGAATTAGACAATTTATTAAAATCTTAAATGATAGATTTAAGCTCAAATAATAGACCTATACAGAAAATAAGTGTATGCGTTTGATATTATTGGGAAGGAATTTTGAGGATTTCAAAATTCTGTGAAGGATTTAGGTGAATTATTCAGGATTAAATGTATATGTGAATATGTTCTGTGTATATGGTTATGTATATGTTCAGAATGTGGTTGAGGGTCAAGGGTTGACCAGATAAATTTTATCAATGTCAAACCCTAAGTATATATTAAGAACGTCAACGTTCAGTTAGAAAACCCCAACATTTGATAAGAAACCCTTAAAACCAGTTCTGGAACCCTAATTTCAGTTCCGAGAATCCAAAACCCTAATTCAGAAATTAAAAACCCTAATCTGGGAACTTAACGAAGAATTTTAATGCTTAAGTGCTATTAATTATATATTAATTAGGGTAAAGCTTAATTAATTAGCAAACCCTAATTTTAAACTTTTGAACCCTAATTGTACGCCGAAAAACCCTAATTTAAAATTCGAAATTTCTAAACCCTAATTAGAAAACCCTAATCCTAATTAGTAAGCCTTAATGTGCTTGATAACAATTAATATAATTAGTAATCACTAATTATATTTTTATCATATTAATTCTCTATTTTGAAAATCCTAATTAGAAAATTATGAAAACTAAAGTTTAAAACCTAAAGGGTTGAACCCTAAACCCTAAGGGTTAAAACCTAAACCCTAAAGGTTTGTATCAAATGACAATGTCAAGAATGCCATTAACATTTATTGTGCAAAGACCAAAATGCCCTTTTAGTATATATTAATATGTAACTTGTAAGAATTGCTAGTAACTTTAATTGGTGAACTACTAAATTGACTTTGTGACTCAAAACTTCAACAACTCAGCCTATATTAGCAGCTATGCAAGTAAAATTCAATGTAACATGTGATTATAAAAGATTAGAGAGAGAGAATGTCAAGTATTTTGCTTATTTTTCTCTCTAACTCTTAACCACTTATTCTCTCACCAAGCCATCCAAAAATAGCAAGTATTTCAGTCTCTAACATGATCTCTAGCAAGCCAAGATTAGATCATTATGATCAGATCTTAGATCAAAGCCCAAAGAAGGTATAAAACCTAATCTTAGAAATCTGATGATTTGATGTTAAATGTTGTTGTTGATTTGTTAAAGTTGTGTATTAAGGTATCTTTAAGTGATCTGGGTTGTTAAATCTCAGATCCATAACATCAAAGTGCTCGAAATGAGCATTTCTTGAAATCTGGAAAAATTTTGAAAAGTTGTTTGACAGTCATATGTCAGACCTCATAGATCTGTGTGTATTTGTTGTTTGTTGTGTTTTATGTTTTAAATATGTTCTTTGATATTAGGTCTTTGCTCTGAGACTTGATTCAACCTCAGATCACGTCTGGATCGGAGAATATGATCGGTCAAAGTCCGTTGACCGAGCACAATATTTAGAATCTGGAAAACCCAAAATTTATAGTTTAGGTCTGACAACGTTTTTCGGGTCTTAAATCTTGCTGTGTATTAGTATTTTGGACTAGATGTTGTTTGGTGTTGTAGTTTGATGTGTAGACTACACATACAAGTCATTATATAACTTAGATCCATAATAGAATCGAATTTGTAGCCGGTCAAACTATAGTTGACCATTCTGCCTGAAGAACAATCTAGGTAACCCAGAATCTTCATGAACCATTATTTTGTCAGAACTTTGACCATCCCTAATCGCTTAGTGTTATGTTATTAGTTTGGTTTGATGCATTAAACTTGTACCCGGACATATGGAATATATGGTGGAACCTTTATATCACATAAAACAAGCCTGTAAAGCAAGGATTTAAGGGCTCAAAATTGGAACCTTGACTGTTCTTAAATTCTGGAAAACCCAGAATTCGATGAACATGTCTGACATCATATTGGATAGCTTATAACTCTCTAATTTGTTGTAGTTTGGCCATGACTGTTGCAGTAGGTTGTAGTGCTACATCTCGATTACAAGATTAATGTCTTACAAAGCCTAGAAACGTTATAACCAGGGAATTAAAGCCGGTCAAACCTGTTCACTTGTTCACTGACATGAAGATTTGGGCAGCTCAAGAATAGGCCCAAGAACACCTATAGCGACGGTTCTGTCGCTATAGGGCCCTTTAGTGACATTTAATTTTGAAAAATAATTTATTTTAATTAATAAATAGAAAAAAATAGTTTTTAATTATTAAAAATACATAATAAATTATGAAAAATTATTTAATAGTCTGAAAAATAGTTTTTAATTATTTTAGGTATATTTCAAAAATATTTAATATTTTTGGAATATAAAATGTATTTATTTATTTAATTATAATATTAAATTAATTATTTAAAATGGTTTTAATTAAGCGATAAATCATGAAAAATTATATTATGTTGTTAGAAAATATTTTAAGTTATTTTTGATGACTTTTAATATTTTGTGATGAATTTCATTAATAATTTATTATTAATGGTAATTAATTAATTTAATAAATATATTAAATAAATTATGGAAAAATAGAATTAATAATTTAAAAATCATATAAAAATGATTTATGGGTTATAAAAATATTTTAAGTTATAAAATATAACTTTTGATATTTAGTCATGAAAATATTAATATTTTAATATTAAAAGCAATTATCGGATAATGGATTTAAGTGTTTAAAATCATATAATTATAATTTTAAGGTATTAAAAATACTTTGATATATTATAATTATATTATAATATTATGTTATGATTTTCATTAATATTCAATATTAATAATTAAGGAATTATGTGGTATTTAATTCATTTAAATACGTTATAAGTGATTGGAAAATCATGATAAATGGTAATAATTATCTGAAAATTATTACAAGCCTATGAAAAATGGTTTGACTGATAATATAATTATCTAAGATATTGTTAAGTGTTTAAGTAGATTTAATTGAACTTAAACTCGTTATTTGTCCGGCTAGACCGTCAAGATGATAGAATTGTGTCGATTTCAACTCGGACTTAAATAGTCTGACTTGATACTAAGTCTTATGTGTATTATAGACTGATAGGGTTATGTGTTATGTGTTTAGGTTATTCTGTGATGATATTATTCTAATATTGGAGATCTATATTACTAATATTAGGTCTTCGGATAAAGCGATATAAATTATGTAGCGGTAAACAACTATTCAGGCAAGTTTTACATAACTCTACTAAGAGTTGTTTCATTCAGATATGTTTATGGTTAATCATTGCTGATTGCCATGGATAATTGTACTCTATACATATTGCATGTATAAGTTAGGTATGAAAGGCTGATCACCTTCATTACCCGTTGGTCCAGATATATTTGTTCATGTTCAATACTTGTTCAGTCAAAAGTTTGTTCGTGCTAGTTCTCAATTATATGGATGAATTATAGCCAGCTTATTATTCAGACTCTTTCAATCATGATATATCCTTAAATTGTATTTAAACTTGTCAAGCAACTTTCATGCTCACCTCTATATCATGATAAACATTGCAGATATAAGCGAATATGTTCTAATCAAGGAAAGGTTAAAGACAGTTCGCTTAAAGTTAGTGTAAAAGCGATTAGATTTGTAATAGTGTTGTATGATAATAATGTTATGTGTTAGATAAGTTATGATTTGTGTATAAGTTAAGGTTACTCGACCTTGGGGAAAATAGTGTGTAAAGTGTATTGTATAAATAATTTATGTTTATATTTTCCGCAATTAGTTATAGAAATAGTATACCAGATCTGTGGTGATTAAGACCAAGATTTGGGGCTACTACATGGATTACCGAATGGCGGGTAAAAATCCATTTGCAGTTTCGTATATTCTATTATACTCATATGAGATATCATTTCTTTTGTACTCGTCATGGAATATCATTTTTTTGGGTATTTTTTTTACGAGTTACTATTCACGGGTTACTATTCATCCAGTTACTATTCACTCTAGTATTATTCACTCGGGTATTCGGGGCACTTTTTGTGTCGGAGTACTATTCACGAGTTACTATTCACGGGTTACTATTCATCGGAATATTATTCACTCGGGTAGTTGGAGTACTTTTCATATCGGGGTATTATTCACGAGGTACTATTCCCAAAGTACTATTCACATAGTACTATTCACGGGATACTATTTACCCAAAAAATATATTTCTTTTCTGTCCAAATTATTTTTGGTACATGAATATTACTTGAATTTTACTCTACAAAGCAGTATCATGTTGACAATTTGGACGTTATTGATTTCTGGATAAATTAAATTATAAATCTTTAAAATTTATCCTTGAACTTATTTTATTGAATTATTATATCATTGTCATCATCCTCATGCTTATATTGTGATTAAAGTCATCTTTGGCTTACGTGCATAGATGGACTTGGTATGATTATGACTAGGGATTATTCAGTATAATCATGACCGTAATGTAACGAATGATGTGGTAAAAGTCCTCATTGGCCTATAGTTCATTGATGGACAGTTGTTGGTATGATTATGACCAGGGATTATTCGGTATAATCATGACCATTGATGATTACATGAATATCCTTGGCGTAGTAGTGTGGATGATTCAATTTTATTTATTAAGCTTAGTCTCAGCGATAAAGTTGATGAAAAACTTTTTAAATTATAGAAGAGAGTAGATTTTATGCTCTACTTGACTCTTCTAATGGATTGCTTATTCCGCTGCAGTTGTTGATCTAAAACTTGTTGTCTATTGTATTCTATCGGTTGTTATCTTTGTTGAAGGCTAAGGATAATTTATTATGCATTATCTTAGTCATAATATTTCTTCTTTGGCTAGTTGAGCTCACCCTTTCTTTCATTGTTCTCTTCTTGAAATGAGAATATAGGCGGGACGAGTGCCTGAAATGGAGTGATGGTCCATGATAAATGGCTTTAGTAGTCCTCACTATTCTACGGAATAATGTGATAATACTTATAAAGAGGACACCATTGAGTGTAGATATTGTCTATATGACAATATTCTTGTTTAAACTCTCAGTTTATGTTTTGTCGTATTTTACACGACAGTTGTATTATTAAGTTGTATTTGAATTTTGTACCATGTATTTGGTGACTCAAAATGGGTGATGTATACCTGTTTTGGGGGCGTCACAATGGTTGTACAGTAGAGTCTCCCTGTTTCAGTTAAAGACATTTGTAGCAGTGCTCAAAAAGGCGATTCTCATTGAGAGTAGAGGCGAAGCTGTAACAAAGCATAACCAAGAGCAGAGGAAGAAGAAGAGAGAAGGTGAAGTTAAGAGTGGTGGTGGTAACGGTGGAAATGGCAACAACAATTTGAAAAGGAAGTGGAATGCAAATGTGGGAGCTGGAAATCAGCAAGGTAACCAGCAAAGTAAGAAGATTGACGCATGTGTTACATGCGAAAAGTTTCACACGGGTATGTGCTTAAGGGGGAAGCGGGCATGCTTTAACTATGGCCAGGAGGGTCACATTGCCCCAAATTTCACTCAACCCAAGAAGAATGCTTGCTACACCTGCGGGTCAAAGGATCATTTTGCTCACGAGTGTCCAAAGAAGAAATCTGGTGAGGCAAATGGAAGCAAGGGAAATGCTAGTGGAGGTACACTGACTATTGCTGGACCAACGTCAACAAATAAGCCTACAACCAGAACCTTCAACATGACAGTGCAGGACGCGGTGCAATCAAAAGATGTCATGTCAGGTATTATCCCAATCAATGATATAAATGCATATGTATTATTTGATTCGGGTGCTACTTGCTCGTTTATATCTGATGAATTTGCTAAGAAGTTAGAAATACCTAGTGAAGAGTTGAATTTCCCTTTAAACATAGAAATTGCAAATAGGGATGTAATTCCTATTAGGTTCGTATACAAGAATTGTAGGGTGAATATAAAGGGGAATATTATGACAGTAGATTTAATCCCGATAAAACTTGGAGAGTTTGACGTGATATTGGGAATGGATTGGCTATTCAATTATGAAGCAATAATTGATTTCCAAAAGAAGTGTGTAAACTTTATGACTCCGTTAAAGGTAGTTTTTCATGGTAGCAAATCACCTAGATAAATGAGATGTCTGACGGTTATGCAGACCAAGAAGTTGTTGAGTCAGGGATGTGTAGGGAACTTAGCTTACACAGTCGATACTCAAAAGAAGGAGGGTATAAAATTGGAGGAAATACCAGTGGTTAGGGAATTCGTGGACGTGTTTCTGGAAGATTTTCCAGGACTTCTGCCTGACCGAGAGATTGAATTTGTGATCAACTTAGCGCCAGGAACCGCTCTAATATCGAAGGCCCCGTACAGAATTGCTCCGGTAGAGATGAAGGAACTGATGGTACAACTGCAAGAACTGTAAGATAAGAAGTACATTCAGCCGAGTGTGTCACCGTGGAGAGCGCCGGTGTTATTCGTGAAGAAGAAGGATGGATCAATGCGTCTTTGCATTGATTATAGGGAATTAAACAAAGTCACTATTAAAAACAAATATCCATTGCAAAGAATAGATGAATTGTTTGATCAATTGAAGGGTGCTAGATATTTCTCGAAAATAGATTTGAGAAGTGGGTATCACCAACTGAAAGTAAGGAAGGAGGATGTATCGAAGACGACATTCTGAACTCGCTATGGACATTACGAATTTTTGGTGATGTATTTTGGTTTGACAAATGCCCCTGCAGCGTTCATGGATTTGATGAACAGGGTGTTTAAACCATTTTTAGACAAGTTTGTGGTGGTATTTATCGATGATATTCTGGTGTACTCTAAATCTCAAGAAGAACACGTGGAACACTTACGTCTGACGTTGGAGACGCTAAGAAAAGAAAAGTTGTACGCGAATGTGACGCCCCCAAATCCGGGTATCTTCCAACCCGACAGATGGTGCTACACTGTACTACCATTCACACATACATTCAATTGAAAAGTCTCAAAAGAATGAATATATCTTCTATATATTCAAAATAATATTAACATTCCCCCAGGTTCTTTATAACCATTACATTATTCTTGTCATAATATCAAATATATTACAATCATTCACCCTATACTATTACATAAGTATACTACGGGTTCGTCTTTACCTTGCCTTTATCCTTGCTGGAGCCTTCAGTCCATTCGATCTTAGCTGTGTTCATATGGTTCAAGCAAGAGTGAGCATGACTAGCTCAACAAGTACAACAATTCTAATAAACCACATGCTTGAAACATAGAAATTGTATATCTTCAATAACTGAACAATAGTTACAAAGTACTATCGATAATTCAAAATAGTACTTCTTTTTATTCAAAACGTTTTACAACAACAATATTCAGTAAAACATCAATTCCGGTCCAAGACCTTGAGCATTTCGTAAGTTCTTTTGAAAAGGACATCTCGACACTAAGTTTGTAAGTCCGACATTACTTACGAGCACGTCTAGGTGATCATCCTATAGTACTTTATGTTGATCAACACTACATTCATTAAACGTGTATACGTTTAAGTTGTGGCAACCTCACGTGCTTGTCGTTAAACGACAAAAACATTTTTAGCATACTCAGTCTTCGTTTGAAAACCACACCAATATAACTTGGTAAACATTAACCATGCTTGATAAAAACATAATATAAGTCTAGCCGAAAGAATTGGCTTTGACTTCATCATACAATACTTCATGTGTAAGAATACATGAATTACAAAGCTTGTCCAGATTGAACTAGAACAAGGGTTAGAATACTTGCCTTTAGCGTCTGCTATAATTATAACACGTTCTCAGTTAAGTCCTTAAGTCTCTACTGTAGTTGATAACATCACATAACACATTAGGTCATGAATAACATATTAGGTTCCTAATGTATTTTACCCTTCTTCTCAATCTAATTATAACTTAGATTTGTTATTATTGGTTCTGGCTTTTCATTATGGTTCTTACATTCTCATTTTGTTCATATTCAATTGATTATCAACCTTTAATCATCATACATTAAGTTCATAACAATGCCTTAACAATGTTATAATTAAACCTTAGTTCGTTACTAATTAGTTACCATTCATATTAACTTGTAAACTTTCTTCTCTGTCCAAACCCTAGAATCAGGTGATGGCTGTATCCGCCATAGCTCTCTAACTTCGTTAAGGCCAGGCTAGTTAGCGATGATTGACATCCGGACTTGGCGCTTCTGGCGTAAACTTTATCTCTCGCTTGCATGACTGCCTATATGACTCTACGATAGGGTGTTTCATCAGATATGTATTTGGCATATTTCTACCAATATACTATAGGTTGGCGTCATGGCTACCAACTCTGTGAACCAAAATTTTTTGACAGACTTTTTACTTTGCGAATTTCTCGGACGCATAACTTCTTCGTTATAAGTCCGAATTGGCTCGTTCAAAAGCCTACGGTTCACAAATTACATACTTTACGCGTTCATGCAAGAATTTTATCTATTCGACTTCATTTGCTAAAATTTCACCTATTAGTTCATTTTTAACAAAAATGATAAATGTTCGTGAACGTTCAACGCTTGTATCTTCGTTCTAAGTCGGAATCTGGACATTTTCGAGTCCGCAACTCTATAATGCCAAATATGACTTGTCTCCATCGAAAACTAATGTTTTCGAGTTCAAATACCAAAAATGACTTCCATTTCGAGAATTTCACGAATTCGACGATTATCGTCCAATCGTGTGAATTCCAGCAAAACCTCATTACTAACAATTTGATTATCATTCTAAATGGATTTTAATCAACATACCAACATTTTAAGTTACTTATTACACCAACTTATTATCAAAGTAAATTTTGACTTATTCTCATAAGTTAATGACTTAATCAACTTATAAACTACGAATTCCATTTCTTATGACTTAATATGGACTTAAGTCCTTTACTCAATGTTCTCATACCATTTTTAACATACTAATATCATATGACAAGTTCATCATAAGTTATCACCTTATTTAGGTTTAAGTTGCTTATTCACAACTTATTTGACTGAAGTTCATTCATTAATCACTTCTTATATGTTCTTAGCATACATGTTCATTAAATTACACTTCTCTTATCACCCTACAATGATAGAGATGAAGATGAATTAGACTAGAGTCTTACCCTTGAAGACTAGTACTTCTCTTCTCTTTAAAAATCTAGCAAAGGATGTTTTGGCTTATTCTTGACTTATTCTCTCTAACACTTAAGCACTTATCTTAATAGAAGTTGAATGAATTTTATCAAGCAAAAAATGAATTGTGGAGCTCTCTATTTATAGGCTTGGCTAAGTTAGGGTAGAATGGTCATTATAAACTCCCACCTCCTCAACTAACCTCCTTACTATTCCTTACTTTAGCCCTAAGTTAACTTGCTAGCCACTCCCCTTTTTGCTCATCACAACACTTGATTATCACATAAAGTTCTTTCCCATCAATTCACCCATGGGTTGCTCCATGGATCCTAATCAATTGGATCATTACATTGGGCTTATGCTTCATTACTTAGCTAATTCTTGTTGGGCTTGTATTTCATTAGTTTGGACTTCTATCCATATGCTAGTAATCCTACAAGTCCATTCCATTTAATTAAAAACCTTGACATATATACTATACATATAATTCTCATATTCTAGATCGTATATTAATTCGTAACATACGTTATTCTACTCTTCATACATACTAGTATAATACTTCGTATCGTACTTACTTTCAATACCTCGCACAATGCATACACATCATACAATCATTATAATTCCTTCTTAACGCTTAATATTCCTAACGTTCTCTAAATACGCCCGCATGCGAAATATTTCATTTTCTATACTTAGATTATTATTACATAATCCATCTCACTTAGATTCCTTCTGGAGTTCAAAAATAATTTTTAGCTTCGATGTTTTTTGGAAAATTTCTCGAAAAGCTTTTATTTTCGTCTTAGAAATTCAAACACTTTAATTCATTCACATAGTTAAAATACTACGCCATTCTGATGTTTCTAGGTTATAGAACGACATTCATCTTATCATTACATAATAATAATAAATAATATTATTCTATTCATTACTAAAAGTATTTACAAAAGCTTCGATTTTCTGGGGCGTTACAGCAAAATTCTCTAAATGTGAATTTTGGCTGGAATATGTACAATTCCTTGGGCATGTAATCGATAAGGATGGATTTTCAGTGGATCCATCAAAAGTCGAAGCTGTGACAAATTGGGAACAACCAAGAACTTCATCAGAAGTGAGAAGTTTCTTGGGATTGGCAGGCTATTATAGACGGTTTATCTAGGATTTTTCCAAGATTGCCACTCCATTGACGAATTTGACGAGAAAATCTGTAAAATTTGTTTTGACAGAGAAATGTGGAGAGAGTTTTACGGAATTGAAGAAGAGGCTCAGTGTGGCACCTGTGTTGTCATTACCAGATAATACATGAAATTTTGTGGTGTATAGTGATGCTTCACACAAGGGTTTAGGATGTGTTCTAATGCAGAACGACAAAGTCATTGTGTATGCATCAAGGCAATTGAAAGACTACGAGAAAGGGTATCTGACTCATGATTTAGAGTTGGCAGCAGTAGTATTTACTTTGAAGATATGAAGACACTATCTCTATGGAGAAAAATGTGAGATCTACACAGACCATAAGAGTTTGAAGTATATCTTCACTTAAAAGGACCTGAACATGCGTCAAAGGAGATGGATGGAATTGATAAAGGATTATGATTGCGAGATCTTTTATCATCCGAGCAAAGCAAACGTGGTTGCAGATGCCTTGAGCAGGAAAAGCAGAGAGAAGCTAATGTTGTTAACCGATAAAGAGGAGCTCATTTCAGCAATGGCAAAGCTAGAGTTGGAAATAAAATTTCCAAAAGAATCTGACGAAAAATTGTACCAGGTGGAAGCTAGTCTAACTTTGGTGGACAGGGTGAAGAGCGCACAACTAAAAGATGAGGAGTGCAGAAAAATAAGGGAAAGCGTGGTCGAGGGTAAAGAAGTGAAGTATAAGCTTGATACTGAGGAAATGCTAAGATTCAAGGGACGAATTTGGGTTCTAGCAATACAGGATATTAAAGAAGACATCTTGACAGAAGCTCATAGCTCAAGATATTCGATTCATCCGGGAAGTACGAAGATGTATCAAGATTTGCGGCGACATTTTTAGTGGCCAAATATTAAAAGAGACGTTGCAGAATGTGTTGCAAAGTGTTTGACATGTCAGAGAGTAAAGGCAGAACATCAAAGGCCAAGCGGATTACTTCAACCGTTAGAGATATCGGAATTGAAATGGGAGCATATCACAATGGATTTTGTGGTAGGTTTCCAACAACTCAGAAAGGATACGATGTGATATGGGTGATAGTGGACAGACTAAAAAAATCAGGACACTTTTTGCCAATAAAGATTAGATTTAGTCTTGATTAGCTGGCAAAACTATACTTTAAAGAGATCGTGACGAGACATGGAGTTCCAATATCAATAGTGTCAAATCGAGACCCGAGGTTTACATCAAATTTCTAGAAGAGACTACAAGAATGCATAAGAACGCAACTGAAAATGAGCACAACATATCATCCGCAAACTGATAGGCAAAGAGAAAGAACAATTCAGACGCTAGAAGATATGCTTAGAGCATGCATCATGGATTTCAAAGGAAACTGGGATGATCATCTATCGTTTGTGGAATTTGCATACAACAACAGTTACCACGGAAGCATTGGTATGCCGCCATACGAGGCGTTATACGACAGGAAATGCAGAACTCCACTATACTGGGATGAAGTTGGTGAACGTCAACTGCTAGGACCAGAACTGGTGCAGCAGACCGCTGAAGTTATCAAAATCATCAGAGTAAGACTGGTAGCCGCCAAGATCGATGAAGAAATATCTTTGATCAACACGCATGTAATCGCGAATTTGAAGTAAGAAATTTTGTTTTCCTAAAAGTTTCTCCTTGGAAGGGGAAAATTCGTTTTGGCAAGAAAGGAAAGCTAAGCCCAAGGTTTATTGGACCTTTTGAGATATTGCGAAGAGTGGGAGAAGTAGCTTATGAGGTAGCTTTACCTCAAGAATTAGAACATGTGAACAACGTGTTTCATGTGTCAGTTTTGCGACTGTATAAACCCAATTACAAACATGTAATCGAATATGAACCGTTACAATTTAGTAAAGATTTATCTTATGAAGAGATTCCTATCCAGATAGTCGACAGGAAATAACAAGTGCTCAGGAATAAAGTGATACCTTCTGTGAAGGTGATATGGAGGAACCACAATGTCAAAGAGGCTACGTGGGAACTCGAAGCTGATATGATGAAGAATTACCCTGAGTTATTTGTTTAGTTTGTGTCTTCGATTCTGGGGACAAAATCTTTGTAAGTAGGGAAGAATGTGACGATTTGATTGTTTGAGTTGTGATTCTGGGGACAGAATCCTTGTAAGGAAGATGTAACAATCCGGAATTTCATGTTGTAATTTTAAATATTTATTGAATTATAAATATTTATTTGAGGTGTTTATTGTTGAATAAATATTTTTTTGATGTGATGGTTGTTAGTAAATATTTATGAATATAAATTTATTAGATAATATTCTAAATTAAATTATAATTTAGAGAGTTGTAATATAACATGAGATGTTATATTGTTGATTAATAATTTAAAATGGTATGTTAAATTATTAAATAAAGTTATAAGGAAATTATAATTTTGTGATACTTGTTTAAGTGGAATAATTGTTTAAAATATAGTGTGTATAATTAATTTATTTGATTAATGCGGTATGAAAGTCTAAATAAATAATATGTGATTATAATGATAAACTAAATTATTTATTAAAATAAATTAAAGGAGTTTAATTTAGTTTTGCCAAACAAAGCTTAAAATATTAAGTCTTTAATTTTTAAAGGGTTTTGCCAAACAAAGCCTTATAGCTTTTGGGATTTTTGATTTTTGAATTTATAAATAATATAAATAAATTAAATAATAAATATAATATATATACGTTATATGTAACTGATTAGGCTTATTATGGCTATATGAGTTTTCTTTTATTATTACGCATACTTGGCTAAGTCTGAGAGTTCAGAGAGAACTTGATAGAGCTTGACAGAGAACATGAGAATTGAGAGGGATTGAGAAAAAACCTAAGGATTACCAAGCAATTTTAGTGGTTTTAGCAAAGATTGTTCAAGATAATTAAAGGTATTTCTCTAAAACTTTTATATCTCCATATTATATGCATATATGAGTGTTATGGCATGAAGCTTCAAACTCTGTGAATTCAAATTTTTTTTGAAATCTAGTTGTACAACTGATTATGGTGATTGTATGTGTTTGGGATGCTAGAGTTTATGTTTAAAAAAGGAAATTGCATGCTAATTTCGTATAATAGTAGAAAAATAATGACAGTGTATGTTTGTATGAATATTTTCTCATATGGCTTATGAAAGTACCAAATTTAGTGGCTAGTTTGTATGTTAATATGCAAATTAAGTCTTGATTATGCTAGTTCATTAAGAAACGAAGGTAATGTAATTTGAACGAAGTTATTTGGTGAAGAATTAAAATCACGGTGAAGATTTTTGTGAAGGTTGTGAAAAAAATTGAAGTTTTATACAAAAACATGAATTTAAGGATTTAAATTAGTTAAAGTGGTTGTTAAATTGTTCTAATTAGTTAAATATGTTAGCAAACATGTTTGTAATAGTTCTATATCAATTGTTTGTGTTAAATTCACTGTTTAGTGGGTGAAATTCGTCTTAGTTGGCTTAAGAATAGTGTCGTAATCATGTTTTACAAAACTGGAACTGGTGACACCCCCAAAACAGGTATACATCACCCATCTTGAGTTGCCAAATACATGGTACATAATACAAATATAAACTT